>JAXCMG010000252.1:1799221-1824572 GCA_034642415.1 Podarcis siculus
CACACACACACACACACACACACACACACACACACACACACACACACTTCTGCCTCTGAATACAAGTTGCTGGGAATTGCAGGTGGACAGACAATTCCAGGATTCTTAATGGAGCGTTTCTCCATTCCAGTTTAGAAACAGGATGGTGTGCAATCCGAGGCTCCAGAATCCAGGAGGAGAATTCCAGGAGCACCCCTAATATTTGAGTGGCCCCCTCTCCCTTTCCGCAGGCTGAGAGCAGCTTGCTGCCAAGGTCTCTCTGCTTTTGAAGCTGGCATGGTTAATCCCTTCACCTCCACACCTGCTTTGCTAAAGGAGCACGTCTACACCTCCCATTTCAATGTGATCTTTTTCAAAAGCAGCAGATGCCTCCTGGATCCTGCTCCATGAGGAGTTATCAGAAATTCAGACACCCTGCACTTTAGAGAAGAGAAGAGGCATATTCTCCATATATTGAAATGAAATTTGAATTCTGCCCCTCCCTTGGAAACACACACTTAAAAGCAAGGAATGACTCTTTAATGACAGTGCTAGAGAAAGAGGCAGATGAATCAGCCAAGGGCCCAGGTCTCCCCTTTCAAGTGCAGAAACTTTAGATTCCCACTCCCCTCTTTAAGAAAAAAAAGAAATCTATTCCCCCCTCCCCAAGGTCGCTGAGAGTTTGCATGAAACAGATCTTTTTAAATGCATGACTTTGACTTCCAAAAATACAGACACATGTTAACCTACAACATCTGCTTGAAACTGAATGCAGTTAGCAAGGGGAGAAGTTAAGAGTGAAAAGAGGACAGGAAAGACGGAGCCACAAAGGAAGGTTGGAAGCACCAACAGGCTTTGAATGCAGAGAGAACAGGAGGGCAAGCGAGTTGCTTTGCTAATCCCAAGAGGCTCTTGCAGACTGGAATCTTCAGCTTTTTATTTAGTGAATGGTTTCGTAAAGGGGGGAGGGGAACATCCACCGTGTTCACTTTAAATGCTTGGTTTGGATTTGCGTGGAATTCTGGGGCAGCAGATGCTTGAAACTCATTCAAAGTTACTAGTCCTCCAGGTGGTGCCAGGGTTGAATAGGGTGGAGCCAAAGGTGACACCTGGATTTCAATGAGTTTTCATGTCCAAACAAAATAAAATACCGTAAATAAAATAAAAAAATTAAAACAATCCTTCCAGTAGCACCTTAGAGCACCTAAGTTAGTTATTGGTATTAGTTATTAGTTGGTCTCTAAGGTGCTACTAAAAGGGACGCGGGTGGCGCTGTGGGTTAAACCACAGAGCCTAGGACTTGCCGATCAGAAGGTAGGCGGTTCGATTCCTGCGACAGGGTGAGCTCCCGTTGCTCGGTCCCTGCTCCTGCCAACCTAGCAGTTCGAAAGCACGTCAAAGTGCAAGTAGATAAATAGGTACTGCTCCGGTGGGAAGGTAAACGGCGTTTCTGTGCGCTGCTCTGGTTCGCCAGAAGCGGCTTAGTCATGCTGGCCACATGACCCAGAAAGCTGTCTGCGGACAAATGCTGGCTCCCTTGGCCAGTAAAGCGAGATGAGCGCCGCAACCCCAGAGTTGGACCTAATAGTCAGCGGTCCCTTTACCTTTAAAAATAAAAAATAAATAAAAAATAAGATAGCTGCTTATTTCCTTGACATCTGATGAGAAGGCGTTCCACAGGGCGGGACCTACACCTTCACACCTGTCTCTCTCATCCTCCTACTCCTTGCTTTTTGGCTGAGCTGCTTCACCTTGGATCACGGTTTCCATGTTAGCTGAGCCCTGCTGTCACCTGGGAAGGCCAAACAGATTAAGCCCCAATCCCTCCAGCCGGTGTTTAGAGAGGAACACAACAGAGCGGCTTTGAAGTGAAGGTTTGTTTAGGGAACACCATAATGCAAGAAGAAGAACTGATTGTCCGATACGGTTTGTTTTTCTCGCATAGCCTTTACCAGCCTGATGCTCATCCGCAAAGCATAAGGCTGGCAAGGTCAGTCCTTGTTCATCCAGGCAGATGAAGCTTATGAAGGTAGGAAGAGCCATTACCTGGATCAGGCCAATGAGCTATCTAGTCCTGTTCTCACAGTGGCTGACTAGATCCTTGTGGGAAACCAGCAAGCAGGATCCTTGCACAAGAGCAGGTCTCCTCTCCTGTGGTTTCCTGCACCTGGTATTCAGAAGCCTCGCTGCCTCTTGACCACGGAGGCACAGCACAGTAACTGTGGCTCCTCTCCTCCTCCTCCATGGATTTGTCCAAACCTCCATCAAGGCTCTCCAAATTGGTGGCCATCATTGCCTCCTGTTGGGACGCGGGTGGCGCTGTGGGTTAAACCACAGAGCCTAGGACTTGCCGATCAGAAGGTCGGCGGTTCAAATCCCTGCGACGGGGTGAGCTCCAGTTGCTCAGTCCCTGCTGCTGCCAACCTAGCAGTTTGAAAGCACATCAAAGTGCAAATAGATAAATAGGTACCGCTCCGGCAGGAAGGTAAACGGCGTTTCCGTGTGCTGCTCTGGTTCACCAGAAGCGGCTTAGTCCTGCTGGCCACATGACCAGCTCCCTCAGCCAGTAAAGCGAGATGAGCGCCACAACCCCAGAGTTGACCACGACTGGACCTAATGGTCAGGGGTCCCTTTACTTTTAAGGTCCTACTGGAAGGATCTTATCTTATCATCTTATCTTATCTTATCTTATCTTATCTTATCTATCTTATCTATTTAATTTTATTTATTTGTTTTGTTTTGTTTTGTTTTGTTTCGACTACGGCAGACCAACACGGCTAGCTACCTGTAACTTTTCATGTCCAAGTACTGCTTTTACCAGCCAGAGGGTCGGGCACATGACATGATTGTCTGATGTTCTTTTTCAGTGTTTCAGATTTTTAAGAGGAATTTGGTCACCAAAGAGGCACATGTTTTTGCGGTGCTCCTGGCCAATGAGCCCTTTTTAGGCAGACCCCCCCACACATCAAAATTTGCTGCAGACCTTTGTGTATTTGGGGAAATCGAATTAATGTGTTCCTACCAGATTGAGATCTTTGTATGCTGTCCTAGTCCCATGACACCCAAGGCAGAAATCTTAACAAGCCACAGGACAAAATCAAAACAATATCTTTAAAGATCAAGTGGAATAAAAGTGCAAGCATCAATCTAAATTGCAGGTAATATGTGTCGCCACAAAGTCAAACAATTTCAGCAGCCTCTTGAGAAAAGCCACTAGGCACGAAGTAAAAATAAGAGAGAATAATAAACATATTAAGCGCAGGTTATTAACTTTTGTTGCTTATTGGCAAGGTTGTCTTGTAACTTGTCTTACAACGGTGGGACTTGATTCTAGCAGAGCAAGCCTATGTATGTTTACTCACCGGACCCACAGGGCTTACTCCCAAGTAAACTTATATAGGATTGCCACCTCAGTGCTACAAAAGCCCATGCCAACTAGGAAGCACCCGTAAATTAATTAGCTAACCTTAAACCTTCCCCACCCTCCCCCCATTTCCCCACAAACCAGGTCAGCAGTGGGGGTCCAGAGAAAGGACACCTGTAAAGTCTAAAAAGAGTCTACAAACAGAATGGATTGCCATATCCAAGTGTTCCCTAACAGATGTCTTTCCACAGCACCGGATGATCAGGAAAATTCAGTAGGACCAGAGCAGAGATAGAGAGCACATTAAAAAAAAAAAAAACAAATCAAAACTTCGCACCTAGCTAACATGTGTGCTAATTCTCCGGTCTCTATATAAATTAAGCACACTTACCAAATTACTCTCACAATGCCTAATTTATTCTACTTTCCTTTTTTTTAAAAAAAATGGTCCATTTCCCCTCCTGATTTTGTTAGAGGCAGGTTAAGAGCAGCTTAAGAACAGAACAACATGCCATAAAACATGCAATGTTAGGGGTATCATTAAAAGTTAGAACAAACAAATAATTGGATATGACAAAGATTAAAAGTTATGGATGTAGTAGAAAAGGCTGCAAAGTTAAAGTGGACATATGCAGCGGATGTGGCAAGGGATGACTTGGATCAATGGAATAAACTTGCAGGGATGGCCAACGCCCAAAAAACTGCGATCTACTTACAGAGTTAAAAACTGGCAGTGATCTACCCCCTTTATGGTAAAAGTTGTTGAGCTTTTAGAGAGGAGGAAAGGAAAGCCCGCTTTTTCTAGGGAAGTCAAAGTTGTTGAGCTTCTTTGGGGGGAGCCAGTGATCTACCAGTGATCTACCACAGGTGTCCAGTGATCTACTGCTACTGGTAGATCACGATCTACCTGTTGGATGTGCCTGGAATAAAGCAGTGCTGGCATTGAGACCCTACAGTCTCAAAAAGCCAAGGGGATGACCACCTACGTGATGGGTGGAAGAACTAAAACCAACAGCAGGACTTATGTGGTTGCAAGCCACAAACAGCAGAGAATGATGGAGAGATCCTGCAGGGGAGTCTGTCCAAAGGCAGATGCGAGACACTGGAGGAGGAGGAGGTGGAGGAGGAGGAGGTGGTGGAGGAGGAGGAGAGGGTAGGGGCAGGGTGTTATGCACAACACAAAAGTTATGCAGAATACCTCCAGTTCTGGAGGTGTGAGCAGACCAGAACTCAGCACAAAAAAATTGCATAAAATTTGCAAATGTCATGCCTCTGGGAAATTAAGGTGGCGTAGGAGTCCTCACGCACTCAGCGCCCCCCCTCTGGAGGCTCTGTAGACATTATGCGGTGGGCGGGAGGAAAGAGAGGTGGGGGAGAAAGAAGGGCAGGATACTGATCCTTCATTCTGTTGCATAGTGTTTGTGCAGGGTGTTTGTGCATAGTGTTTGCCAACCCCATCCTCCTCCAATCCTATCTGATACCTGCAAAAGGAGTCAATAGGTGCATCCCCTGCCCCCAAAAGAATTGGGTGCTATTTCCTGATGTCCCTGGAAGTGTTTTCACCATCTCTCTCCAGGTGGTATTGTTAATGTCATAGAGCAGCTACCATCACTGGACTCTGTGGTCTCTCAACAACTGTTTTTGATGCTAACTCTCCTCATCTGGAAATTCCTCAACGGGGAACTGGCAGGCGCACAGCCTCCCAAAACAGCCAGCCCTGTCAGATCATCCCTCCCACAGTAATGCACAGGTGCAGCAGGGGAGTGTTTGGGACATGCACAAGTGAACTGGGAGCTCACACAAAGATTCCCCAGAACCCCCTACGGTGCACAGAGGTTCCACAGCAGATGAGTCAAGGTAGAAAGTGGCCCCTTGAGATAGAAACAAAGCCTGTGATGGTTTCATTATTCCAGCTCCCTTCTGGCTGCCCCCTCTGCTGATGACTGGCATTGACCCTCTGTAGACTTTCATCCAGTTCCAGCCCTGATCCTGCTAGCAGTTGCCCACCAGCTGCCTGCAGGACCAGGTTTCTTCAGAGACTAGCTTATCTCTTATGCACCCAGTGGATCACTGGGGTCTGCAGGAGAGTCTCTCCTGCAAATTCCTAAGACCTCAGAAGCCCACTCTGCAGTAACCTGGAGCAGGGCTTTTAGTGTGGCTGCCTCTATCCTGTGGAATATGCCAGTCACTTGCTATCTGCACTCTCTGGAAACAGTTGGATATATTTTTTTCCCAACAGGCTTTCCCAGCTGGATCAATGCGTCTTTTACCACAAATGTCTACTTGTTAGGGGTCTCATAAGACCCTAAGAAGGCGCTGCTGGATCAGGCCAGTGGCCCATTCAGCTCAGCATCCCCTTCTCACAGTGGCCAACCAGATGCTTATTATGGGGAATCTGGCAAGCAGGATTCAAGCACAGGAGCCCCCTCCCTTCTTGTAGTTTCCTGCAACTGATATTTGGAAGCACTGCTGCCTTCAACTATGGAAGCAGAACAGAGGATTAATGAGGATTAGACAAAATAATGGAGGAGTGGGCTATTGGTGGTTAGTAGCCACGAAACCATCAATAGCCCTCTCCTCCATTACTTTGTCTAATCCTCATTTACCGGTAAATCCATCCTAGTTGGTGGTCATCACCACCAACTGCAGGAGGGAGTTCCTTAGTTTAACTATGCACTATTCTGCAGACGCGGGTGGCGCTGTGGGTTAAACCACAGAGCCTAGGACTTGCCGATCAGGAGGTCGGCGGTTTGAATCCCAGCGACGGGGTGAGCTCCCGTTGCTCGGTCCTGCTCCTGCCAACCTAGAAGGGGTTCAAAAGCATGTCAAAGTGCAAGTAGATAAATAGGTACCGCTCCAGTGGGAAGGTAAACGGTGTTTCGGTGCGCTGCTCTGGTTCGCCAGAAGCGGCTTAGTCATGCTGGCCACATGACCCGGAAGCTGTACGCCGGCTCCCTCGGCCAGTAAAGCGAGATGAGCACCGCAACCCCAGAGTCGGCCATGATTGGACCTAATGGTCAGGGGTCCCTTTACCTTTTATTCTGCCCTGAATCTTCCAGCATTCAGCTTCACTGAATGTCAACAGCTTCTAGAGTTTAGCCTTGTTTTAAAGGTATTTATTTATGTGCAACTTGCCTTGCTACTGTGGTTTGGAAGGCGATTAGTAATTAATTGTCATCATCATAATTATCCACCAGCACTGGCTTGACCGTCAGGCTCCGTCGGAGAGCTGCTACCCTGATCAGGTAGCCTGTTATGAGTCTTTCCAAATGTTAGTTTCCCTAACCCCAAGTTTGCTGCAGAATCTAAAGCAGGGAGGAGACGGCCATTTGATCCCTGGAATCAATAATCCCCTGTAGTTAGGCAAAGAACACTGTCTATAATAGGACCCTTAAAAAGATGAACTGTGGGGCTCAACCATAAATTTTGGTGGGCCGTGTTAACACATCAGGTTCCCAGTGGAAAGACTTAAGTGTTTGGGGAGCATTAAAAACTCGATCCATACATATCCATGTTTTAAAACAGAGAGTAACTTTATTGCAGAAGATAACTTTCCCATGTAAATTTATGGGGCTCTTTCTCCCAACCAAACTTCAGCCTCTTATTCAATTTATCCTTGTTTTATTGCCTGCAGGTAAATCCCAGCTAGTGGCATTTACTAGAGTAATTCTGCTTAAGTGCAGCTATGAAAAACAGCCCAGTTTGGTTTGTGTCCAGCACCTGATCAAAAGGCATTTTTTGCGGGGGGCGGGGGGCAGAAAGGATGATGGAAGAAACTCTCCTCTACCCCTAAATAATGTGTGCTTGTGCTCTCACGGTCAGGGATTGGTCAGCTGTGACTCCTGCATTGCAAGGTATTGCGCAAAATTTTTTAGCCGTGGGCCGGTCCATAGCTGTCAACGTTTCCCCCTTTTTAAGGGAAATTCCCTTATTCCGAATAGGATTCCTTGCAAGAAAAGGGAAAAGTTGACAGCTATGCGGTCCACTGTCCCTCAGACCTTGTGGCGGGCTGGAAAAGCAGTACCAGGGGGAGCTGGAAGAAGAGGCGAGGGGGGCAAGTAGTCCTCCTCCCCAGCCCCCAGCCCCAGCCCCAGCTGCTGCGCTTACTTCCCAGGGGCTACCGCCACCACCGTCTTCTCGTGGGTAGGAAAAGCGAGCTTGTCTGCTCCTCTCTCTGGCCCACAGGAGCACCAGAGTGGCAGAGGCGGAGGAAAGATGAGCAGCGCAAAAGGGCTGGCTCCGGAGAGCGGCTGCTTAAAATGGCGCTCAGCCAGCTTAGCATAGCCCCCTTCCTCCTCTAGGCAGGGCAGGGAGAAGCCAGGAGGAGGGAGGGAGGGAGGAGGTGCTGCCACGGTATATGTGTGTTGGGGGAATGGAATGGTGCAGAGGGGGAAATGGCGCAGCCTAAACGAACAGAATCCGCGTGCTGATCCACAGACAGTGCACGGGCCAGATCCCTGAAGGCTATTGGGCCTGATCCAGCCCGCGGCCCTTAGTTTGCCAACCCCTGGACTAGACAGCCCTTGGGGGCCTTTCCAGCTCTACAGGTTTCTGCGTTCTTTCCCCATAGGATCATAGGAAGCTGCCTTGTACCAAGTCTGATTATTGTTGCCTCTAGATCAGAACTGCCCACACTGACTGGCAGTGTCTCTCTGGGGTTCCAGACAGGAGGCATTCCCAGATGCCTTTGAACCTGGGATCTTCTGCACGCAAAGCAGATGCCGAGCTATATGCCGCCTTCTCTTTCCCCACCAGGCCTCAGCTGAAGGCCATCTGAAGTGAATATTCCTTTTGAAATCAGTGGTGCCATCAAGGGAAGACTTTGGGTGCAGGAGTCCAGGGCCTGACTCAGCAGAGATACGTTAGCAATGTCTAGGCAACATGATGACCATATACATACGTAATTGACAAACTTTATAGAATTCCTTCAAACCATAAAAAGTACAAAATGAAATCTTTAGTCTCAGAAAATCTTTAAATGAAGCGAGGTACCAAACTTTGTACGATGAAAGACAAGCTGTGAAGCTTTGTGTATTCAACAAATATGATGTCCAACACTGAACAGTGATTCCGGATATTGACTACTGTTTCATAGAACTCTTCATCAGCGTGGTGAGAGGATATAGAATGCTTCATAAACTGAAAATAAAATTTTACAGACGATGACCAGTGTTGGACATCATATTTGTTGAATACACAAAGCTTCACAGCTTGTCTTTCATCGTACAAAGTTTGGTACCTCACCATTCAAAGATTTTCAGAGACTTTGAGACTAAAGATTTCATTTTGAACTTTTTATGGTTTGAAGGAATTCTATAAAGTTTGTCTATCACGTATGTATGTGGTCACCGTGTTGCCTAGACATTGTTGACGTTCTCTTTGCAACACAGGGGTTTGTTTGGATACTCACCAGAGATACAGCGGGGCTTTCTTGCCACATCGTTAATTAAGGAAAAAAATTCACATAGATAGTCCCACCAGCATGCCCAGTAAGTCCATTAAGCCCAGAGTCATGGAATCACAAAACTGTAGAGTTGTAAGGGACTACCAAAGGTCATCTAGTCTAACCCCCTGCAATGCAGGAATCTCAGCTCAAGAGTACCTGACAGATAGCCGTCCAACCTCTGTTTAAAAACCTCCAAGGGACAAGAATCCACCACCATCCAAGGTAGTCCATTCAAAATCACCTACCAGCATCACTATTAATTAGATAGTTTCAGCCCACTTTTATTAAAACATAACCCAAAGTGCCTTCCATCAACATCACACAAAAGAACTTTAAAAAATAAAACTCAGCCCATCTGCAATTTGCACCAAAAGCAGAAAATATTCTTCCACCACCAGCAGTAACTCAGAGGGACAAAAATATCCAGACAAGAAGCAATTGGCAATGTGGGGTTGTTATTTAAGAAAATAAAATAAGAATTCCTGGATTGTACTGCTTGAAGCTACTGGCGGGGAGACGCGGACAGAGGATGATTTCATTCGTCCGCATTTTCAAAAGTAAACTGGAGCAATAAGTGGATCACAATGTAATTATCTTTCAGCTTCCCTGCTTCAAATTATGCAGTACGCATTGGCTCAGAAACATACAAAAATGCACTTAAGAGGAATATTCTTTTTTTGAGGGGGGGGGGAATGACCTATTTATACATGTATAAATTATACATTTAAAGGCAAGCCAGGCACAAAAAAACCAGGGCTCCATGTGTTGCACTGCGCACAAGTGACATACCTACCACCACCAGGTCAGAGTCAATGTGAGCAAACATCAACCGACCATCAAGTGTAAGAAGCAAGGCTCTGGGGAACACATAAAAGTTTTCTTATAATATTTATTGAATTTTCCATTATATATTATTTCAGTACTTTTATATTTTTCGTCTTCTTATTTGCTCAAAAGAGCTATCAACTTCCCTCCCTCCTACCTCATGGTTACCTTAATTATTTCTATTTCACCGTATTTCTATTTTTTCCTGTTTACATTATATCCATCTCAATTATCAAATCTTAAATACGCAAAAAAGTACATAACCTCAACATTACAAGTTTCTTAATTCAGCCCTACTAGTGTTGTTAAATGTTTACAATTATCCTTCAAATATTGTATAAATTTACCCCAGTCTTTTTGGAACGTTTGATCCCAATGGTTCTGGATTTTCCTGGTCAACTTTTACAACCCTGCATATTCAATCATCTCCATTTGCTACTCTTAAATCATTGGCATCTCCTGTTGCTTCCATTTTTGAGCTGATTAAGTCCTTGCTGTCATTGTTGCATACCTGAAAAATCTTTGGTCTATCTTTAGAATTTCCTCACCTATTATCACCAATAAAAATGCTTCTGTTTTTTTTAACAAATGTACTTTTGTACATTTTCTTTAACTCATTATATATCATGTCCCAGTAAGTTTTTACCTTATTGCATGTCCACCACATGTGATAAAAATTCCCTTCCTTTTCTTTACATTTCCAACATTCTTTATTTTTTAATTTATACATTTTGGCCAATTTGATTAGTGTTAGGTACCACCTAGTTAATTCCTTCCTGCCATAATTTTTCCCATGCCTCATGCGTGACATCATTTTGTGTCTCTGCGCATGCACGAGTGCCGAAACCTGGAAGTAACCCATTCCAGTACTTCTGGGTTCGGTGCGGTCCGCAACCCGCAAATGTGCAACCCGCAACATTCATAACCCGAAGTATGACTGTACTTTAAAAAGTCATGACTTCCCCCAAGGAATTCTGGGAGCCCACAGAGAACTACAGTTCTTAGAGAGGTTCAACAACTGATCCCTCTTCCCAGGGAAATTGCAGGTGTGGTAAAGGGGTCTCTTAACAACTCTGAGCACCCTTAACAAACGACAGCTTCCAGAATTAATTGGGGGAAGCCACAACTGTTTAAAGTGGTATTGCAGTGCTTCAGATGGATGCTATGAATGTGGCCCAGGACGGACCAGTAGTCTGGCTTCCAATGTTTTGTATGCCACAATATCTATTGCAACGGGAGGCAAAGGTTTTGTATGAGGGTTTTTCTACAAATTACAATTTCACTTTTTAATTTCTCCTCATCCGTACAATCTCCCCCTACCTGCAACAGCATAACACCCCCCATAGAAGAACTAGCCAAAGCCACATTTTAACATTCTTCACAGCTGTCTCTTTTTGGAACATGTGTGAAACTATATTGCAAAAACCGACCTGATATTGCACCGCTGTTGAGCTATGTGCTACATCTGTGTTCACCTGACGTTGCATTTTTAAACCTCATACTGATCTGGAGTTCACTAGAGTAACAGGGGGGCGGGGCAGGCGGCAGACAGGTGGGCAGGACTGGGTGGAGAAAGAGAGTTCATTTATCTGTGCAGGATTAGGTCCAAAGCACCTAGGAATATTTCTCTCTGCAATATCTATGCCTACAGAAAGGCTCTGTAATCTTTGCCTGAGTCATCGCTAAGATATTATGTCAGACGTGAGTCTCTCTCAATGGGGGTTTGTACAAGTTTCCTGGGAGAACCACAGCTCACAAATGCTCAGGCCCCCACTGCTAGTAAGGAGTAGCTGATGAGGAAGTCTCCCCTGCTGATAGCAATTTGAAAGCATTTTATTGAGAAGTTGGAAAGACTCAGACTGAGCATCCATTTAAACACACTACAGTTCATGTATTGTGCAATAAGTATCACAGCCCTGACGTTTATGTAGTCTGGTGGAATTCTATATTCAGCTCTGTTCGGTGGGCCCATCTGAAAAAGCCAGGATGTTGCAGAACTGGAAAATGTGCAGAACCTGGGAAATTTAGTTCGTTCCAGGTGCTTGGTATTGTGCCTCTGCGAGAGGTACCCCAACAACTCTCAGCTCCCAACAAACCACATTTCCAAGGCTTTTTCAGGAAGAACGGTTTAAAATGGAATAAGAGTGTTTTAAGCAAATCATGTGGATACAACCTTAGAGTGATCAAGGGGATGGAATAATTTACTGGTGCAGGCCTATGGTCCAAATCTGCATAAAAACAGCATATGCTAATTTATATGTCTATAAATAGATGCAAATTTAGGCTGAATTTCAGAAGAATGTTGTTGTTGTTTAGTTGTTTAGTCAGGTCCGACTCTTCGTGACCCCATGGACAGAGCCTAGGGCTTGCCAATCAGAAGGTCGGCGGTTCGAATCCCCATGATGGGGTGAGCTCCCATTGTTCGGTCCCAGCTCCTGCCCACCTAGCACAAGAAGAAAAGTTTGGATTTGATATCCCGCCTTTCACTCCCTTTAAGGAGTCTCAAAGTGGCTAACATTCTCCTTTCCCTTCCTCCCCCACAACAAAGACTCTGTGAGGTGAGTGGGGCTGAGAGACTTCAGAGAAGTGTGACTGGCCCAAGGTCACCCAGCAGCTGCATCTGGAGGAGCGGGGAAGCGAACCCGGTTCCCCAGATTACGAAACTACCACTCTTAACCACTACACCACACTGGCTCTCAATTCAAAAGCACGTCAAAGTACAATTAGATAAATTAGATAAATGGGGTGGGCTCCCATTGTTTGGTCCCGCTCCGGCGGGAAGGTAAACGGGGTTTCCGTGCGCTGCTCTGGTTCACCAGAAGCGGCTTAGTCATGCTGGCCACATGACCCGGAAGTTGTCTGCAGACAAACGCCGGCTCCATCGGCCTGTAAAGTGAGATGAGCACGCAACCCCAGAGTCATCTGTCCCTGGACCTAACAGTCAGGGGTACCTTTACCTTTAAAACAAAAAAAGGATGATTGCAAATTATTCTGGATTTTATTGTTTTATCTTTTGGCAAACCACTTTGAGAGGGTTTTTACAATCAGGCAGTGTGTACGTTTTATGAAATAAATATTTCATTAGATTTATTACACACCATAAAATTTCATAAAATTTATACACTGCCTGATAGCACCAATAATCTAATACATTTGAAAAGCTAAAATAGCAATAGACTAAAAACTTGCCCCAACTTTCTGAACATTTGGGGGCCTGTCTAAACAATACTGTTTTTAGCAGGTGCCGAAAAGACTGTAGTGAAGGCACCTGCTTGAAATCAATGGGAGTTGTTATCTGAAAACATCTGTGAGGCATTGAGATGGGGAAGCCTGTCCTAAAGCTACAATGGCGATAGCCTAATTGTTAATCAGGGTATTCTGCATATCAGAGCTAAGAAGTACTGGGACACCAGGTAGCTGAGAACACCATTCTGATGAGCTGGTGCATATTTGCAAAAGCAGATGGTAGAGGCAGACCGGCAGCTGGGCTTTTGAAGCATATAGAGATCGGAAGGAAGCCTCCCTCCTTCTCCTCCTCCTCTGTGGAGCATCTCCACCCCTTTTGTCCAGCAAAGGGGGATTTACAAGATGACTGAATGAGGGCAAGACAAAGGACCTCATCTCCATATGAACAAAGAGGCAAATCAAAGGCAATCTGAACAACAAAAACAAATCTCAGTCTTTCTTTTTCCAAAGAAAGGGGCAGGAGGCAACACAAGGACCTCTCCTGCCCTTGCCAGGGCCTTAAGTCCCAGACTCCAAATGTAACACTCAGTCTGAACAGCACACAGCAATTTAAGAGCTGCAAAACCTCCATTATATATTTTCATGGGAAAGAAACATACCCAAGCATGTGTAGTTTGACAAACTTAAGAGCTTAAACGAAGATCATGGCCACTGGTCCCATCACCTCCTGGCAAATAGAAGGGGAAGAAATGGAGGCAGTGAGAGATTTTACTTTCTTGGGCTCCATGACCACTGCAGATGGTGACAGCAGTCACAAAATTAAAAGACGGCTGCCTCTTGGGAGAAAAGCAATGACAAACCTAGACAGCATCTTAAAAAGCAGAGACATCACCTTGCCAACAAAGGCCCATATAGTTAAAGCTATGGTTTCCCCAGTAGTGATGTATGGAAGTGAGAGCTGGACCATAAAGAAGGCTGATCACTGAAGAATTGATGCTTTTGAATTATGGTGCTGGAGGAGACCCTTGAGAGTCGCATGGACTGCAAGAAGATCAGACCTATCCATTCTGAAGGAAATCAGCCCTGAGGGCTCACTGGAAGGACAGATCCTGAAGCTGAGACTCCAAGACTTTGGCCACCTCATGAGAAGAGAAGACTCCCTGGAAAAGACCCTGATGTTGGGAAAGATGGAGGGCACAAGGAGAAGGGGACGACAGAGGACGAGATGGTTGGACAGTGTTCTCGAAGCTACCAGCATGAGTTTGACCAAACTGCGGGAGGCAGTGGAAGACAGGAGTGCCTGGTGTGCTCTGGTCCAGGGGGTCACGAAGAGTCGGACACAACTAAATGACTCAACAACAACAAGAGCTTAAGAAGAGACCTGCTGATCAAGCCAGTGGCCCATCAGGTCCAGCACCGTGTTCTCACAATGGCCAACCAGATGCCAGCAAACAGAACCTGAGCACAAGAGCTCTCTCCCCTCATGTTGCTTCCAACTGTGGATGAAGAGCACAGCCACCATGACTAGTAGATATCAACAGCCCTCTCTTCCATAATTTTGTTTCATCTTCTTTTACAGCCATCTAGGCTGGTGGACACCATTGCCTCCTGTGTTCCACAGTTTAGCCATGGACTGCATGAAGAAGACATTCATTTTACCTGTCCTGGATCTTCCAGCATTTAGCTTCGTTGGATGTTCATGAGTTCTAGTGTTATGAGAAAGGGAGGGAAAGTTTTCTCTACCCGCTTCCCCCATGCCATGCATCAGTTTATGTTGCCTCTTACTCGCCTGTTGGCTAAACTCAAAAGCTTTCATCCTGTGCTAAGATAGACCCCAGGGGCAAGATAGTTCCACTCTTTGCACCCAAAGACAATCACAGCTAATGCCTGCTTTTCATGTTAACCAGATATTATCTCAGTTGTGCAAGACTCCAATTTTTTCCCTTTCTCTGCAGTCGTTTGAACCACAGGGGTCCTAACGGGTGTGCTTCTACACTCCAGTCTTGCCACAGCAACCCACCAAGGCCTCATGTTTAAGTTGCGTTTCTCTTCTCCCCACAGCCCCCCTTTTGTGTTCCTCATTCCAAGCAATGCCTCCCACCCTTCCAATTTTGCAATAGAGATTGTTGTTCCTGTTGGTTCTGCAAATTATGGGCTATAAAGAATTAACGACCGATTATAAATCAATTTACTGTGCTGAGGAAAAGAGAGAGAGGGAGGGAGGGAGGGAGGGAGAGGGAGGGGGGCTTTGTTGTGGGGCTTCTTTTCAAAAGAAAAGTAATTAGTTTTGTTCACATTTTATTCTTCAGGAAATTAGAGAAGAATTGGAGAGGGTTTAATTTTGCCCATCGAAAGGACGGATTTGAAACACATGTACACACACAACAGGTACATATTCATGTCCACACATAGACGCGCACAGCACTTTGCACAGAATAATTCAGGTCTATCAACGCTGCAGATTAACTAAGGGCCTTATTCTTCAAGATGTGAGAAACCAGAGGAAAATTCTCTGCACCTAGACAGCTAAAGTGTCGGCAAAAAGGCAAAAGTTAGATTCTTCTGTTCTAAAACTAGCTATCTGTGGACAAGGATGCACACAGAGACACAAATGTCTTGGGACACAGACCTGAACACACAACCTCCTGGATATGAATCTGCTCAAAGCCATCTTTCCCTTTTTGATGCCAATGCAAAAATGCCCGGCAAAACAACTCCATCCACATTTCTGAAGCGACTCCTTCCTTCCATAAGAACTCTTTATTCAAACAAACAACAGATTCAGGTCACCAGTTTGCATCCAAGTCTGCTGGATGGAGGCTGAGCAAGGCCCCCTGCTGGTCAGTTGCTCAGTCATCTGTGCAAATTTAATTGGTCTCTTATCTTGCTCTGGTCATCTTAGAAGAAGAGTTTGTACAAGCTGCTCCCCTCCCCCCCATCCCCTTTCCTTTCCCAACACTCCACCATGTCCCCCAGCGTCTTTATACTATGGATTTCCCTTCCAGCAATAAAACTCCTGGCACATTTGCAAAGCTAAGCAGGGTCCGGCGTGGTTTCAAATTAGACGGGGGAAGCGTGTTGAGATTCCTGCATTGTGGGAGGTTGGGCCGGGTGACCCTCAGGGTTCCCCCAACTCTACAGTTCTATGATTTTAATGCCAGCTGGCCCTGGAAAACCTGCACACACTGCCATATTCACATATCATCCACACATCCAGGCTGCCATATTCACCCGTCTTGCATTTCTTGCCAGCTGCTGAAGACAGCCTGACGTACTGCAGCTCTTGCCTGCTCCTCAACCACCCCTCTCCCTGCTGCTGCTACTACCAGCAGTGGAATCATGGGTGATCTGGCCACATTGCCTAGGGGTGGTGGGAGTTATAGGCCCCTATGAAGAAAGGCTGCAGCACTTCAGACTTTTTTAGTTTGGAGGGAAAGCAAGCAAGAGGTGGCAGACAGGTGTTTATAAGATTATGCATGGCATGGAGAGAGTTGAGAAGTTCCCCCCTCTTCTCTCCTAACAACTAGAACTGGTGGGCAACCAAAGAAGCTGAATGATGGAAGATGCAGGACAGATAAAAGAAAGTACTTCTGGTTAAACTGTGGAACTCACTGCCACAGGAGGCAATGATGGCCACCAATTTGGATGCCATTAAAGTCAAGTGAACTTTATTGGCATCACATAAGAACATTCAGAATACATTCAGAATAGATAGGCGAATCACAGTCTTTCTGCCTATCCCAGCTGCATGGGAGTGCCGTTGTCAAGAAGAGAGTAACCTGAGCTCCTGTCACTGCAGCTGCAGTAGGAGTTGATAATTAGTTTTTAAGCAGGTCCCTTTCAGTGCCAGATTTACATATAAGCTAAACAAGCTTAGGGCCCCACTCTCTTGCCCCCCCCCAATTTCACTATTAATATACTTCTTCTTAATTGTATTTCAGTCCAATAATTACTTTGATAAAATACATATTTTGTTATGTGCAAATGGCTTCAGATACCTATTAGGTCCATAAATTACCATATAGGATATATTCAACACAAAAAAATAGCGGCCATTTGTTGTTGACAAAGGACAGCTGGACATATAAAGGGCCCCATTACCTTCAGGAGCTCAGGGCCTCATCAAACCTAAAACCGGCCCTGGTCACTTTCTGCCTAGAGGAGCAGAATGGTTGATCTCCCAGCAAGTTAAAAGCTCCTGGTTAAACTGTGAAACTCACTGCCACAGGAGGCAATGATGGCCACAAATTTGGACGCCATTAAAGCCAAGTCAATTAACCTTTATTGGCATCACATAAGAACATTCAGAATACATTCAGAATAGATAGGCCAGTGCGATCTCGTCACCACCCCAACGGCACAGTCACCTGCTAAAGGGCAGAAGAGGCAAGCAATCCACCTCATCTCTGTGGTTTTCCAGCAAGGGCAGGATCCTGTAGCATGCTTTGGCAACAAAAAATCAAATAGAGGAACTTAGCTACTGTCGAGGTGAGCTCCTGGTCTCTCCCCTGTAGTAAGAAGTGCATATCCTCCGTTTCTGGTTTCCATGTTGGAGTACATAGATGGTCTAGAAATTGTTGGCGGAGATCACCATACATTTTACATTTAAGGGCCATGTGAGCTAGAGTTTCCACCAGGTGGGCATCGCATGGGCAGATCCTATCTCCTTCTGCCAAACCAGCAAACCTACCCCAAATGCCATTATAAAAGAGGATTGGACAAATTCCTGGAGGAGGAGAGCTGTCAGTGGCTCTGCTCTGCCTCCATGGTTGGAGAAAGCAACGCTTCTGAAAACCAGTTGCTGGAAGAAGCCACTGGAGGGGAGAAGAGGGCTCTTGTTCTTGGGTCCTGCTTGTGGGTTTCCCATTGAGGCACCCAGTCAGTCACTGTGAGAACTAGGTGGACTAGGTGGGTTCCCTTTGACCCGATCTAGCAGGGGTCTTTTCATGTGTTCATGAGCTGGAGTCCAGCAACATATGGAAGGCAAAAGCAGGACTTGCCATCTCTAGAGTTCCAACTCTCCAGGAAATAGAATGGTCAGGCCACTGTGGTGTAGTGGTTAAGAATGTCACACTAGGACCTGAGAGACCAGGGTTTGAATCCCCACTCAGCCACAATATTCACAGGATAACCCTCTATTTAAAAGGCTTCTACTCTGCAGCCTCTTATAGCTGTTTTATCTGCAAGTCTTTTAGTTCTTATGCTCTTACAGTTGTTTTAACTGCGTGTCTTTGCTGGTTTTTTTGCTCTTATTTGTTTTAATTATTAGTTTTTTATCCATCCACTATCTGTGTTTAATCTTGTACAGTATTTTATTCCGATGTTTTATGCCTGTTTCCTTGTCCTTATTTGCCCTAACAATTATCGGTCAAAAAATCCTAACTGCTATTTTATCTATATGCATTTTTAATCCTGGTCTGTGACAGTAATAAAGTTCATTCATTCACAGGATAACCCTGGGGGGCGAATCACAGTCTTTCTGCCTATCCCAGCTGCATGGGAGTGCCGTTGTCAAGAAGAGAGTAACCTGAGCTCCTGTCACTGCAGCTGCAGTAGGAGTTGATAATGAGTTTTTAAGCTGGTCCCTTTCAGTGCCAGATTTACGTATAAGCTAAACAAGCTTAGGGCCCCACTCTCTTGCCCCCCCATTTCACTATTAATATACTTCTTCTTAATTGTATTTCAGTCCAACAATTACTTTGATAAAATACATATTTTGTTATGTGCAAATGGCTTGAGATACCTATTAGGTCCATAAATTACCATATAGCATATATTCAACACAAAAAAATAGCGACCATTTGTTGTTGACAAAGGACAGCTGGACATATAAAGGGCCCCATTACCTTCAGGAGCTCAGGGCCTCATCAAACCTAAATCCGGCCCTGGTCCCTTTCTGCCTAGAGGAGCAGAATGGTTGATCTCCCAGCAAGTTAAAAGCTGAAACTGCAGATATATTCTCTGAATTATAATGCAGAATTCAGAAAGGAAAGGGGAGAGAGATGGCCCAGCCCTAGGAAAGACAGCGAGCAGAAATCAAACAGCCAAGTCTCATCTGCATTGCAGGCCCTGCTGTGTGTTCACCGTCCCCTCTGCCACCACGGTAACATCAAGATGCTCTTACACTGCACAAGGATTGCATGTGGATCCCCATACAAAATGAGATGTGCACACTCCCTGGTGCCAAAGTTATCAAGATTGTGGGACAAATTAGTGGAAGAGAGGAGAAGGCAGAGAAACAGGAGATCCAGGGTCTGGGGTCATTCTCCTACCCTTGGGTGATGAGAGCTGATCACAAAAACTGCCTCTGAGCATATGCAGAAAGGCTTTCACTTTTGTTCCAACTGAAGCATCCAGGAGCAGCCTCCCCACAAGTCACTTAACAAACTAAGGACTTTGTTCCAAAGTTGAACACATCAGGAAACTATTTATTGCCCTAATCTGGATTCAAAGTGTTGGTCAATCAGCTGACCATTCTTCCAGTTCAGGAAGCTTGGATCTTGAAGGGAGTTGTTGCTTCGGCAGCTCAGATGGTGAGATTATGTTGAGATGGGGGCTCCACACCTTCTGGGCTCTCAGTCAGGCCCCAATCCAGCTAGCGCTTCCATGCACTTTCCCTCTCCTCAGGTAGATGACCAGTTTGGTGGCCCTGAATCTCTTGCCTGCCTGCCTGCCTTCTCTTCTTCTGAAGATGATGGAGGTGGCCAGGTGGCCTCTGGTCTTGCAACAGAGATGTATGGACCCAAAGGCTATTCCAGATCATCTGGTGGTTTGGAAATCTGCTGGGTGAATCAGCTCTCTCTACTCTGGGAAGATCCCAGGTGCTAAGTTTGAACAGAACAGAACCCTGATACTTTGCACACAAATGTGATGATAAAAAAAACCTCGAAATAAGTCTGTGGTGTAGCTTGAAATGGATGTTGTCTGGGTTATTTTGATGCCATGGCAAAGTGTATGTGTTAGGAAAAAACCTCTCCCTCTCTGAGCTGCTGCCAGAATTATTATTTGTCAGAATTGGGGGGTGGGGGGAATGGATAGAACACCATACTTGAGAGAACACATAACTAAAATCTGGAACATAGTATACATGGTTAAAGCTACCAGAGAGGGCAGACTACAAGATAGTGTCTGTATTGAGAAACTGAGTCTTTATTTATCAAAAATATTGATATACTGTATTGTAGAACAGTATTGCAACAGCTTGCAACAGTATAAAATCATAAAACCATGAAGTAAAATCATAACAAATTAACAAGTCAAAAGCAAAAGAATTAAAAGCAAACATCAACAGACCATTGTGGGGGAAGCACTCTTAATTGCCTGCAAAGGCCTGGCGGAATAGAAAAATTTCAGTGGGCATTTAACACTTGGCATAGAAGGTGCCTGCTGAATCTCTAGTGGCAGAGAGTTCCACAGGCCTGGGCCACTGAGACTAAAGTCTTGGTTTCTTATTGTTGTCAAATAAGCTATGCCAATTTGGGGATAGTTCTAGGCACCTCTTTCTACTTTTATTTGACATTTGTTATCATAACTTGTGACTTACAAATAAATATATGTGGGGTTTTTTAAAAAGGAAAAATCCGCTTCCAAATTCTGATGTATTATTATTATTAGTAGTAATAGTAGTAGTAATTTAGTTATACTCTGCCTTTTTCCCTGACAGGAACTTAAGGTGGCTTATAGATAAAACAGGAACAGCTTAAAAATAGAAGAAGAAAAAGATCATTAAAAAACTATTAAGCACTAATAGAATTAAAACTATATATAAATGTAAAATATCTATTTAAAATATACAGATAATTCCAATGAAAACAGCATGGCATAATCCCTTTCATTAAGACCAGTTGGTTACCAAAAGCCTGTTGCGATAACAAAGGTTTGCACCTGCCGGTGGAAAGACAGCAAGGACAGGTGGATTAAATGAGATGGCCTTGTTGGTGTTTCTCCCTCCGAAGGTTCTTCAGCACCTGCAAAACTGAGCCCTCCTCACCTTGGGCATGTGCCCAGTCTGCCTATCGGTTCATCCGGCCGCCCCCGTGTTGTAAATTGAGTGTTGCCTTCCAAGGATACTCTGATTGTTCCGGTTCAGGGAGCAACCGGCCAGCCGATCAAGAGAAGCGCTATTCTGCTGGTCCTCCTTTGTCTGGAAATGTCACCATCCATTATTAAAAATGATGCTCACCATGCACCTGCGCACCTGCGCACCTGCCTCTCGGCCTAGAAAAGACACAACCATGGAACACAACTGTATTTCCTGGAGCTACTGTTCCGGAGATTGCTCCCCTTGTTTAACCAGATGATTTTTTTTGAGAGTGAGAGGGGTGGCAGCAGAGAGAGAGATGCCTTTGGCTCCCATTATTTTACAACCCATCATTCCATGCAGAACCTGGCATGATCTTGCCCTGTTTTTGTGACAGGGCACATCTCTCTTTATCTTCTTAGGAACAGACAGGGGGTTTCCTGAGAAGGAAATCTAGTGAAAACAAGAGGTATGTGTTCTACCCACCCACCCAAACCACACAACTTCCCTGGAGTCCTGCAAAACTATCCTAAACTTGAAATGCTCCCTCAGTGATCCAGAAATCTTCCTGTACCTTCCTTCTGCAGTTCGCCCACAAATGTGCCAGGAGCAAGAAGGGGCGATGAAAGGAAAAGAGCCCCAGATGGAGCTTGCTTGTAGGAAGAGGGGCTTGGGACTTACTGGGGAAGTGGTGGCACGCAAGGCAAGGAAGAACGCTGGACAACTCCCAGTGGGCCCTGCTGTCTTGGCTTTGGATAATGTTGTCTCAGCAAAGGACCACAGTCACCTGAAGGCTGGAGGAGGCTGGCCAGGGAGTTGTCTACAAACCCTAGAACAGGGGTAGGCAACCTAAGGCCCAGGGGCCAGATCTGGCCCAATAGTCTTCTAAATCTGGCCCACGGACGGTCCGGGAATCAGCGTGTTTTTACATGAGTAGAATGTGTCCTTTTATTTAAAACGCATCTCTGGGTTGTTTGTGGGGCCTGCATGGTGTTTTAACATGAGCAGAATGTGTCCTTCTATTTAAAATGCATCTCTGATTAGTTGTAAGAGATAAAATGTGAAGATTTTTATGGTAAAAGTAAGTGGTTAGAAATTATGATATTGTAAACTGCTAAAGATGAGGTAAAATGAAAATCAGATGGGGGGGACTTGGGGAAGCCCACCTAACAATGTTTAGAAAAAATAAGGGTAAGACAAGAATTTGTTTGTATTGTTTTTCTGTTTGTGTTGTTTATTTGTGTTATAAAATGAATATTTTTTTTTGAAAAAAATAAAATGCATCTCTGGGTTATTTGTGGGGCATAGGAATTTGTTTATTTTCTTTTCCAAAATATAGTCTGCCCCCCCCAAGCTCTGAGGGACAGTGGACCGGCCCACGGCTGAAAAGGTTGCTGACCCCTGCCCTAGAATAACAGAATTGTAGAGTTGGAAGGGACCCAAATGATCATCTAGTCCTACCCCGGGCAATGCAGGAATCACAGCTCATCAAGCAACACCCCTTCAAAAGGCCTGTTGCTGAATCTGCAGCCGTGTGGCTAAGCAGACAAAGATGCTCCAAGGGAGTTGCCCCCAGAATCAGAAGGTGATGGGAGAGCCATGGTGGTGTACCAAGAGTAGCCTGAATCTGAGCCCTCCAAGGGGCAGGAGATATAGGTCAAGGGACAGAGTAGGCAGTGGTTCATAGAATCAAGAAACTGTAGAGGAGCTGTGGGCTAACAATGACCAAGGAGGAAAAGAGGGGATCACTCTATGGGGAACCTCAGCTCAGTGGGTGGGGCTGCGGAGAGAAGGGGCTGTGTGGAGAACACAGTAAAAGCTTGCTGGAAAAGACCAATGGCCCATCAAGTCCAGCATCTTGGAGGACTCTCATTATTACTCAGAAGCATTGCTGCCTCTGAATGTGGAGGTAGAACATAGCCATCATGGTTAGTGTCCATCAACAGCACTCTCCTCCTCCATGATTTTGTCCAATCCTGCTTTAAAGCCATCTAGATTGGTGGCCATCATTGCCTTCCATGGGAGCAAATTCCATGCGCTGCATGCGCTGCATGAAGAAGGACCCTGTTTTGCAGGAAGGAGAGTCAGCAGACTGAAGGAAGGATCCATGGGGGGCAGGATACAGAGCTGGCAAAACGAATGGGGCAAAGAGGAAAGTGGGCAACAAGGGAACTCACAGACAGGGCCTGGGTGTAGTAGCAGGAAGGCAAGGGCAGGTAACTGGGTTGGGGGCGCAGCCACAGGAGAGGGCTAATTTTGAACACCAATCTGGAAGCACCAGCCATCTGATCACGAGGCTACAGGTTGCTGGCATTAATCCATGTTGGAACAAGAGCCCCTTGCACCAAGGACAGCAGGGGATTCATTATGCCGGGTGCCAGAGAGTTATGCAAAGCGCTTGATAATTGCCACACAATGGCAAACATCTTACACAGGGATCCCTGCACCCCGGAGGGGAAAGAAGTCGAAAGGCTTACAAGCAGAGAGGCATGTAATCTCTTGCGTACAGCATGGGGGTTGCCTGCCACTCAACTGTGCAGAGGCTCACTAAGACCCAGAGACAGTTTCCTAAGAACCAACAGGAAACGAGGGTGGGAGTCAGTGGAGGCTGGGATGAATGGCGGAAGGAGGGACTCTGAAAGGAAAACGGGGTGGGGTGGGGTGCTGCGAGCACTTCTTCATAGCCTAAGGCGAGTGTTGAACTCAAATGCCCAGAGGTCAGGATTTTGTGAGTCATGCAAAGTATGAAAGCACTGACCTACTCCTTCTCTCTTTTTTAAAAAGGCTAAAGTTTCTAGTTCATTATGGTTGAGTCGCCCACCAGGGACTGGCAGGATGCTGGGGATTGCGTGGCGGAGGCCATGGGGCCAGAAGCTGACTCAGGGGAAGGGAGCAGTGATTTATGGGATTTTGTGCCTCCCACAGGGGCTGAAAGAAGGGGAACAGTCTGTGCAGGAGAAGAGGCGGGGAACGGGACAAGATGTGGGGCAGGAGGAAGGGCCTGGGCGCACAGAGATGCCAGGAGGGGAGAAATAAATGGTGGCTGAGAGGGGTGGCCTAGTAGAATCATTCCCCCGCCCCACTGTCCCTCAGCACCTACTCAGTCACCAGAAAAGTGTGTGTGTGCATTTTCTGTGGCCTTTAGGAGCTGCTGTTTAAGTGTGTGCTTTGTCAAGGCGCATTCTGGAAAGTAGTAGGAATCAGATGGACAAGGGTGAGTGTTGGCAAAGGAAACCTGCATCGCCGTCAGGAATGCTCCTTCCCATAAACCAGAACTCCCCACACCCAAACTGGGCAGAATGGCTGAGGCATCGCCTCAGTTGGAGGTCAGCCAACAAAAGGATCAAGTCTGCCCTGAGCAGCCATATGCACGCACCAATATTTTAGGACAGAAGACAGACACTTCTGGACTTCACTTCCCGCCTTCCCTGGCTTTGGGCATACTAGACGGGGGTTGATGGGGGTTGTAGTCCAACAAGGCCTGCAGGGCACCATGCTTGCCATCCATCCCTGTTACACAGTGAACGTGGTAAGTAGAAGCTTGTTGCAAAGTCTGGGGGTTGGTTTAATACCTGGGCTGTTAACTCTGAAGGGGGTAGGCATGTCTTTGTTCTACAGCCATCATCCGTAGACAGACATTGTCACAACAGACTGTGTTCCCTGCTGTGGCAGGAGTGTTTGTTGCACAGTGTGGGTTTGTCAAGAAGACAAACAGGAATCTAGATGTCACCAGGATCTAAACAAGCCCTCCCTGCTAGCATCTAATCCTTCGGGAATAAGGCCAAACAAGACCGGACAGATATAGTCACCGAAGTGTGAGATGCCAGGGAGCTAGTTATCATAAAACGTGCAAAAAACAAAAACAAAAACCAACCCACCAAAAACCTCAGCCTTTGCTGACTGCTAGCCGCAGTTATGTGAATGGAGCCTCCATGTTCAGGGCCAGTCTACCTCTGTGTATCAGCTCTGTATTGGAGTGGGCAGGGGGAAAACATTGGGGGAGTGGGGGTTAATAGCCAGTGTGGATATTGGTTTGTGTGTTGGACTAGGACCTGGGGGAGACCAGGGTTCAAATCCCCCCCAACTCAGCCATAAAACACACCTTCTGGAACACTCACCTGCATCTCAGCCTAACCTGCTTCACAGGGTTGCTGTAGGGATTACCCAGGGTGGGGGAAGAACCATGTAAGCCCCCTTGAGCAAAAAGTAGGAGGCATCTGGACTGGCTAAGACGGAAAGCAGGAGGGCCATTTCATCCAGCAAGCCAACTGAAAGATAAATCTGTGATGTCTGGGACACTGGCTCTACCCATTTTGGCCCTGCTCAAGGGACTAGTCCTCCTGAAACCAGAACTTTTGCAGCAACTCCATAAGCTTCTGCATTCCTCAAAGGGCAGAGCCACATACTCAAACGGTTGCAAGAGCGAATATCAGAGAGACGGGACATGAAATTAACACTTCTCCCTCTTCTTTTCTATGAGTACCTGTGTGTGTGTGTGTGTGTGTGTGTGTGTGTGTGTGTGTGTGTGTGT
>JAXCMG010000252.1:1824582-1866791 GCA_034642415.1 Podarcis siculus
TGTGTGTGTGTGTGTGTGTGTGTGTGTGTGTGTGTGTGTGTGTGTGTGGAACCCACTACCACCACTTCGTGCTTTATTAGTTTTGTGCTTTTGCTAGGAGACGCCTTCCCTTGTCGCAATGTCTCATCAAATTACGGCCAACAACACGGGGGGAGTCATCTGCATCCGTGATGCGAGGCTACATTTTTGCAATTAAGCAGGACAGCCAAACAATGGCCTTGCTAGCATAGGGAAAGGTCAGGGATGGCAGCTATCTGTTTCGTGGCTAATTGCAAGACACAGAGAGCCAATTATAGCAGCGCTATTTGCATATAGCTGCTCGGGGAGACTTGATCCTTTCTGTTGGATGCCTTCTAACTGAGGTGATGCCTCAGACATTTTGCCCACTTTGGGTGGGGGGGGAGGGGGAGAGTCTGGCATCACTTGATTTAATTTTGAGCTGCTGGGAAACTGGGCATTAGGGAGGGAGCAAATGAAAAGGGTCAAGGCACAAATACATTTTGGAAACCAACTTCTCAAAGGCAGGGTCTTCCAGCAAACACAGCTGCAAGAAGGAGATGGAGTCACACACCTCCTGTGTCCCTCTATGTTGGCAGGCAGCAAAGTCTACCTCCTCTCCTCCAAGGAGACGCCTCTGCTGCCAGAACCTGATGGTTGCTCCACAGACCCCTTGAGGGAGCAAGGAAAGATCTCCTCAGGTGGAAACCTCATTAACTCCAAGGAACCAATGGCTGCAGATGGCATCAGCTCTCTAAATGGCCAGAAGGAAGCACTCAGGGAGTGGAACTTCTGGCTAGTGATTAGTTAGTCCTAGAACGGGATGCGGGTGGCGTGTGGGTTAAACCACAGAGCCTAGGACTTGCCGATCAAAAGGTCAGCGGTTTGAATCCCCGCGACGGGGTGAGCTCCTGTTGCTCGGTCCCTGCTCCTGCCAACCTAGCAGTTCAAAAGCATGTCAAAGTGCAAGTAGATAAATAGGTACCACTCCGACGGGAAGGTAAACGGTGTTTCCGTGCGCTGCTCTGGTTCTCTAGAAGTGGCTTAGTCATGCTGGCCACATGACCCGGAAGCTGTACGCCGGTTCCCTTGTCCAATAAAGCGAGATGAGTGCCGCAACCCCAGAGTCGGTCACGACTGGACCTAATGGTCAGGGGTCCCTTTACCTTTACCTTAGTCATAGAACCATATAACTGTAGAGTGGAAAGGGACCATCAAGGGGCATCTAGTCCAGCTCCCTGCAATGCCGGAATCCCTGACAGATGGCCACCCAACCTCTATTTAGAAACTTCAAATAAAGGAGAGTCAATCACTTTCCTTAGCAGTCTGTTCCACTGTCAAACAGCTCTTGCCACCAGAAAGTTCTTCCTAATGTTTAGTCCTGCTATAGAACCCAAGTTGCTCCAGGACCTTGTTGAAACAACTTGGATGCCTGGCCACAGCGATGGGAGCACTGTCTATGGTCTTGAACTCAGACCTGGGTATCTCTCCAAGGTGCTGACTTTTGCCTTTGATGGCCTCACTGTCTTCCCTAGAGAACATAGAACTGCTGACCTCCCATTGCTACAGTAGGTCAATACCTCTCCTTGCTGGTGGACATCTTAGTGGAACATCTTGCTGTGTGCCTATCACACCAGAGCATGCAATTAGCTGTGAAATGCATGCAATTAGCTGTGAGCTAATTGACTTCTAATGCTTTGAACATCTTAGGGCTAGGCTACCTGGGAGAGCACCCCAATAGACAGGTCCCCCTATGCTGAGGCCATCTGAGAAGGTCTTTTCTATCATGCCACATCTAACAGAGATAGATCTTGTGGAGATTTGAAGGAAGGCCTTTGTGCAATGGATCTGTTTTATAATTTCTTTTATCTGTTTCATAAAATTTACAAATTGCTTGATTGTAAAAACAAGCAAATAAACAAATGAAAACCTCAAATTAGTTTGCCAGAGAATCAAGCACTAAAATTATTTATAACAGTTAAAAACTATTTAAATCATTACAAAAAATTAAAATCATTGCCGGGGAACTGATTAAAACACACAGCAACCTTTATTAAATTTTTCCTCCACCTTTCACCTGAAGATCATAGGGCGGTTCACAACAAAAGCTTACAAAATGAGGACACAAAATACATAATGAAACAAAAATAAAGACTAACGAATAATACCCACCCCCCACAAACACTTCTGCAGGTCTTCTGCTGGTTAGTAAAAATTATGGGCACTGATCCTAAAGATGCAACGCTTTATAGTTTATGCTTTATAATGTGCTGGTTTTCTTTTCTAAACTGCCTTGTAACTTTCAGCAGTGAAAGGCTGCCTCAACACAATTTTAAATAAATAAAAAATTGTTGTGTGCCCGCTTCTGCTGCTCTTCCTGGCAAGGTCTCAGGGTGGTGGTCCAAAGGCACCGGAGACCACCACTTTGCTGAAGCTAAGCAGGTCTGGGACTGGTAAGTGGGGAACCACACGTACCCCACCTTTAGTTCCGAGGTGGAAGAAAGGAGGAGAAGGCTAATGTATGGCAATGTAAACAATTCAATAAAAGATTCTGCCAGTGGCAACGGGGCACAGATTGGACCATGTACGCTGAGTGCAAAGCCTCTGTGTACATTCAAGGCTATGAATGGACACAAGCCGCTACGGCTGTGCTCTGCCTCCCAGGGTCAGAAGTCGCAATGCTTCTCAATGCTACTTGCCAGAAGCTACAGGAGGAGAGAAAACTCTTGTGCTCAGGTCCTCCTTGCAGGTTTCCCATGGGGGGGCATCTGGATGGCCACTGTGAGAACAGGGTGCTGGACCAGATGGGCCATTCGCCCAGTCCAGCATTTGGTTCACTCTCTTCTTTGGTTCTCAGCGCATTCATTTTGAGAAGAAATGTTTTGGAACAAAGTTGTGAATCTTCCCCCCCCCACTTGTAATTCTTTATGTCCCTTAAAAAAAGAAAAACTTTTTTGCATATAAAAACACATGCATTCAAATACAGAAACACATATAAAAACACATACAGAAATACAGAAATACAAATACAGAAATACATATAAAAACACATACAAATACAGAAATACAAATACAGAAATTCATATAAAACACATACATTCAAATACAGAAACACATAAATTCAAATACAGAGGAGCGGCTCCCTTCTCTGGCGGGACGAAGGACAGCCACAATCCCCTCCCAACCACCATTTTAAAAACCCACACACACCCACACACCCAGGGAGATCCTACCTGCTGGTTTCTGCTTGTTAAAACTAACCCAAATTCAGCACCCCAAAATTAGGCAGCCTGGCCCTGCCAAAGCAATTTGGGGGGCATTGGAACTCCACCATTTATTTCTGCAGCGATTGGGGAAGGTGTTCTCCCCCCCAACCCTTTTGGTGCATCAGGTTGTAGAAGCAACAAACTGCTCCTTTTTGCCTTGGCAGAGTTATCTGGGCACCAGGAAAGTTAACAGTCAAAGCAGAGGGAACAAGTTTCTCTTTACTCCCCAAACCCTGAAGAGATACGTAAGTATTTCGCTTGACCGAGGCCTCTCCCGACATTTGGGAAATGGGCATGGCCAGCACTGTGGTTCAAAGTCTTGACCCTAAACCGGGCACCCCAATAATCCCACATCCCAAACTCAGTCCCAACACCCCTGGTGAGCTCTCTGTCTTGGCCCACGTAAGTCTTTACTGTCCACCACGTGCAGGGCAGCAATCGGGGGGGGGGGGGGTTTCCCACCACGTCCGCCACGCCAATAACTAAACTTAGCGGTGCAAAAACCAGCTGGCCCCTTCCGAAAGGCCCCTGGTGCTCTTCCAGTTCCTCCACGGGCCCTGTACCCCCCTGGTTCCAGTAGCATATCTGGCTGAATAAATTAAACAGCAGAGTCCTGCCTGGGGGTCAAGGCGGCCCCCATCTCGACATGTCGGCTGCATCTTCCTGGCTCACTCCCCCAACATCCTCTCCAAGATGCCGATGAGGTTGTCCAGGCCCCACAGGTACCCGTCCTCGCGGTTGCCTTCCTGCCAGGGCAGGCGGTGAGTCAGAGTCTGCTCCTTGGGCAGCGGCACCGTCTTGCCAAAGTCGATCATGCGCACCCGCGCCAGACCCGTCTGGTTGTGGACGAAGAGAAGAGAGCTGCCCACTACCTCGTGTGTCTTGAAGAACTCAGACTGTTCGAGCGCCAGCCTGACTTCCTGCAGTCGCTCCAGGTAGCTGGCCAGGACTCTCCTGTCTCCGTCCACAAAGTCCCAGAAGGCCTGGGTCACCTCCTCCGGCTGGCGGGTCTTCTTGAAGCTGGTGTTGAAGGTGCCGACCGCTTTCTTGATGCCTTCGATGCGGAAGCCCAGCGTGGTGGTGGAGCTGAGGGTCTCCCTCCACTGCATGTAGCGGGGCTTCAGGATGGCGCTCTGCGCATGCTCTTCCGCCGTGGGAGCCGCCGGGTCCACGGCCACCATCTTTTCGTACAGGTCTTTGCGCGGACAGGGCTGCTGCCTCGCCTTCTCCAGCTCCTCCTCGAGGTACGTCCTGACTCCCATCTTGCAGTCCATGATGGAGGGCTTGTCAAAGCCGGACAGCAGGTCCTCCATCTGGATGTAGGTCTCCCCATCGCGCTCCACCACCCCATAATAGGCCGGGACGTAGGGCTGCAGCGCGTCGCTCACCAGGCGCTCCAGGCATTGCTGCTCGCCGGGGCAGTACTTCTTCAGGATGCGGCCCAAACCCCCGGCTCTGAAGTTGCCTGCATGTCCCGCCAGCTGGACCCAGGGGTGGCGCATGCGAAGAGAAACCACGCAGGGCGAACATTGCACCATGTACCCCAGATTCTTCCAGGGCTTGTTCTGGACGTCTCCGGAGCTGCTGCTGGGACCGGGACAGGGGGGCGCCGCCGGCCCGGCAGGGGACGAGGGCTTCGTAGGCGCCGAGGGCATCGCGCGCTCCGTCCCTCCGACCGCGGTGCTGCTGCGCCCGAACTGCCCGGCTGGCTCCGCCGCCTGCGCTCCGCCGCCTGCGCTCCGCCCCGGGAGGTGGAGCCGCCGCCCTGGGCGCGCCCCGCGGGAGGAGCGAAGGTGTGCATCTTGTATTACAATCCCACAGTCAGAGCAGAAGCATTCTCCACACACACACGCACGCGCGCGCAAACGCACAGCAATTGCTGAAGGCTTCTAGAAAGTTGGCCGCTTTTGTTCATGCAAGCACAGTTCCTGCAGACATGCTTCTGCTTACAAATGAGACCCACTGACTGCATTTTGCCTCCAAGGCTGTCCTGGTTTATTTCCTTGGCACAGGCGGCAGCACTGGCGGAGGGTGGCTGTGTACTGCCAGAGGGGTGCCTTGTTAAAAACCTGTCTCCGACTCCGAGCTCACAATGGGGAAAATCTGTGTTCCCAGAAGCCTTTGCTTCTGTGACTCGAAAATGATCCAAGTGTGTGTGAAGTAGAGGCAAATTGCCATCTGATTATATTGTCCAATAACTGTCTGCAAAAGAAGGCATGCCTGCTTCATGCAAAGTCGGCCAATGCGGCACGTGGTTCACTGAGCTGGAGGCAGCTCCCCAGCCACACCTTGTAGCCTGCACATGACAGCAATGCCCGCTCCCCACCCCACCCCATTTCTTGTCCTGCTCCCCCTGCCCCCATCAGCAGCCAAAGCAGGCACCAAAACCCAGAACATTCAGCAATTGGGGCTGCATTGTGCTCAATGAGCCACAGGCTTGATTTTATCATAATGGGACAGGAGAATGGGAAGCTTGTGCTCACTGCCTAGGACCCTCATGCCTACGGGACCGCCTCTCCCGGTCTGCCCCATGGAGGACCTTAAGGTCCATAAATAGCAACACCCTAGAGGTCCCGGGCCCTAAGGAAGTCAGATTAGCCTCAACCAGAGCCAGGGCCTTTTCAACACTGGCCCCGGCCTGGTGGAACGCTCTGTCTCATGAGACCAGGGCCCTGCGGGATCTGATTTCTTTCCGCAGGGCCTGTAAGACAGAGTTGTTCCGCCTGGCCTTTGGCTTAGAATCAACTTGATTCCCTCCCCCTCTTTCCTCTTTCCTTTTTCCTTTTTCCTTCTGTGATGGAACTCCTATTTGGGGACTTCCCTGGCTTTTTTCTGGCTATGTAGGACCAGTCTGGATAGTTGGCCTTGGTGAAGATTTGACGTTTTCATCCCCCAAAAGTTTTTGATTTGAGTTTCTACTGAAATGAGGCTGCATTTTAATGTTGTACTTAATCTTGTTTTTAAGTTGTATTTTAATCATTTGTTTTTACTTGGTGTTAGCCGCCTGGAGCCCGGTCTTGGCTGGGGAGGGCAGGGTATAAATAAAATATTATTATTATTATTATTATTATTATTATTATTATTATTATTATTATTTGAACTCCAGAAAATGAGCTAGCTCTTCAGGGTGAACTTTTCCTCTTCTGCAAACCCAGTGATGCTAAACAATCCCCTAAATCTTAATAAGGAAGCTGTAAGTCCTATAGGTCCATCAAGTCCAGAGTGGCCTGGCTCCAGGAAGCCAACAAGCAAAACATAGAGGCAGCATCCCTCTTCCCTGCACCCCTAGCACCATCTGGTCCTCAAGGGTAGACTGCCACTTCACATGGATGTTCCATTCCTGACTATCATGTAATAATAATAATAATAATAATAATAATAATAATATAAGTAGAACCCTGCTAGGCCAAGCCAAAGGGCTCTCCAGTCCAGCCCCCTCTGTGCCTCCCTCAATGCCCAATAAATATAACTTCAACAGCCAGTAGGTGTTTGCGTATGTGTGTGATATGGTGCCTCTGAACACAACAATTCAATCTAGCAACCATTTCCAAAGAGCCATCAGGAGACCTCTCTCCCTCCAGCAATATGCCTCATCCTCGTTTTAATGCCAGCTCACCCAATGCCTATTTTAGACTGTAAGCTCCTTGGGCTCAGGGACAGAGGTCATTTATTAATTAAGATATTTCTATGCCATGCTTCACCAGAAATGGACACAAGGCAGTTTACTTTTTTTTAAATATATTTTTTTATTTTAGGGGTAAAGACAAAACCAACATATTAAAATAGGTTACGTAAGTACTCAACTCATCAGTCTCTTCTGCAGGACCCTGTATTGTGTCCTTCGTTCACTGCAGGAACCACCGGCAGAGTCTTCTGCACTGATCTTAACACAAAGGCACCTATGTAAAGCATCAGCTATACAGAAGGCTCAGCAGCAACTGCAGTTATTATTACTGCTATTATTGCAATGGATTTCTAAACCACCAGTCTCAAGGTGGTTTACACACAGGATAATTTAAAACAGTTCAGTGCCGGAAAGCGACCAGTACATTTAACCCTAACAAGTGCACACTTGTGAAAAAGACACACTCAGCTGGAAAAGCCTGTTGGAAACCTTCTTCAACTGTTTCTGGAAAGTGCAGATTGTGGGCGTCTAGGGAACCTCAAACAGGAATGCCATTCCACAGAACAGGGGCAGATGCACTAAAAGCCCTGCTCTGAGTTACTGTGGATAATGATGATGATGTTTGTCCCTGAGGTATAATTGGCATTCAGTGTTCTTAGATTTAATGCAAACCAGAGAGCCAATCTCTTACCAGGAAGGAAATCCCACTCCACTCGGTGAACCTTGCTTCGAAGTAAACATGCCTTAGGCTGGCACTGCAAATTGCAAGGCAGCTATGCAGACAGCATTGCTTGACTGACATTCCCTCTTTCCAAATAAGGCTGGGTAGGTGCCTCTTTGGCAGAGGACCCCTGCCCAGACCACAGTTCCCAGGATTCTTTGCAAGCAGCCATGACAGTTAAACTGGCACAACAAAACCAAATACATGCCAATATATCCCACCTGAGTCACATTGTTTTCGCCCTTTGACAGCCTCAAAAGAGGATGGGCAATGAGGTTTTGTATCATATTTACATTTCATTTGCTCATTAGCTCAGGGTGGAGCAATTAATGGCTTTTAAAGCATTAAATATAACTGACTTGCAGCCCATAATGATTATGGAAGCTCTAGACACAGAGAGACAACGGGCGATTTCCAGACGTTTCCTCACACCAAGCTGCCCTCTTCCCTCACCTTGCTTGACAATCACCTTTTAAGACAGTCATTAATTAGAGACCAGTAATTAAGCTCCCTGGTTTGAGAAGTGTTACATTAAAAGCGGCAGATCTGCAGATGCCTCAACAAGGTGAAAGGAAATACAGGTGTGATGGGGACAGGGAGCAACCTTCAGGGTGCCCTTGAATCTTCCACACATGCCTCCCTCCCCACCCCCACAAGGCCCACCCTTTCCCTTTTTGGCCTAAGGGCTCAGGCACTTTAAGAACTGATAGATTGCCCCTCCAAACACTTCCCCATCTGCCTTTGCCTTGGCTGCTTACTTTTGCTTTTAAAAAATTGGGTTGCTCAAGACTGCATGCAAATCCCACACACTGATCTGAACACTATTCTCTTTAATCTCATGTATGCAGCAGCTGGTTTTGGTTACTCAGTGGGGAGGAAGTGCAATCTGCCCATGCTCAGGGGGCACACAGTTATTTGCAATTGCCTGTTCATTTGCAGAGCGAATCCCGTTAAGTTCAAAGGTCTTGTGGTCTGACTCAGTACAGTGGAACATCTACCTGCGACCATAATCCGTTCTGGAGGTCCGTCCGGAGGTCGAAACGGGTCGCTGGGAGAGGTGCCATTGTGCACAGGCACGGGCAGCAATTACTTGCTTCTGTGCATGTATGAACGGCATTTGCTGCTTCTGCACATGCGCAAACGGTGATCGCCGCTCCTTCGAATGTGTGAATGGTGGCAAACCTGCTGGGTACTTCTGGGTTTGCTGGACGTTGGGCGAAATGGACGCAAGCAGAGGCGGACATAAGAAGAGGTTTGAGGCATGTGTCCTGTCCCTTTGGATACAGCTGACACACACCCAAACACAGACGTGGGGTCATTGCTAGGTCCTTAAAAGACTAGGTGGGGCACAGATCCAGGGCACAAATTCCCATGTGCTAATTTAAACATTGGGACATGGGTGGCACTGTGGGATAAACCACAGAGCATAGGACTTGCCGATCGGAAGGTCGGCGGTTCGTATCCCCACGGCGGGGTGAGCTCCCGTTGCTCGGTCCCTGCTCCTGCCAACCTAGCAGTTCGAAAGCACGTCAAAGTGCAAGTAGATAAATAGGTACCGCTCCGGCGGGAAGGTAAACGGCGTTTCTGTGCGCTGTTCTGGTTCGCCAGAAGCAGCTTAGTCATGCTGGCCACATGACCCAGAAAGCTGTCTGCGGACAAATGCCGGCTCCCTCAGCCAGTAAAGCGAGATGAGCGCTGCAACCCCAGAGTTGTCCGCGACTGGACCTAATGGTCAGGTGTCCCTTTACCTTTAAAAATATTAATAATAAAAAAAGATAGCTGCTTATTTCCTTGACATCTGATGAAAACGTGTTCCACAGGGCGGGACCTACACCTTCACACCTGTCTCTCTCATCCTCCTACCCCCTGATTTTTGGCTGAACTGCTTCAGGCACCTTGGATCACGGTTTCCATGTTAGCTGAGCCCTGCTGTCACCTGGGAAGGCCAAACAGATTAAGTCCCAATCCCTCCAGCCGGTGTTTAGAGAGGAACACAACAGAGCGGCTTTGAAGTGAAGGTTTGTTTAGGGAACACCATAATGCAAGAAGAAGAACTGATTGTCCGATACAGTTTGTTTATCTCGCATGGCCTTTACCAGCGTGATGCTCATTCGCAAAGCATAAGGCTGGCAAGGTCAGTCCTTGTTCATCTAGGCAGATGAAGCTTATGAAGGTAGGAAGAGCCATTACCTGGATCAGGCCAATGTGCTATCTAGTCCTGTTCTCACAGTGGCTGACTAGATGTTTGTGGGAAACCAGCAAGCAGGATCCTTGCACAAGAGCAGGTCTTCTCTCCTGTGGTTTCCTGCATCTGGTATTCAGAAGCCTCGCTGCCTCTTGACCACGGAGGCACAGCGCAGTAACTGTGGCTCGTCTCCTCCTCCTCCATGGGTTTGTCCAAACCTCCTTCAAGGCTCTCCAAATTGGTGGCTATCATTGCCTCCTATTGGGACGCTGGTGGCGCTGTGGGTTAAACCACAGAGCCTAGGACTTGCCGATCAGAAGGTCGGCAGTTCAAATCATGTGATGGGGTAAGCTCCCATTGCTCGGTCCCTGCTCCTGCCAACCTAGCAGCTTGAAAGCACGTCCAAGTGCAAGCAGATAAATAGGTACCACTCCGGCGGGAAGGTAAACGGCGTTTCCGTGCGCTGCTCTGGTTTGTCAGAAGCGGCTTAGTCATGCTGGCCACATGCCCCGGAAGCTGTACGCCAGTTCCCTCGGCCAATAAAGCGAGATGAGCGCCGCAACCCCAGAGTCATCTGCGACTGGACCAAATGGGCAGGGTTCTCTTTACCTTTACCTAATTTAAACATTGTAGATGCAAATTTACATATGCATCTGCAGGGGCACAACTGGACTCCTTTCTCTACCCCAGCTGCAACAAAACACGTCTCCCGCGTATCATTCTCCACAACCACAGCAGGTGCTGTAATCTTCCAACAGTTTGACTTCACCTGCAAAGCTGCATTCCTCCATGGTCTCCCAAGACAGATGGATGCCAGCTAGATGCAAATTTAGATTGTGACCAAATCTAAATTTGGGTGGTTGGTTGGGGTCTCGCTGCTCCAGCAGGCAGCATGTTAGAATTCCTGCTCCATGATTGCAGTCATGGGATTTTTGTCTATCACATGACTGGTCCTACTGGAGTGTAAGCTGAGCTCCTGACACAGCATGCCCAACAGCCCTGGAAGTAGAAGAACATCAGATGACCCCTGCTGGATCAGGCCAGTGGCTCATCTAGTCCAGCATCCTGTTCTCACCGGAGCCAACCAGATGGGAAGCTTGTGGGAAGCTCACAAGCAGGATCGGAGCACAAGAGATCTCTCCCCTCCTGTGATTTCCACCAACCGGGATTCCCAAGCACTGCTACCTCTGGCCGTGGAGGTAGAGCATAGCCATTTTGGCTCATAACAACTGACAGCCTTATCCTCCATGAAAAAGTGTTTTAGAAGAAAACAACAAGAAGGGGACTTCCGGTTTCTGCAGGTGGCGGAAAGGAGCACGAGTCCAATCGTCTGACGGACTTGAGTCCCGCGGAGAAACAGGGGGAAGCACCAAGGCAAGGCGCACCCCCCAAAAAGCCCTGAGAGGGTGCCCAGGGTGTCGAGAGGTCCAGCAGACCACAAAAGGGCTCTCCTGCAACCCTAAAACTCCTTTTGGGGTTACAGGAAAGTATGGGGGGGGGGAGCAGCGATCGAGCCTGCGGTCATGGCAGTATTGCAACTCCGCAGGAGTGAAGCGTCAGCTCACGCCTGAAGAAGAGATCTTCCAAAAATTACTACTAAGCTGATGGAAAGGTAAAGAAGAATTACTTTCTGAATTAAATAGGTGGAATTCAGCACCAGACGGAGGAGTAAAAAGGAAGTCCATCCCCATCTTATTGGTAACTATCACTGTATGGAAACAATTTGCAAGTGAAAAGGTTAGTGTGGTGTAGTGGTTAAGAGCGGTGGACTCGTAATCTGGGGAACCGGGTTCGCTTCCCCGCTCCTCCACATGCAGCTGCTGGGTGACCTTGGGCTAGTCACACTTCTCTGAAGTCTCTCAGCCCCACTCACCTCACAGAGTGTTTGTTGGGGGGAAGGAAGGGAAAGGAGAATGTTAGCCGCTTTGAGACTCCTTAGGGTAGTGATAAAGCGGGATATCAAATCCAAACTCTTCTTCAGACGCTTCAGGTTACAGAATCCACTAACCCAGAAATAGTACCTCGGGTTAAGAACTTTGCTTCAGGATGAGAACAGAAATTGCACGGCGGCAGCGGGAGGCCCCATTAGCTAAAGTGGTGCTTCAGGTTAAGAACAGTTTCAGGTTAAGAATGGACCTCCGGATGCCAGTGTGGTGTAGTGGTTAAGAGCGGTGGACTCGTAATCTGGGGAACCAGGTTCGCTTCCCCGCTCCTCCAGATGCAGCTGCTGGGTGACCTTGGGCCAGTCACACTTCTCTGAAGTCTCTCAGCCCCACTCACCTCACAGAGTGTTTGTTGGGGGGGAGGAAGGGAAAGGAGATTGTGAGCCGCTTTGAGACTCCTTAAAGGGAGTGAAAGGCGGGATATCAAATCCAAACTACTCCTCCTCCTCCTCTTCTTCTTCTACCACTACTACTAAATCTTTCTTTGTGATTCTTATGGATACTGTCAGCTGATGGGGAAGTTGGAGTAAAAACAACTGAAGCCCATTCTTCATTGCTTTTTATTGGAGTTACTGACTTATCAGATTTACAGTTGTGGACTTGACTTTGAACTACAGCCCTTGGTGAATTCGAACCAAGCAGAGAAAACCTGGAACAAAGTTATTGTGCACTCTGTTGGGGGAATGTATGGAATTATATATCTGGGTTGCAGTGACTTATAGAAGTCTGAACTTGTTTTTCTAAAGACAAACTAGAACTCTAAAATGGAACTGAAAAAAGCAAGAGGCTGGAATTTTGGAAGGACTGGATCTGTTGGAAACCCCATCAAAGGAGGAAATCGTTTTTTAACTGCTTGCAATCTCTCACATCATTCTGAGACATTTTAAGAAAATAGGTCTAATAAGAAGCAAGTACTCTCCCCTGGATAATTAATCTGAATTCTTTTTGGCCATACTGCTCTTCGTTTTCTTTTTAAAGAAAATATATGTAAAATCTAGAATTAATTTGAAACGTGTACTTTATGTTAAATTGTATAAACGTACTAGGGAAAGGGTTAGGAGGGTGGGAAAATACAGGAAAAGTTGTTTACTGAGAAAGCACTGTTTCATGACCTTTGATGAGTTTAAGTTCAGACAGAAGGGTCTCCGAACAGGACATAAGCCCCAATTTGAATGGGTGGAGCTTTTTTCAGAATTGAAAAGACAGCTGATAAAAGAGATGAAGGAAAATTTAGAAAATCTAACAGACAAATTACTAGTTTTAATGGATAAAAATGCTAAAATGATGACAGAACTGATTATTAAGATAGAACCATCGACAGAGGAAACAGAAACGGAATAGGTGGCCATGCAAGGATCTGATATGAAGAAAGAGCAGGAGATGCCTAGCGTACAGGTGGATGGTTTGGGGGACAGGCAGGAATCAGTTGGGGGTGCCTTGGAAGTTAGAACAAGGCTGAAACTACAGCCTCTGAGACCGAGAAAAGCCTGGGAGGAAGGGGAGCAGGATTTCAAATCTGACTCAACAGATAGTCGCCTATCTGTATGCTAAAGTTAGGGAAAAGAATGGGAAATGTTTATTGTTCGATTGCAGGGTATTGCAAATAGGTTGAAACATCAGTAGGACTTGACTAAACTCCTTGCAATCAGTAGAAATTTGGATAAATTAAGAGAAATAATAATTGGTTAAGCATGAATATGGAAATGCAGAATAATTTTGTCTATATAAAGAACCAAGAAGAGGGAATGGAGGGAAGTCATGAGGTCTAAAGAACCTCAAAGATAAGGTTTTGAAAAAGGTATTTGTGAATTTGGGGGTTGGGGTAGGAAAAAAAAAGTACTATTGCCATTAAATGTGGAATTCAATTGTGAAAATGAATAAAAAATTATTTACAAAAAAGAAGAAAACAAGAATAAGGGAGAGTAGGAAATTTAAGAATCAGCTCAAAAGAACTGGAGCTCAGCTAATAAGGCTTTTGTGTGGGATAGTAACATGATGTTGTGGGTTTGGGAGGTGAGTCTGGATGATGCCATGTCTCCCTTCCAATTCTTAGGATCCTGTACCTGGGGAGTGTTAGATTCAAAGAGAGGATCCTACTGCTGAACTAGCCAGGCAAGTTTCTTTGTAAGACGATGGCCTTGGCTGGCCACTGCAGTGTCCTCATCCGCATCCCAAAAGGATTGGCTCCATGGCAAGAGCTACAATGAAGGGATGAGGCCCTCCAGGCTGATGGGCAGGTCTTTCCTCTCCCTCCTCACCTGGCTGCTAGGTAAGACAACAAGAGCCAGGGTGGTGTGTGGGAGCTGAGATGAAAAAACCAGGCTGGAAGCTGGAGACCCAGAGACACGCTTGCTCTGTGCTGGATCCAAAGCTGTGACTGATGGAGAAGCAAGACCCGATGGGGTGTTGATGCTGTGAGCCCCTCCATCTCATGCTCAGGTTGTAAAAAGGTAAAGGTAAAGGGACCCCTGACTGTTAGGTCCAGACGTGGCCAACTCTGGGGTTGCAGCGCTCATCTCGCTTTATTGGCCGAGGGAGCCGGTGTACAGCTTCCGGGTCATGTGGCCAGCAAGACTAAGCTGCTTCTGGCGAACCAGAGCAGCGCACGGAAATGCCGTTTACCTTCCCGCTGGAGTGGTACCTATTTATCTACTTGCACTTTGACGTGCTTTTGAACTGCTAGGTTGGCAGGAGCAGGGACCGAGCAATGGGAGCTCACCCCGTCGTGGGGATTCGAACCGCTGACCTTCTGATCGGCAAGTCCTAGGCTCTGTGGTTTAACCCACAGCGCCAACCACATATCCTAAAGACACCACAATCTCTGATGACCTTCGTCCTAAGGAAACTGAACCTGGGGTAGCAGACATACCAGATTCCAAAAGAATTCTCACTGAGTTCCTAATTCTCACATTCCACTGCGAGCTGATCCAGTGCTGAGAAGCTGTACCTTGTGCACTATGGCGTGAATCAGCTAGAGATGCTCTGGCGCTGAGCTACAGCCTCCCCATCTGCATATTCAGGTCAGTGCTGGAAACCGCAGCAGCCAGCGAGGGCTGAAGATGCAAGCCTGTGTGTGAATCGACTGGCGCTCTGTGAGCTCCTGCCTCGCAGTATCTCTTTCAGTCGCTAGAAGAAGATGAGAAGCGCTGAGAGAGAAAGGGAACAGATTGCTCTAAGGCATCCAGCAGCTCCCCAGCCCAGCGTTCTCTGCTGCTGTTCCAGGCATTTGAAATGGCTCTTTGATAGGAGAGGGGAAAGGTCAGAGGCCTGAGGAATAAAAACCTGCTAGGAAAAGCATTCATTGCTATTAATTAATTCACCGCTGTATTCTTTCCAAGATCCATTTAACAACTGGCTGCATGCTCAGAGGACATTTGTCGCGCCTAGAATGATATCTGCGAGCAGAACTTGAGAAGGGGAGGGAGGGGGACGGCGGTGAGAACTGCACAGCTTCATAATAATTAAGGACCTCTTCCTTCCAAATTAAATCTCGGCAGCCCAGCAGCCCAGCAGCCTTGGCGAAAGAGGTCGATACAGTAAATTAAATCATCCGGGTATTATTTCTTTCTTTTTAAAAGAGATCAGTTGCATTTGGACAAATGTGGAGGAGATGGTGGCCCCAGGGATAATGGGGGGAACAAACGAAGTTGCAGGGGCCAGGGGAAAGAGAAAGAAAGAAAGAAAGAAAGAAAGAAAGAAAGAAAGAAAGAAAGAAAGAAAGAAAGAAAGAAAGAAAGAAAGAAAGAGGATGGATGGCGAGTTTGGAAGCAAATCCCATTTTTCTGAACGGAAGTTCAAGCAAAGGGATGGCAAGATGTTTTTGTTACCGGCTGCTGGGGGAGGTCAGAGTTTTTGCTAAGGTGTGCCCAGTGGCAGCACACCAGTGGGTACCCTTACCATGAGATGCATGGCTGTGAAAACACTGGGAGGTTGTGGCTGAGGATGCCAGCATGACTGATGGTCACCCTGCTCTAAGAGGATGCCCAGATGATCCTGAACCCAAAGAAGCAGAAAGCTGTTACAGTGGTACCTCGGGTTAAGTACTTAATTCGTTCCGGAGGTCTGTTCATAACCTGAAACTGTTCTTAACCTGAAGCACCACATTAGCTAATGGGGCCTCCTGCTGCCACCACGCCGCCGCTGCTCGATTTCTGTTCTCATCCTGAAGCAAAGTTCTTAATCCGAGGTATTATTTCTGGGTTAGCGGAGTCTGTAACCTGAAGCGTATGTAACCTGAAGTGTATGTAACCCGAGGTACCACTGTATTTGTATGCCTAAATTGCAACGGAACCAGGGCCCTCTGCTGAAAGCCACATGCCCTGAAAATTGTTTGCTTCTTTATTACCTCTGCTCACTCAGCTCACCAACACTCCCCCCCCCGCCATGCACCCCCATATTAGCCCCCTGGAGCTTTCCCTTGCCGCCCCATGGAACTACAAGCTCACTTCTCACCTTCCCAAGTCAATTTATTTCTGTATATCCAGGACTGTGATGTGGTACTGCAGGTCCCCCAGTGGTGGCTGTGTGACAACACCCTCACATTTTTCTACATATGGGAAGATGTACAGAGCACCATCCACGTGTGCAGTGGCACTTTAAAGAGGAGAGGCCCCTTGCCCCAAAGAGCTTACAATCCAGCATTTGGTCCAGAGTGGCAAAAGAGAATGGAGGATGAGAAGGGAGGGAGGTAAATAAAGAAAGGAAATGTTTTCATTTCTGTGAGAGGTGTTGGAGCTTGGTTTTGGCAAAGGATGTGGTGTTACGGGTTGTTACAAAGGTTTTCTGGGGGAGGGAGAGAGAGAGGAGTCATCTGACTCCTGCATCACAGGGGGCTGGACTAGATGACCAATGGGCCCCTTCTATCACTGCACTTCTATGACTCTGTGTGGGCGTTCAGGTAAGCAGCTCTAGGCCTGGGGGGTGGGGAGAAGAGGACCAAGTCCTTTGAGGAAGCTGGAGAATCCCAGAGGGCAGAGGGTGGTGGAGATGGAGGAGTCTCAAAGCGGCTAACAATCTCCTTTCCCTTCCTCCCCCACAACAAACACTCTGTGAGGTGAGTGGGGCTGAGAGACTTCAGAGAAGTGTGACTGGACCAAGTCACCCAGCATCTGCAGGTGGAGGAGCGGGGAAGCGAACCCGGTTCACCAGATTACGAGACTACCGCTCTTAACCACTATACTGCACTGGCTCTCAATATGACTTTCAAAGGAGTCCAGTTCTCCCAGTGCTATTCTCTGGATTCTGCCTTGCCAGTATCTCTCAGCCAGTCACTCACCTGTCTGCCCAGCCTACCTCACAGGGTTGTCACAGGAGAAAATTACAGTGGTACCTCTGGTTACGAACTTAATTTGTTCTGGAGGTCCACTTTTAACCTGAAACTGTTCTTAAGCTGAGGTACCACTTTAGCTAATGGGGCCTCCTGCTGCCGCTGCACAGATTTCTGTTCTCATCCTGAGGTAAAGTTCTTAACCTGAAGTACTACTTCCGGGTTAGTGGAGTTTGTAACCCGAGGTGTTTGTAACCCGAGGTACCACTGTATCTTATTGACTAACCTACCTCACAGAGTTGCTGTGAGGGAAAAAACTGGGGCTTAGAAACTGTTTTGAGTACCCTGTAGGAGAGGCGGGATATAAATGCAAGAATAAAAAATAATAATACATCTGAAGAGAGAGAGACAAGGTTTTTGGACGCAGCTCCTCTTTTACATCTCAGTTTCATTGGTGATCTCTAGTGTGAGTTGCTCTCCTGCTTTTATTGCTTAATTGATTGCCATTGATCATCGCTGTTCTTGCCTTTATTGACCAGGCTTACTGAATTTATGAAATGGGCTCCAAAAGCCTTGGCTAAAGACTAGCCACGCGGGGGTCAGCAAACCAGGGGGCCGGTCCATTGTCCCTCAGACATTGGGGGTGGGCTGGACTATATTTTGGAGAGAGAAAAATGAATGAATTCCTAGGCCCCACAAATAACCCAGAGATGCATTTTAAATAAAAGGACACATTCTACTCATGTAAAAACAGCTGATTCCCGGACCGTCCACGGGCTGGATTGAGAAGGTGATTGGGTCAGATCCGGTCCCCGGGCCTTAGGTTGCCTACCCATGGACTAGCATAAGCAAATATATATCTGAAACAGGATCTGGATCTGGAAGGTTAGCGGAAGACCAGAGGCTGGTTGCCTTCATGGCGGCAACCAGCACAACCCACTGTAATTGAACAGGACCAATTATAAGAATGTTACACCACTTCACTACTTAATGCTCTGCTCATGGCTTATGGCTGACACTTAGTTTTATCATGCTAGGACCCAACAAGGCATGGCACTATGCACATAATCTGCAACTTTCTTTTCTCTCTGTGTGTGTACTTTTCATTTATTTATCTATAAGAGTCTACCTCTGATTACCAGCTACTAGGGAGCATACACAGTTTGGTATGTGAGTTTCCACAGACAACTTTGCTGGCAACTGAATGCTGATGGACCTTTGGCCCAATCCAACAAAACAGCGCTTATGTTCTTCTGCTCATGTGCAGAGACTGGACTTGAACTTAGGATGCCAAGATACGCATGCTCTCCCCTGAGATGCATGCAAAACTCTCTATGCTGACTGTTTTCTTAAGGACATAGGACATAGGAAGATGCATTTTTTTATAAAAAAAAAGGTAAAGGACCCCTGGACGGTTAAGTCCAGTCCATTCATGGTCCACAGAGATTAGTGGTAGTGTACTGGTTAGAGCATCAAGCTAGGACCTGGGAGGTAATGGTAAAGGGACCCCTGACCATTAGGTCCAGTCGTGGCTAACTCTGGGGTTGTGGCGCTCATCTTGCTTTATTGGCCGAGGGAGCCGGCGTACAGCTTCCGGGTCATGTGGCCAGCAGGACTAAGCCGCTTCTGGTGAACCAGAGCAGCGCACGGAAACGCTGTTTACCTTCCTGCTGGAGCGGTACCTATTTATCTACTTGCACTTTGACGTGCAAACTGCTAGGTTGGCAGGAGCAGGGACCGAGCAACGGGAGCTCACCCCATCGCGGGGATTCGAACCGCCAACCTTCTGATCAGCAAAGCCCTAGGCTCTGTGGTTTAACCCACAGCGCCACCTCAGCCGTATGAAGTTTGCTTGGTGATCTTTAGGGCCAGTCACTGCTTCTCAGTCTATCCTACCTCAAAGGGTTGTTAAGGGGGTTAAATGAGGAGGGGGTATACCACCTTGTGCCCCTTGGAGAAAAGTTGGGATATAAATGCATTAAATGAATTGAAGAAAATGTTCCATTTAACATTTGTTTAAAAACCCGAGGCATTTTTGCTGGGGATTGTAGGGAAAGACCTGCCAAAAAAGCTGAAAAACAACTTCATGTATGCGACAACGGCCGCGAGAGTTCTAATAGCACAAGGATGGAAGACTGAAAAAACCCCAACTAAAGAATCATGGCAAGAAAAATTGAAGGACTGTGCAGAACTGGCAAAACTGACATATAAGCCACGGGACAAGGATAACTGTGACTTTAAAGATGAATGGGAACCCTTCACAAAGTATCTGAAGACACAACAAAGTGAACTGGACTCCTTGGCTGGCTTTGAATAAACATTCACAAACTTTTTATTGATAATAATCAGCTAAATAGTCTGAGCATCAATACAACTTTGTAACATGCAGAAAACAGCATTCTTAGAGAAACCAAAGACTGGAACTGAGGGAAGTCGGGGGTGGGTGGGGTTTGTGTGGGAGGGTGGGGAGAGGGAGGAAAAATGGGGGAAAAACAAGGATGATATGTTTTGGGATAATATGTCTTGTTTTAATTTTGAATAAAAAAACTTTTTTTAAAAAAAGTTGGGATATAAATGCAATACAACAAAAGTTAACAACCGTAATTGAGTAGTAGATAAAGATATAATGCAGCAGAAAAGGTGTGAGTAAAAACACTGCAAGGGTGGGGAATCAACTTATGAAACCGTGTAATCATTTGACCGTGAAAATGTTTGAAAAAATTAATTAAAAAATTATACAACAGAAAATAATAATAAGATGGTGAGTTATCAAGTTTTGATCTGCATTCAGAAAAGAGATTAATCTCGTCAGAAAAGATGCTGCAGCTGCTACAAAAAGGTCAGTTTAGCACAATCCGTTGGCCTTGGCTAATTAAGCCCTTCCCCCTTGCTCCTTCGCTATGGTAGTTGAGTCAGTTCCAAGCTTGGCCTTGAGATCCAGTGTCTCTCCTCCACATGCATTTCACGGAAGAAATGTTCTCCCAATTAAGCCTGCATACTCCTGCCAAGGGGGCTTGATTTGCAGCCTGGTATTGAAGTGGCCGAGAGCAGAGATGAACCATCTAGCGCGGCCTGATAAGAGCTCCACGCCAGCACTGGCCATCAATCAGTGTGCCAGGAAGCTTGTTAACAAACAGCCGCTCTCGTAACACCACCCTCTGCTCGCTCTTAACGAGCCATTTGACCGGGCAAAGGATTGACGGGGAGTGGCGGACGAGGAGGCGGCTCTCGGTTCCAGAAATCTGGCTCGCACAGCAAAAAAACCAGCCGACGCAAGCCCCTTCTCCTGGTGCAAATAGAGAGCTCATAAGAAGAGCTCTGTTGGATCAGGCCAAAGGGGGTCCATCTAGCCTAGCATGCTGTTCTCACGGTGGTCACCCAGATGCCAGTGGGAAATCGGCAAGCAGGGCCTGAGCACAAGAGCAACCCTCTCCCTTCCTGTGACTTTTAGCAACTGGGAAGCATTGCAGCCTCCCTCTGTAGAGGCAGAGCCAAGCTATGGTGACTGCCAGCCATCAATAGCCCTCTTCTCCTCCATTAACTTGTCCAATCCTCTTTCAAAGCCATCCAGGTTGGTGGCCATCACTGCTTCCTGGGAAGTTTCATAGTTTGACTCTGAGCTACATGAAGAAAACCCACAAATAACACTCAGCTCCACCTTCTGCTCAAAGTTGGGACCAGCCTCACAACCACCCACCCCATCTCAATCCCCTTCCCCCATCAAGCTGTAATGTCCTGCAGAACAGACTCTAATGAGAGGGAGTTGTAACCCACCAACATCTGAAGGGCTCCATATTAGTGAGGTTTGGTCAACAGCAGATGTTGGGAACCTTTAACACCCCCTCCAGATGTTGCTGAACTACCACTCCCATCATCCCTGGCCATTGGCTGTGCTTGCTGGAACTGATGGGAGTTGCAGTCAACCAACTTCGGGAGAGCTGCCTGGTCTAGACCATACCCTTCATGGGAGAAAAGAGGAATATTCTTGAAACTCCCACAAATTACAGATTAAGCAGATGCATCCCCACCAGTTATTAGACAGCACAACATGGCAAATGCAATGTATATGCCAGGCAATCTGTATCTGGTGTAGCCCCAGGAAAAAATGAATTGATTCCTATTTTACAGATTGGGAAACTGAGGCAGAGGTCACAAGTTGGCTGCCAATCCAGTTCTTCTTGGCCCACCTCCCACACACTATTCCCTTGGCTCAATATTATCTCTATTCCTCTGACTGGTCCCTGAATCTGTTAGGCTCTACGGCTGTCTACCTCCCACTGAGTTGTAAGGCCAAATTGGGAAGGGGGGCGGAACCTAATCATACATCAATGGGTTTGAAAAATACTTCAGCAACTGCAGGGTATAAAAGAGTGAGACCCTGTCAGCATATAAGTCATGTGCTCAGAGACCCGCACTGCTTGCTGATTTGCTACAGGACCAAGTTCACAGGGTTACTCTGACTATAAAAAGTCCTTTGCAGCTTGGGACCAATAGACCTGTGAGATTGCTTCACCCGCTTGCCCACAGGATCATTTCAGGCTGCAGAAGTAGCACTGTTATGGCCCCCATAATGCTTGCTCCACATTGGTGAGAAATTGTTCTCTACACCTGCGCGGTGGATCTCCCTGCCTGTTGACACCAGGCAGGTTCCTTCCCTGTGCTCTTCTCAGTGCCTGCTAAAAACATGTGTCTTTGTGCCAGACTACCCAGATATATAGAATGCTGGCAGCTGTCTTTAGTTTATTGTCAGTTTTAATTGTTTTTCTGATTGTTTTAAACTGGCTTCATTGATACAATTTTTATCGCTTTATTCTTTTTTGCAAACTGCTTTGAGGTTCTTGTTTCACAGTCAAGTAGTATACAAATTTCACAACATGAAATCATAAATAAATAAACACAATGGCAAGCTATGCCTGGCGTGGTGCTTTAGCATTTGTGTGCACCCACTGACATGAATGCGCACTATTGGAGCAATATGCAACCACTTCAGGTGTTGAATTCCTGGAGAAGGAAACTCAGGATGGAGGTGAACTCTGCAGGACAACAGTTCACACTGACAAGGTACACAGGAACCTGCCAGGTGAGATCATTTCTCCCTCTAGCCCGGTATTGTCGATTCCAGCCTTCCCCACCCTGTTGCCCTTCAGGCTGGGCTACTATCACTGGTGCAGGCTGGTCCACTAGGGCAAATGGGGTCCTGCCTCAATCTGCAACCAGCCATTCTCACCTGTTTGCCTTCTTGCTTATAACCAGTTTAGGGAGTGGCCCTGGCTAGCAGCTACCTCCTCCTTGGCCTCACTGTGGCCCGTGCATAACTCAGAAGAGAGGAGGAGTTTAGATTTGATATCCCGCTTTATCACTACCCTAAGGAGTCTCAAAGCGGCTAACATTCTCCTTTCCCTTCCTCCCCCACAACAAACACCCTGTGTGGTGAGTGGGGCTGAGAGACTTCAGAGAAGCGTGACTGGCCCAAGGTCACCCAGCAGCTGCATGTGGAGGAGCGGAGACGCGAACCTGGTTCACCAGATTATGAGTCCACCGCTCTTAACCACTACACCACACTGGCTCTCCAGACCAGCGACTCATACAGAGACGTATTGGAAGGGCTCATCAGTGGGCAGGTGTTTATGCTGCATCTCTGCTGGACTGAATGAGTCAATGACACCTCCCACAGAGACTTGCCCTGAGCTGAACCTTCTGCAGAGAGGGACCAAATGGCCTGTCTTTATTCTTTTCTCCTGATACCATAGTTGCTAGAGGAAGGGTCTTTTTGATCAAACCATATGCACTGTGCAGCTGTTTCCTTTTCAGCCCCTTAAAACCATTTCTCTTCATTATACAGGGTTTTGATTCCCACCCCCACCCCCCTTTTCTTGGACCAGATGCAGAATTCGCCCTATGTGATATTCTTAGCTTCTTTTAAAATGAGCAAGCAAATCAACCAAGATTCTAGTCCTTAAGACTGAAAAGGCAAGTTTTCAAGTGTTACATGGGGGCAATGCTTGGTAACATGTCCAAAGAATATAGTTGTGAAGCTGAGCAGCATGTTCAGGGGCTAAGAGACAGAGTCCAGTGCTACACCCACTTCTCCACCCCTCCCCATTTATAATTTTGTGTAAATTATGCATCAATGATAAATGAAATGCACACAATGTCTTCTTTGGGTTCTCAAAGTTGAAAAGCAGGTGATACATTTCCCCAAATATCTAAGCAAACCAACCAACCACCCAGTGTGCTTAATTTGCATATAAGGCATACAGGTTGCAAAACCCAGGTTTTCTCTGTGCATAGACATCACAAAACACCTTTTGTTTTGTTTGTTGCATTGTTCCCCAGCTTGCTCCTCAAGACGCACCCACAACACTATTAGTCTACACTGTGCTTCTGAATGCTCAGCAGACAAGAGCAAAAATTAGCTCACCCGAGATTCTGAAGGAGCTTACTCAATAATCAACAAGATGGTGGCTGCAGCCAGATTTCCAAAAGGTGAGCTGTGAAAGTGTGTGTGTGTGTGTGTGTGTGTGTGTGTGTTTGGGAGGTGGTAAGAATCAAGACACAGTCAATGCAAAAGGTGGATGTGTGTGCACTCAGGTGGGCTGCCTGTTCCCATGTAAAGACCAGTTCTATTGCAGACAGCTCTTCATGTTGCAAAAGATTTAAGCCAACCGTGGATAAGGGAAGCTGGGCGTGGTCAAAGCAGGCAGGCAGAAAAAGGAGGGGGGGAGAAATCTATGAAGGAATATACACGACTGCCTTTGTGGGAACAACACGGCTGGCGACAGAGAAAGCTCACCCGTGGTCAATGGGGTCTGCAGTCAGTGGGACAGGACTGAAGGCAGGTGTTTATGAGAAGTGATTGATTGTTTAAAAGGAAGAGAAGTGGCAGGGGAGAACGCTACTGAAAGCTGGGCTGGAAGTCCTGCTCCTGTCCCCAGATGCACGGGGGGGGGGTGGCCCTCCACACCCCAATTTTCAAATTATTATTTAGAAATGAACAGAAACAAATGAAATTGACTTAAAATACCAGATGTGCTTTGACACTGGCCGGTTGCTCCCCCCAAAGGAGCAAAGTGGTTCTTTCCTGCCTCCCTCCAGTTCACATGGAGATCAAAGTTGTGCATTTCTGCAAAGGCACCCCATAGTTACTATTTCAACAGCACCTTCCACTCCACCATCATCCATCACCTTAACGATCTGCCTGGCATGCTGCTGCTGATATCCCAAATAACACAGGCAAATATGACACGCACACCCAACTGCTGCATTGGATCTTTCCTCCCTGTCCCAGAGGCCAACTCAGAAACCTTGCCTGCGCACTGACCATAACAACCCACCAGGTATTCAGCTTACAAGAGGTCATGTTCTCTTAGGCACAGACCAAGGTGCCCTTTCAGAGGTTCCTACACCAATGCCACACCTCAGATGCCCCTAAAACAGACACAGGTTGTGCTGCTGCTGTTTTTAAAAGGGCACTTTGCAGGGCACCCCGATGAAATTTTGGAACAATGCTCAGAGTCAGACCATGTTTGCTTGAAAGCACCCTGGGTAATTAAGCATCCCTGATAGGAAAACCCACAGATTAGCACCAGATTCTGTGGACAAGGTAGGACTAGGATATTGTGCTCCTCTTCCCAGAAATATTTTCACCAAATCTTTGCAAGCAAGTCTTCTCCCCTTCCCTTTAAAATAAAAATGGAGAATAGGGTCACTCTGAACAACTCTCTTGGACCTCAACCTGTGCCCCCCCCCCCAAGTTGAAAAACAAAGTCACTCAAGGTATTGGGGTGGTTGTGGCAGGTACACATATGCCCACAATCCGAAAACAATCCGATAAGCTCCCAAACAAGGTGATACGAGACCTGTCACAACTTGCCCAATATTTCATCACGTGCCTCACCTGGTGCGCGCAAAACGCATCCCTTTGGATCTAACCACAACACACCCTTCTAGATACAGTGGTACCTCGGTTTAAGAACAGTCCTGTTTACGAACTATTCGGTTTACGAACTCCGCAAAACTGGAAGTAGTGTTCCGGTTAGCGAACTTTTCCTCAGTCTAAGAATGGAATCCAAACAGTGGAAGGGCACTGGTGGCAGGAGGCCTCATTAGGGAAAGCACACCTTGGTTTAAGAACGGATTTGGTTTAAGAACGGACTTCTGGAACGGATTAAGTTCATAAACCGAGGTATCACTGAACAAAAATCCACATTGCCCTTTTGTTCTGGTACATCAAGGGAGGGGGGGGGGAGTCTCAATGACCCTTGGCACCAGGTACCAAGACCCCAACCCACCACACAGTAGTTGTCTGTGGGAGATGTGCGCCTCATTGCTAATCAAACACATCCATCTGTAGGAAAGGGCGATTCTTAATGCACCGTAATCTCCCGCATTCTTGCATTTCCAGTGCCACTTCAACAAGCTGGTCGGAAACCGAGTGTTTCATTTTGCCTCTCCCCTACCGCGCCATAGGCAGGTTCCCCATCAACACGCGTATACGCAAAAGCATAAAACACCACCGCGAAGGAAGCGGGAGGGAAGAACGAATCTAAACCATCATTTGGCGTAATTAAATGAATCGCCACCAGCTACTCAGCCCGGCCCTTCGCTCTGGCTTGGCCTGAGGTGAGCGCAGGACCCAGGCAGCAGCGAAAGGAAATCAGTGCCCTCGTTTGGGCGTCCACAGATGCACGCGCCGCCGGGCCCCTCACCTTTCATTGTCCACGTTCTTGAAGCCAGGTAGAATGTGCCGGAAGCTGCTGTTCCTGTCGAGCTTGGGTTGGCTCTTTGTCCTTTTGATGGAGCCTTTAAGGCGCCGGCTCAGGAACCCCTGCGGGGAGACAGAGGGAGGCGGAAATTACCGGGACGGTCAGGGGACAGATGCGCATCCGTTGGGGCGAGTTCTGAGCCCTGGCTCTCCCGCGACAGCAGTGGCACCGTGAGGGCGGGGGGTGGGTGGGTGGGGGAGGAATGCTGGCTTCTGCTGAGATGCCGCGGCACAAATATTCCATCCAGCCCCTGCTCAGAGAAGCCGGCGCTGCTACGTTGGCGCGAGACTCCCCTAAGTCTCGGTTGCCTTAGCAACCACCCGCTCTCACACACCCCTTTTTCAAAAAATGCCACCGAGATACAAGACAAGCATATTGCAACTCCTGGCACATCGAAGAAACGCTCTCGTGTGGGAGGTAGTGTGTGGGGAGGGGGGGCAGAAGGGAGTTTGATCTGTCACTATGACCGAGAGACCCCGTGCCCACTGCGGGGGGGTGGGCGGGGGAAGGCAAAGGTGAGAGACCTTGTGGCAATGGAAAGGTGAGCAAGTTGACCAACATTCAGCTGGGAATGTGAGTTGGGATCAAACACACAAACAAAAGCATATGAGATCACGTTTGAAATGAAAACCTTGCGGAAAAGGTAGCTGCAGAATTGGATGGGGCTTTAGAGATGATAGATCGATCGATATGGATATGAGATTAACCCTTCGAATGCAAACCTTGGGGAAGAGGTACCTACAAAACTGAATGGGGCTCCTGACTTAAGCCAACTCCATGGGGTCCCACCCACTGACAGTCCAAAGAGGAATGGAAAAGCAAAAAGCCATTTTCAGAGAGAGGTACATATTAGATTGCTCTGTTTCCACTAACAGGCTGAGCTGTGTGGTTCTAGAGTGCCACCTAGAGAGGCAATACCAGCCCACCTGAACCCTGAGTGTTCCATCAGCTGACACCCCCCCAAGGGCCAATCACAGCCCACCAGACCCCATTAAAGACCCAAGTTCAGAGCTTTTCTCTCAGTAGGAGCAACTCATCTCTAGTGTGAGGACACCCGTTAAGCTCCTGCTCCCTTAGGTCTAGCACACCTGATTTCAGCTATGTATTTCCCTCTGGCCCCTTGCATCCTTGTTTGGTGATCTGAGATTTGGGCCTCCTTGGGACCACATACCTTAAAAGGTAAATGGAACCCTGACCATTAGGTCCAGTCTTGACCGACTCGGGTTGCTGCGCTCATCTCGCTTTATTGGCCGAGGGAGCCGGCGTACAGCTTCCGGGTCATGTGGCCAGCAGGACTAAGCCGCTTCTGGCGAACCAGAGCAGCGCACGGAAACACCGTTTACCTTCCCGCCAGAGCAGTACCTATTTATCTACTTGCACTTTGACGTGCTTTCGAACTGTTAGGTTGGCAGGAGCAAGGAGCGAGCAAGGGGAGTTCACCCTGTAGCGGGAATTCGAACCGCCGACCTTCTGATGAGCAAGTCCTAGACTCTGTGGTTTAACCCACAGCGCCACATACATTAGTATATAATAAAATTGTAAAGTCTTTTAATCACTATGTTAGTTTATTTATTTTCCTAAAAGCATTCCTAAACCACTTAATATTTTAAATCTCCAAGCAGCGTGCAGGATACAAACATAAGAACTGTCACTAGGAATGGAGTCCCTCTATCCATAGGCAATCAGAGTGCAAGGCACCTTCAACATAAAACCAGGGAGACTTATTGCCTCTGTGCCCAGCTTGTGGGCTTCCCAGAAACACCTGAGTAGCCAGGTATGAGACCAGGATGCTAGAGAAGAAAACCTTTGGATCTCCTCAATGCTCCAAGCTCTTGTCGCACAGTTCTTTTCATGCAAAGTTCATATCTTGGTGCAAAGTCCATATCTGGAGTTGAGGCAACATTAAGGGCATAAGCCTGGACTTGAGAGAACAGGATGGGTCTTGAAGAGGCAACTGGAAGAATATCAGACTCTATCTCATTATCCAGCTTTAGCCAAAGAAGAGAACTGCAATTAACAGACTGTAGCCAGAGTATGTCAGGGTAATCCCTGATCTCCATAAAAGAGACTTCACCAAGACAGTAACTTCAACATGTTTTGTGCAGTAGCAAATTTAAAAGTGCAGAGTCCCTTCATGACAATCACAGCCACCTCCACTTCTCAGATTATACAACCTCATTAGTTTATATAATAATTTTATAATTATGCAATAATTAGGAATGCATTGTGACAATCAATGCATACCTCCATGCATTGCCTTTCAGCTGGATCCAGTATTTTCTCTGCACATCAATGGGCAAATGATTTGGAGAGCCCAATGACTTCTTCTGGAGTGACTTTGTTCCATTTTATGTAACCTCAGAACTTGCACCCCGTTCTCTTGCCTTGTGTTTTCCGTGTTCCAAGATGCTTAGCTTTGGAGCACACAGGATGCCTTCTCCTCAGTGTTCTTCCCATGCGTTTTCTCTGGGGAGACCCTGGGAGCCCATCCTCAGTGGCTGACTCACCTGTTTTCACTCTGATTGACTCCAGTTGACACACAGAATGAGAAGACTTCAGCAGCTCGAAAGCTCCTTTTCCGTGCTGATTGGGTGGCCTGAGGACGCTGGTGGCAGGGACCCCTCCAAAGGCTCTGCCATAGAAATAGCAGCAAGTCTTTGACCTCCTACAGCCCCTGATTGCTACACCTCTGGACGATAACTCCTATCAGTCACAGGGGCTGATGGGAGGTGTAATCACAAACATCTGGCCTGCATCACACTTTGCCTACATGGCACACTGTGTAATCCTCAATGCACACCATGCTTGGACCTTCCATACATCTTTGGGGTCACTGTCACAGTGTGCTCATCCACGGCTGGACACCCCTGGCAACACATTGATAACAGTGGTGTGCCTTCCATGAAAACCGCAGTGGCCTTAAAATATGCAGATTGCTATCTTCATAGCTATAGCTATGCCCCCATGGTCAGATGCAGCAATGCTCCTGAATGCCAGTTGCTGGAAGCAGCCCCAGGAGCGCTCCGTGCTCTTGTACTCAAGTCCTGCTTACAGGTTTCCCACTAAGGCATCTGGCTGGCAACTGTGAGAACAGGATGCTGGACTAGGTGGGATTCCTTTGGCCCAATCCAGCAGGCTCTTCTCGCGTTCTTTTCCCAGGCACTCAGTTCCTGGTGCTGGCCTGCGCTCTGTGCAATGGCAGATATTGTGGGCAGATTATTGGAAAGTGGCGCACGAGAAACTCAAGGTCTTCAGCGACACTTTTTCCTTTTTGAAAGACAGGAGAACATACCAGCTGACTCTATTCCTTTATCTGTCTGCCTTCTCCATTCAGGTAATTGTACCTTCCTTATCACCATGGCTACAGAGAACCTGAGGAAATCATATACCGGCATTGTTCAGTGTGAGGGGAAGTGTCTGTGTTTGCGTGTGTGTGCTTGCGTGCTGTCCAGGGAGAAATCCACACAAGCATCTTTGATCCTCACCTGACCACCTTTATCCAACCAACCGGAAATTTCTGGCAGCCCCCTCCCCATTCCTTGAATGCAAGTCAGGCTGGAATTCAACAGGCAAAGCCCTTTCTTTTCTGACTCTCACCTGCCCCTCCTGGTTCCACATCACAATCAAAATAGATAGCATCATGAAAAAAAGTGGGGAAGCTGTGACCTTCCAGATGTTGTGGGATACAAATCCCATGAGCCCCAGCCAGCAATGCCAATGACCAGGGATGATGAGAGTTGTAGTCTGGCAACATTTGGCAGGGCACAGGTTCCCCATCCCTCTGTGGGTTAAATGGACTGCCAACTGGATCCAGCAGGAATCTTCACGTGGCTCCTCTCTACTCATGGTACAAGGCATATTGGCATATTGTTGTGCACACCCAAATCTCCAAGCGGTCAACTTCCATGTTTTCGGAAGACATGGCTTTGTTTACACATCTATACAACCTAAGCATAGGATGGAGGGACTCACAGCATTTATTCCCTGACAGATCTTGCTTGCCTATTACGGTTCCTGGGAGGCCCCAAGTTTTAGGTCCAGCACAAAACAGACAGGTCTCAGTGTATCCAGCTTCCAGCAGCAGCTCAACTATCTCACACAGCTCTCTTAGGCACAGCTCATCTGGTCTATTGTTCTCCATCTTAGGATGGCATGGCATCCAGCCAGGTGTGAAAGGACCACCCATTTGTCTCTATCACCCATAATACAAGAAGTGAGGATCATCCAGCAAAATATAGATCCAGGACAGAGAATGGAAAGGACTTAGTGATGTCTCTGGACATCACTCTGAACAACAAGACCCTATGCATGGCTGTCATTGGGCACCCCCACCCCACAACGTAAGACTGTACCATGTGGCATCATTGCACGGTGTCAGGCATAGTCCTTACCTGGCACAGGAGACAATGTCCTCAGACACCCTACAAGCTACGTACCCAGAGGAGCAAGCAGGGCGCCCCCCAGCCCATCCTGAGGATCCACTTGAGGGGCCCCTCGGGGGGGGGGAGACCCACTGAAAAAAGGGGAAGGGCTTGCAAACAGAAGGTTCCAGGTTCCACCCCAGTGGCATCTCCATATAAGGCTAGCAGAGACTCCGAGCTGAAATCCTGGAGAGATGCTGCCAGCTGGTCTACTGAGCTAGATGGACCAGTGGTCTGTCTTGTTATAAGGCAGCTTCCTGTGTTCCTACCTTCCTAACTCTTGGCACTGTCAAGAGGAGGAGATGTAGAACACTGGTGCCCAAAAAGACCCAAGCTAAAGAGCGAGGACAGAGCATGTGCCTGTGGACCCCAAGTCGATGCACAGCTCATGAGTAAGCCTTCAAGCTGCTGGAAACAAGAGCATGGGAGGTCTCTGGCTTCCTGTGCTGGATTCTAATAATGCTGCCTTGCTGAGGTGCGCCTTGCCTGAACTCCTCTGATAAGAGCATAAGAAGAGCCTGTTGCCAGAAGCAGAGCTACCTGCTCTGGCATCTGGCGCAGTGGGGGGGCAGGGCTAGCCGCCTGCATGGCGAGCATCCTTAGCCACCTGCCGGGCGAGCGTCAGGGGAGGGGCACCGCTAGCCTCCCGCCATCTGCGGCGAGGATCCAGGGGCGCAGTGAGCGTGCAGGGGCATGGTGATGTCGCCCCCCCAGGGATGGCACCCAGAGCAGGCCGCACCCCCCCTCACCTGCTTCCTCTGCCAGTGGCTGCTGTATCAGGCCAGTAACCCATCTAGTCCAGCATTCTGTTCTCACAATGACCAAGCAGATGCCCATTGTGGGAAACCAGGAAGCAGGATTCGCACACAAGACCAAAACTCTCTCCTCCTGTGGTTTACAGCAACTGGTATTCAGAAGCATTGCTGCCTCTGATCATTGAGGCAGAGCATAGCCACCATGACTAACAATAATAATAATAATAATAATAAATGTTATTTACCGTATTTTTCGCTCCATAAGACGCACTTTTTCCCTCTTAAATTTTAGGGGAAATGTCTGTGCGTCTTATGGAGCGAATGTCTTATGGAGCGAATGGGTCTGGGATGGCTTTCCCGAAAGAGCAGGTTGGGGAGCAGCAGAAAGGCTGCTCCCCGAGCTTGTGGGGCTGGCGGTGGGGGAAAGCCGTGCTTTCCCCACCGCCAGCCCTGGCCGGGGAGCAGAGGGAAGGCTGCTCCCCAACCTGCTCTTTGGGTCAGGCAGCTCTGGGGTAGCCCGCGAAGCCTCCGCAGGGCAGCGGAGAGCCTTCACCCCGCTGCCCTGGGTTGGCTTTGCGCAGCTATCCCTGGCTGTTGCGGGAGGTGGGGGAAGGGACAGAGCGAGGCTCTCTCACTTCCCCCACCTCCCGCAAAAGCCCCCAAGAGCCGCATATTTTTTTTTCTTGAATCCCCCCCCCCAAGTAGGTGCACCCTATGGTCAGGTGTGCCTTATGGAGTGAAAAATACGGTATACCCCGCCCTCCCCAGCCAAAACCAGGCTCAGGATAGCTAACACCAGGTAAAAACAATTGATTAAAATACAACTTAGAAAGATTAAAATACAACATTAAAATGCAGCCTCAATTCAGTAGAAACTCAAATCAAAAACTTTTTGGGTCAAGTCTTCACCAAGGCCAGCTATCCAGACTGGTCCTACGTGGTCCAGAAAAAAGCCAGGGAAGTCCCCAATTAGGGGTTCCATCACAGAAGGAGAAAGGAAAAAGGAAGGGGGCGGGGAGGGAATCAGGTTGATCCCAAGCCAAAGGCCAGGCGGAACACTGATGGCCTTATCCTCCTCTGTGAATCTGTCCAATCCCCTTTTAAAGCCATCCAAGCTTTGGCCATTGCTGATTCCTGTGGGACAGAGTTCCATCGTTAATGCTGGGAGCCCCTGCAGCCTATGCTCAGGTTGTATAGATGCGAAAATAAAACCATGTAGCAGACCAAAGACACCACAGTCTCCGCCGATGCTTATTCCAAGGAAACCAAAGCTTGGGTAAGCACCTGGAACCACTAAATTCTCTCACCAGTCAAAGACTGGGTGTGTGCAACAATATTTTAAGCATGCATAAAGTACGTAGTTGGGATTCTTCCCTCCCCCTGCAAACCAACAAACCAACAAACAAACACACAAAAACAAAAACAAACAAACCTGTCGCAAGATTTCTGACAATTCATGCACTTCTAGGGCATTACAAAGTTTGGAGCCTTTTCCAAATCAATCTAATAAGGTTCATGTTTAAGCACCTTCAGCTTGCCTTGTATAAAATGTGGGAGATTTATTTTCCGATGGAGAGCACTAGATCCCAATCAGAAACACGCTTTTGAAACCCCAGACACAGGCACGAGAGTGGGAAGACGAGTGTCTTTGAGATTAAAGGAGATAATAATCGCCAACTGACAGAAATTTATTCACCCTCCTATAAATCTAAACTTCGACATCACTTTCTTCAAGCATAATCATCCTGGCTCGAGTACTTGCTATCAGCAGCAAATCATAACGCGTGCCCTGTTTTTTCCCTTCCTCTCATCTGCCTTTTATAGGGCAGAGGCAGCTTTGAGAGGGGATGAAAGGAAATGATTTACAGCAGACCTTGACGATGCCCCCTGTGATTCAAGGGGACCCCTTTGAGCCCACAAGTGGGGCAAGAAAGTAAAAGCCCCTCTTGTTGCTGCTCCTGGTGTTCAGAGGTAGACTGCCCCTGAAAAGGGAGGCTCTCTAGAGCTACCATAAGGGCATCTGAAGAGCCTTGTTGGTGGAGCAGACCATCTTGACCAGGGCCAAGTACAAGGTGCTACAATTTTTATTTTTCCAATTCATCAATACCTGTATTTTTGCCATAATAATAGCACAGAGAGTCCATTCATATTGTCGCTTTGTTAGATTCCATGTGCTGGGTATACAATTCAAAGGGATATTTTCCTCTGCAAATTTAAGATTATTTCATACAGTCATGTTGATTGTCTCTATTACTTTCTTCCAAAAAGTAATCAATATAGGACATTGTACAAACATATGTCTTAGAGAAGCATTATCTCTATTCCATCTCCAGTAGTTAGATGTTTTAGCTAGTCCTTTCATAAACAAGTGTAATGGGTCCAATTAGTTCTAAATATCATTTTTCATTGAATGAGTCCTATTCTGAGGTCCAGAGACACCCTTATTATAGAACCTACCCAATCTTCAACAATTTAACAATATTTGGAATTCATTTTTATAAATACTGTATTAGGTTAATGTCTGGTTAACTGCAATAACAATTTTTGCTGTTGTAATGCATACAATTTTTTGTTGCAGTTCTGTTTTGTTTTCCAAATGGGTACTATTTCTTTTCTTCGTCTTTTTTGTGTCATCTTACTCTGTGCTCTTGTAATCATGTACAGTCATACCTTGGGTTACAGACGCTTCAGGTTGCGTTTTTTTGGGTTGCGGACCGCTGAAACCCGGAAGTACTGGAACGGATTACTTTTGAGTTTCGGCGGTCGCGCATGCACAGAAGCGCTAAAATCGTGCTTTGCGCATGCGCAGAAGTGCCGAATCACAAAGGCACCCCTGAGAGGCTGGCGCCCTGGCGCAACGAACCACTAAGACCAATGGAAAAGACGGCTCTGGCTACCATCTCTTTTTAGCTGGTGGTGCTGGGAGGATTTAATCTGCCACCTTCTACAGGCAAAGCATATATTCCATCCCTGTGCCATAACCCCTTCTTGCTAATACTGCTGAATCCAAACGAATTAATATTAGTAGCCAATCCCAATACGATAAGATGCCAAAGTGGACTCTGTTCCCACACCTGTTGCCTCTTTTTCTGAATTTTGGGGAAGTGTGCTTAGAGTTGGACGTGCAATACTGTACATCCTTACTGTGTCCCCTTCTGCTGATGGGGAGAAGGATAAGTGATAAACACCAGACTCCAGCATAAGTGCAACCATTATAACCAGAAAAGTCAAAGTGCCTATAATGACATTGGCTAGCATTCACTTCTCCCCATTTTCTCCTCTCGTACTAGACATTATACCATGAGCTTCTTGGGACAGGAGCTTGTCCCTTCTGATACGTGCTAGATAGCACTAAGAGCAAGGAAGGCTCTGAATAAATCACAGAATTGCAGAGCAGGAATTGATGCCTGAGGTCATCTAGTCCAACCCCATGCAATGCAAGAATCGCAACTAAATAATCCTTGGCCAATGGCTATCCAACCTCTGCTTTAAAACCTCAAGTAGAGGAGAGTCTGCCAGCTGTTGAGGCAATCTGTTCCACTTAATAATAATAATAATTTATTTGTACCACACCCATCTGGCTGGGCTTCCCCAGCCACTCTGGGTGGCTTCCAACAAAGATTAAAAATGCATTAAAATGTCACACATTAAAAGCTTCCCTAAACAGGGCTGCCTTCAGATGTCTTCTGAATGTCAGGTAGTTGTTCTTCTCTTTGACATCTGGTGGGAGGGTGTTCCACAGGGCGGGTGCCACTACCGAGAAGGCCCTCTGCCTGGTTCCCTGTAACTTGGCTTCTTGCAGTGAGGGAACTACCAGAAGGCCTTCGGAGCTGGACCTCAGTGTCCGGGCGGAACAATGGGGATGGAGACGCTCCTTCAGGTATACTGGACCGAGGCCGTTTAGGGCTTTCAAGGTCAGCACCAACACTTTGAAATGTGCTCGGAAACGTACTGGGAGCCAACATAGGTCTTTCAAGACCTGTGTTATGTGGTCTTGGCAGCTGCATAGCTCTTACCCTCAGAAAGATATTCAGTTGGAGTCTTTCTTCTTGTCATTTGAATCCATTGGTTCAGGTTCTACCCTCCAGAACAGCAGAAAACAAACTTGCTCCATCTTCCATGTGATACCCCTTCAGAAATTTGAAGATGGCTATCGTATCACCTCTCAGTCTCCTCTTTTCTAAGCTAAACATATCCAACTCTCTCAACTGTTACTCCTAAGGTGTAGTTTCCAGACCCCAGATCATCGCCCTCTTCTGCACACCTTCCAGCTTGTCAATATCCTCCTTAAACTGTGGCACCCAGAACTGGGCATGAGACTCCAGGTGGGGTACGACCAAGGCAGAATAGAGCGGTACTATGACTTCCCTTGAGCTGGACATTCTACTTCTGTTGATGCAGCCTAGAATTAGCTTTTATTTTCCCTGCAGCATCACACTGTTGAGCTTGTGGTCAGAGCTTGAGGTCAGAAGCTTGTGGTCTACTTAAGACCCCTAGATCCTTTTCACATGCGTTGCTGGCAAGCTAGCTGTCCCCAATCTTATATTTGTGTATCTGCTTATTCCTAAATAACAGTAAACTTCACTGCATTTCATGCTTTTCCAAAGCTTGAACGGATAGGAAGTTTATTGAAAAAATTCGCTATATATATGGTTTCATATATGTATTTAAAAATCATGCTTATCTATCATAATTTCCAGGATAGTTTGACATTAAGCAAAACCCCAGTCTCTCCAAGCAATGCAAAATGCCTTTGCTGCATCTATATCCAACCATTCTGATGACTGTTAATAATGGGGCACTATGGGTTTTTCTATTTTTAATACGATAAGGAAGCATAGAGAGACCCCTGCCCTTTCTACAATTGCATAAGTATTGAACAATCTCCTCTTGAAGAAGCTGGAGAAGATGGCAACAAGATCCGCATATTGTTTTCAATAATTTAATTGCAAAGCCCCCAAGACAGTACGTATGTTCAAAACACATCCTGAATATGTGGAGATCTGCTTGGCAATCCATCAATCTTCTGCTCACCCTGATGGCTTCCCTCCCTCCACATCTTTCCCTTAGCATCTAAACATTTGTATTTTTGTATCTGTGAGTGAACAGCATAGATTTTGTGGCAATTAGGATTAGTAATGATTTTGTACCTACTTGTTTAGCACTGGAATTAATGCACTATTTTAATTTGTCCCTCCAACTCTTAACAAACAAGAAATGATTCTAAAAACACCACTCTGGCCATTGGAAGCTATAGTGGTAAAGAAAAAGAATATGATAGAAGGGTGGACAACTTGTAGAAATTTATTAAAACAAGAGGGAGGAGAGTATAAATTAAAAGAATTTAAGGAATTATCAGGAAAGTTAACATACAATATCATCATTTGAACAAAGTATTTAAGAAAGATAAGCTATGAGGGTTTGGGGAAGAAATATCACAGTTGGAGAGAGACCTGTTGGAATGTAATGTAAAAGTGTATAAAATATAATTGGAATGGGAGACAAAGGATGAGCAAACAAAATCCTCAATGATACATTGGGCAATAGATATCGGTCTTAATATGGATATGGAAGCATGGGAACGATTGTGGAATATGGATATAAAATTTACAGCATGTTATGGTCTAAGAGAAAATTATATGAAAATGATATATCGATGGTACCTAACAATGAGTAAATTGGCAAAAATGTATAAATCCAAATCAAATAAGTGTTGGAAATGTAAAGAGAAAGAAGATTCTTTTTATCATATGTGATGGTCTTGTATAGGGTTACCTGATGTCCCCGGTTCCTGGGGCAGTCCCCGGATTTGCAAATCTGTCCCCGGGAAACGTGGCAGTGGCAGCCTCAGCAGACCGGTGCCAGCCTGGTAGCGCAGTTGGCTCTGGCTGGCTTCAGGAGCTGCTCGCTGCTGTTGCGCCAGCCATTTTTCCTGCGCCACAGCAGTGAGCAGAGAGCAGCTCCTGAAGCCAGCCAGAGCCAACTGCACAACCAGGCTGGCCCCTCCTGGGCAACGGCCGTCCGCCCGTGACTCCCAAGCCTCCCCTGATCTGCCAAAACAAAGGGGGAAGGGAGAAGGAGATCGAGGAAGGCTCGGGGGTCATGGGCAGGTGGTGCACAGTTTCCCAGTTTTTAAAAAAACTCATTTATGTTTCACAGGGTGCGAAAGAAGGGCTTTGCACCTTTATACAATATGCATGTGTGCTTGGGCCCAGGGTCTTTGGCCTCACCCTCCCCACTACTGACTCCCTGTTGCTACTCAGCTTCCTAAATGAATAAATAAATAAATAAATAAATAAATAAATAAATTGTCCCCGGATTCATTGGAAAAAATCTGGTAACTATAGTCTTGTAGTAAGGTTAAAGCTTACTGGGAAATGATATACATAGTGAATTGAAATGATGTTTAAAATAACGTTTGTAAAACAAACAAACCCAGAAGCTTTTCTTTTGGGAATTATAGGGACAGAATTACTCAAACTGTATAGAAATTTATTCATATATGTGACTACAGTGGCAAGAATGCTACTTGCCCCAAATTGGGAAGAAGCAGAAGTCCCAGCAAAAGAAGAATGGATACAAAAACTTCTGGAATATGCAGAAATGACAAAACTTACCAGAAAAATAAGAAAACAAGATAACAAACTTTTTATAAAAGAATGGAAATGGTTTATTGAATATCTACAAATAAACAGATAATAACATTGGCAGGATTATTGTAATAACCTGCAGTTTTGTAAGAGTACATATTTAAAGTTGATGAATAAATGAGCAAATTAAGTTAATTTGGATATGCAGAAAATATTAAAAATAAATTTAAGGAACCGCAGAAAGAGAGGAAAGGAAGTCAAGTTTTGAAATGTTAAAATGATTATAAAATTATTGAAATGTATAAAATTGAAAATCATAAATGAAATAATTTTTTTAAAAGATTCATAACCAGGGTGTTAATCTCATTTGCTTTCCATAACTATTTCCACTTCTTTAACTAATATGAACACTTAGCACTGATATAAGGTAAAGGTAAAGGGACCCCGACTGTTAGGTCCAGTTGCAGACGACTCTGGGGTTGCGGCGCTCATCTCGTTTACTGGCCGAGGGAGCCGGCGTACAGCTTCTGGGTCATGTGGCCAGCATGACTAAGCCGCTTCTGGCCAACCAGAGCAGCGCACGGAAACGCCGTTTACCTTTCTGCTGCAGCGCTACCTATTTATCTACTTGCACTTTGACGTGCTTTTGAACTGCTAGGTTGGCAGGAGCAGGGACCGAGCAACGGGAGCTCACCCCGTCGCGGGGATTCGAACCGCCGCCCTTCTGATTGGCAAGTCCTAGGCTCTGTGGTTTAACCCACAGCCCCACCCGCGTCCCGCAGCACTGATATAGTACTTCCCAATTCCTGGTCCTAGTCTGACACTCTAATCTAACCACTACAGTACACCACACGATACACATGGGGTTGGGGATGATGATACTATTGACCTACCTTGCAAGTTTGGTGTAAGAATTATTAGAATACAGCACCGATATAGCACTTCCCAAATTTATGCAGTATTCTAATAATTCTTACACTAAACTTGCAAGGTAGGTCCATAGTATCATCATCCCCAACCCCATGTGTATCGTGTGGTGTACTGTAGTGGCTAGATTAGAGTGTCAGACTAGGACCAGGAAAACCAGGGTTCACATCCCCCACCCATCCATGAAGCTCACAAGGTGACCTTTGACCTTTGGATCACTGCCTCTCAACCTAATCTACTGCTCAGGTTTGGTGTTGGGATTAAATCAGGAGGGGAGGGGAGTCATATATACACCGCTTTGAACTCCTTGGAGAGAAGGTGGAATATACATGCAATAAATAATAAGTAAAAACCTTGTAGCGTAGGGCCTGGCCTTATTTTACTGGGAGTGCGAAGTGGTGGACTGAAGAGAAAGAGATTTATGCAAAACCACCTGCGGAGTTCATGGCAGGTGTGGCTCTTTGGATATGGTTAGACAACTAGCCACTGGCATGACCACTAGCCATGCTGGTTGTGGCTGATGGGAGCTGGAACTCCTGTGGAATTACAGTTCCTCTACCCTTATCCTTTGCAAAGGTAAGATTTTAAGTTTGTGTGTGTGTGTGTGTGTGTGTGTGTGTGTGTGTGTTTGTTTTCTGGTTCACCACTCAGGGCTAGTTTCCCAAAATACCAGCTGGAGTGATAGAACTGGACAGCACCACATCAGAACATTTGTTGAACCAAATGAGAACCATTTAGCTCAGTTTCCATTTGTTCCAGAAAACAGCAAAGAGAGGAATGTATGGGATTTCCACTTGTACTAATCTCTACCATTTGGGGTGGGTGGCTCCCTTGTCTGTGGCAGGAATTAATTGGGCAGCTGCTCCCTGATGCCCTCCCAGCCAAATCCCCTTGATATTGTGTTGTGTTGGGCATTCCCCCCACCCCACCTGTGTGTGTGTGTGTGTGTGTGTCTGTGTGAAGCAACCACAAGAGCTGGTGACAGGTACCTTTGTATGTGGGCATGCATGGCAGCTATAACTGTTCCCCACCCTGGAATGACATGTTACGAATGAACACCTGAGGCATTCTGGGAGGATCATGCCTGTTGCCAAGAAGGGCAGCTGAAATCAATTCCTGCCACCACATCAAAATGTAAAAAAGAAAAAGACCACTGTCGGTCGGACATCCCCTACCCCAGCCAAAGTTGCATGTAACATAATGAGTGGAACTGAAACAAAAGATTAGAGAAACAAGTAGGGATTTTAACAATGAGGTGGAATACAGTGGTACCTCGGGTTAAGAACTTAATTCGTTCTGGAGGTCCGTTCTTAACCTGAAACTGTTCTTAACCTGATGCACCACTTTAGCTGATGGGGCCTCCTGCTGCCACCACCACGTGATTTCTGTTCTCATCCTGAAGCAAAGTTCTTAACTCGAGGTAATATTTCTGGGTTAGCGGAGTCTGTAACCTGAAGCGTCTGTAACCTGAAGCGTCTGTAACCTGAGGTACCACTGTATTGACTAAAGATGGGGGCTCAGGTGACAGGGTGGAAAGGAAAGCAGGATCCTTTATGTAAAAAGTATCTCCTGAGAAGGAACCTTTGCCTTACCTTCTCCCTGACACATTTGGGGGGTTGTGTGTGTGTGTGTGTGTAACAATCACTTGGGCAAATCCCCATTCGTAGCCTGAAGTAGTTCAAACCACAGACAAGTTTCCTGCTTCTACTGCCATGGTCCTGAGCAGTTTGGCCTTTCTGCTGCTCTGCGGCAGAAGGGGACGACAGAGGACGAGATGGTGGGACAGTGTTCTCAAAGCTGCCAGCATGAGTCTGACCAAACTGCAGGAGGCAGTGGAAGACAGGAGTGCCTGGCGTGCTCTGGTCCAGGGGGTCACGAAGAGTCGGACACGACTCAACGACTAAACAACAACAACAAAATGTGCATACATATGCATATATTAATGGTGGGGAATTCAAAATGCATTGGCATAGGGATAATGGCTTGAAAAAGTGTGCCAAAATGCATATAAAAATATGCATACTGAGAGTAATCCGTGCAAAAACGCTGATTAATTTTCAAATGGATTTTAAAAAAAGAAATTTCATGCTAGTGTGGCGAACTCAATGTAAGATTGGGAAAAATAAGTAACTGAGAGAAGCCAATATAAGTTTCCCCCCTCCCTACTGCAAGCTCCATCCTTGCCTCAGCACTTCTCCTTGCCACCCCCCTGCAACAAAAAAGTCCAGTATTGCTTTGGGGGGGGCAGTATGGATGACACCTTCCAGACCTGTGATCCTGTGTAGGTGAGGGTAGACTCTTTAAGAGGAAACCAGCCCAAAGTTCCTTTGTTAAGGTTGTGGTCTTAGTAGGCCACTTACATTGCCCTGTTGCCATAAAGGCAAATGGGGTTACCACCCCTCACCCAGCTGGAGGCAACATCACCTTGTAAATTTAAGAGATCAGTAGCCAGAATGCTGTTCATGAGAATATGGCTGAGGCTGGAAGCTGGAGACTCAGAGACATGCCTTGCTCTGTGCTGGATCCAAATATGAGTTTGGTAGCTTCCCTGGAAACTTAATGGGGAAACAAGAACTACAGGAGTGTCAGTGCTGTGAGCCCCTCCACCCTATGCTCAGGTTCTATGTAAATAAAACCATATATCCTGAAGACACCACAGTTTCTGCTGACCTTCATTCCAAGGAAAATGAACCCTGGGTAAGCACAGGCACACCAGTTCCAAGGGCTCTATGTTTAAACAAAAATGTGTATATACGCAAACCACCCCTTGCAACCATCCCTAGTCTTCCAGAGCCTGCATACTCAATGAGCCTTGCATCCCCAAGCAAGGTGGAGAACTTAAAAGCTATTTTTGCGCTGGGATAACCTAGTGCAAAAAGAGCTTTCAAGCTCTCTGCCTTGCTTGCAGTTTAATGTGAAAATCATCATCAGAGGCCTTCTTTGTGTGCCCCTTCCATGGGGGGTTCAGAGGGTAGCAACGCAAGAATGGGCCTTTTCTGCAGTGGCTCCCCATTTGTGGAATGTTTTCCCCAGGAAGACTCCCCTGGAGCCTTCATTAAATATTTTTGGTAGAGATGCAGGGGAAGGCCTTCTCGGTGGCTGCTCCCAGCCTCTGGAAATTCCTCCCTAGAGACTGGTTCTTACCTTGTTGTCCTTCCACCAGCAAGTATTCCAACAGGCTTTGGGAAACTGACTGCTTTTAAGGAAAGGGCTGGTGCTGCACTGTTTTTCGTCTAAACATTTGAATGGTCTTATAGATTTTATATATGTCTATAGTTTTGTTTCTTTCAATGTATGATTGTTTTTTAATTATTGTTTTGGGTGTGTGTTTGGTTCTTTAGGTCCCTGAGGCCTAAGAACCCAAGAAGAGACCTCTGGCCAGGTCAGACCAAAGGCATGTCTTGCCCAGCAACCTCTTCTCCCAGCTGCTCAGAGGGTCTGTTGTGGGTCTCCCGCTGGATTGGGCACCAGCAGAGGGAAGGTCCTGGGCCCTGAGCGAGATGAATAACACAAGAGGACAACGGACTGCTAGCTCTGGTCAAGGGCCACTGCCCAGCATTGCAAAAGAGAAAGAGATTCCAGTGCTTTCCTGACATCGTTTTGTCAAATTACCCATGACACTGCCACTGACATTATCAACAGTGGCCACCAGGAGAAAGCGATGCCAGACACACACTCCGCCTGCCTGCTGCTGAACGGTTTCTCTCTCTCTCTCTCTCTCTCTCTCTCTCTCTCTCTCTCTCTCTCT
>JAXCMG010000252.1:1866801-1890049 GCA_034642415.1 Podarcis siculus
TCTCTCTCTCTCTCTCTCTCTCTCTCTCTCTCTCTCTCTCTCTCTCTCTCTCTCCCCAGAGCACGCTGAACTGGAGGAAAAAAGCCCAGCACAGCGGAGAAACTGAATCTGTCACCATGGCAACCCAAGTTGGAAAGAGTAGACAGAAATCAATGTCACCTCAGCGCAAGGAGGCGTGGCAAGGCAGAGAGATGAAGAGATGTGGCTGGAAGCGCAAAAAGGAAAAAAGGCTGACCCTGAGTCCAGCAATGTGCCAATGCCCTAGACAGAAGAGCAGAGCTAGGATGGATTGGGACAGGTGCATGCATGCAGCCTCTCAAGAGAAGTTGGGGAAAGGTGCCAAAAAGGAGAGCCCACATGCTCAGGGGATAGGAACAGCTTCCCTGTGCGGAAAGACTGAATTAAGGACTTAAGAAGAAGCTGTCCTGTATCAGGCCAGTGGCCTGTCCAGCCCAGCATCCTGTTCTCACAGTGGCCAGCCCGATGCCCCCACAGTGAACCAGCAAGCAGGACTCTCCTGTGGGGATCATTCACCAAAATTGAGTGTTAGAGGAGATTCTGGACATACCAATGGAAGGACTTCTTCACAAAGCAAATGTTGTTAAACCATGGGATTTGCTGTCACCAGGTACATGGTGAATAGCTACTAACTGAGGTTCCTTAGACAGAATCATGGAGGGGAAATGGGTCACAAAGGCTGCTTGGAATCTCCAGTAGCAGAGGCAATCTATATTTGGACACCAGCCACTGAGTAGCAAGAGCAAAAGAGGGCTGCTGTTCCATGCCTAGGCATGCCCTGATTTTCAGGTGTAAAAAAGGCATCAGGGGGGAAATGTCAGGGAAAATCCGGGTGTATGGCAGAAACAGCTCAAAAAGCTTAAAATCACTATTTTGGGGTTGTTGTTGTTTAGTTGTTTAGTCGTGTCGGACTCTTCGTGACCCCTTGGACCAGAGCATGCCAGGCACTCCTGTCTTCCACTGCCTCCTGCAGTTTGGTCAAACTCATGTTAGTAGCTTCGGTAACACTGTCCCACCATCTTGTCCTCTGTCGTCCCCTTCTCCTTGTGCCCTCCATCTTTCCCAGCATCAGGGTCTTTTCCAGGGAGTCTTCTCTTCTCATGAGGTGGCCAAAGTATAGGAGCCTCAGCTTTAGGATCTGTCCTTCCAGTGAGCACTCAGGGCTGATTTCCTTAAGAATGGGTAAGTCTGATCTTCTTGCAGTCCATGGGACTCTCAAGAGTCTCCTCCAGCACCGTAACTCAAAAGCATCCATTCTTCAGTGATCAGCCTTCTTTATGGTCCAGCTCTCATTTCCATACATCACTACTGGGAAAACCATAGCTTGAACTATACCGACCTTTGTCGGCAAGGTGATGTCTCTGCTTTTAAAAATGCTGTCTAGGTTTGTCATCGCTTTTCTTCGAAGAAGCAGGCGTCTTTTAATTTTGTGACTGATGTCACCATCTGCAGTGGTCATGGAGCCCAAGAAAGTAAAATCTCTCACTGCCTCCATTTCTTCCTCTTCTATTTGCCAGGAGGCGATGGGACCAGTGGCCATGATCTTAGTTTTTTTGATGTTGAGCTTCAGACCATATTTTGCGCTCTCCTCTTTCACCCTCATTAAGAGGTTCTTTAATTCCTCCTCACTTTCTGCCATCAAGGTTGTGTCATCTGCATATCTGAGGTTGTTGATATTTCTTCTGGCAATCTTAATTCCGTCTTGGGATTTTTCAGGTTAAAGGTAAAGGTACCCCTGCCCGTACGGGCCAGTCTTGACAGACTCTGGGGTTGGTGCGCCCATCTCACTCTATAGGTCGGGGGCCAGCGCTGTCTGGAGACACTTCCGGGTCACGTGGCCAGCGTGACATTGCTGCTCTGGCGAGCCAGAGCCGCACACAGAAACGCCGTTTACCTTCCCGCTAGAAAGCGGTCCCTATTTATCTACTTGCACCCGGGGGTGCTTTCGAACTGCTAGGTTGGCAGGCGCTGGGACCGAGCAACGGGAGCGCACCCCGCCGCGGGGATTCGAACCGCCGACCTTTCGATCGGCAAGCCCTAGGAGCTGAGGCTTTTACCCACAGCGCCACCCGCGTCCCTTATTAGGTGTCCCTTAAAAAGCTCAACAGTTTTGCGGGTGTCAGGAATTTTATTTTTTTGAAATAAGGCAACCATATCCCTTGTCTGTCATATGGGTCCAGAGTGCAGTTCTCTAGACAGCAATATTTAAACAGTCTCCTGGCAGGTTGTCATATTAAATCCAGGCCGACGTGCAGATCGCCTAGCCAGCCTTCACTGAAAGGTGCTGAGGAAATGTCAAGCGATATTACTGCAATTATGATTCCACACACACTGATCAAAACGGGTAAAATGAGGATTAATATTCCCTATTAGGTTTCCTTACAGCCTTGCTTTTGAACTGTCTTTCCCTGTGGGCTCTAGGAAATGAGAGATAATTTAATATTTCTGGCATGGCAGCATGGGGTGGAGTGGGGACGGCAGGGAGTGGAGCTCTTTGGAGTGTGAGGGTGCTTCATAAGCTATCCCCAAGGAGGCTCCCAGGCCCAGGGCCAGCCCTACAATGAGGCAAAGTGAGGCACCTGCCTCATTCAGGAGATGTTGAGGTGCAGGGAGTGGCCAGAGCTGTGTGTGGCATGTGGCCTGCCCTGTACCTATGCCAGGCTGCTGCCCTCAAGTGCAGTGGAAGATGTTTCACCAGTACTGGGGTAACTACCAGTGTTGAATCTTGTCCTTTGCCTCAGGTAGCAAAATGTCTTGAGCTGGTGCTTCCAAGGCCCTCCCTGAAATTGTGTCTGAATACAAAGCAGCGTTTGGGAGTGTGAGGTGGAGAGATTTATCAGGTCAGGAACATCACAGATTCTGAGACTTCAGGGCCCAAATCTGAGACCTGGGTCTGCCCCCAGGAAGGTCAGAGGAGCAGGCCCTAGAGGTGGAAACTAGAGTCTGCCTTTCCTTAGAAACCCGCCTGCCTCCAATCCAGGGTGCAGCACAGAAGAATAGCAAGGGAGGGAAAAATAAATTCAGTTCACATTAAAGGGGAAACCTACCAAATTTGCACTTTCTGAAAATAATACATGAACTGAAACATAGCTGTCATTTGAAATTTGCGCTTCCCTGAATTTTGCAATGCAATGCAATTCTCCAGCCAAGTATTGTTGCATTGCAAAAAATGCGGTAAAGTGTGCATGGACATTTTTGTAAATAATGGCTTCCCCAAGATCTTTCAAAAATTTATTAGCAGAACTCTCATTTTCTCATTCTTAAGAGGTTCTTATATGCACTCTGCTGTGCTGAGAATCTCCTAATCTGATCATCAGATTTGTCTGCATTTATTAATATTATTAGTATCATCATCATCATCATCAATTTATTACATGCCTTCACCCTAATGGCCCAGCTCTGGTTGCAACATAAAAACACAACATTAGAAACAGTTTTGAACAAGTTGCGATTATACAAAAATGCATCACATCAGGGGGAAATTGCTTTGCAAAATTATGTACATTGGGCAAAAATGCATTTTTTAAAATGGATACACTGGAAGAAATTCCTACCAAGATGCTGCTGACTTTTTAGGAGGACTTTTTGTGGGGTTGGCAGGGGAAGGAATTACACAATGATATGGCAATGTGGTGAACAGACTTTAAGCATGGAAAAATGAGAAACTACATTTGACCAGTTCACCCGTCTCTAGGGAGACAACCGGACATGCAGCCCAAAGTACCTAAAAGAGCATTTTCCCAATTTGCACTGTGCATCTAAAAGGCCCTTTCCTTTCTATAAATGGAAGGTGAGATTATGTCTCTGCTCTTCCCGTTTCCTAACACGGCAGCCCAGATGAGAAATAGAGCAGAAAAAAAGGGTGGAGGAGAATCAAATCCTTCCTTCATGCCTCTGCTTGCAACATAAGCTAGCCCTGCCAATAAAATCCACTCCACTGTCATTTTCTCCTTCCATGCAGGAACCTTCTCGACAGCCAGAAGCCCCAGTGACAAGATCTTGGGGGGAGGGTGAAAAGAAAAAGATCCATAACTCTGCCGTGCCCTATCCATTCAGCAAAAGCAGGTCACCGCTCCGAATGCTGTAGCCTGTCATTGCAGTCTCCAGCCCAAAGTACATGATGAACCCAGAGAGGGTTCCCACAGCACAGTCCAGTGTTCAGATCCGTCAAGCTCAAATCTCTGCAACCACACGCCAGCTGATGGCAGCTGCTGCATGCTGGGAAATGGCTGTCAAAATTGGTGGAAATTTAAAAGCCACGCAGCTGGGCGAATATGAAACCACAGCTCTAAGCTCTGGGATAATCTTCCCCCGCTATGGAAATTCCACATACTAGGTGGCTCAAGTTTTGCACTAGCTTGCGGAGGGATCATAATTTAGTGCCAGGATACCTGTTTGGTGTGCAGAAGGTCCTAGGGACCACCCCCTATACCCTCACCCAAAAGGACAAAGTGGAAGAAGACCTTTCTCTGTGCAGTAGGTAATTCAGAACAGCCAACACTGGGTTAGAGGGAAAACTGAAAGCATATTTGTTTAGACAAGCTTTTGCTTACATTTTAGGGAATTTTTTTTAGACCACACTGCTCAGTTCCTGCTTTATATTTTACTGCCATTTTACTGTGTTACTTTGAAATTCTAATTAATTTTATGTTATGGTACTTTCATGTCTGTTTTTATTGGGGGGGGGGGTTGCATGCTCTTCTCATATAGTATGTTCATTCACATAGGCAGTGCTTTTTTTCTAAAAAAATGTTTAGAGGTACTCTCATTTTCCTACTCATATTGAAATACTGCCCCTCAGTGAGGCCAAACTTAGATTCACAAAATGTTCAGGGGTATGCGTACCCTTGCATTCCCCCAGGAAATAAACACTGCATCGAAAGCACGTCAAAGTACAAGTAGATAAATAGGTACCATTTCGGCAGGAAGGTAAATGGCGTTTCCGTGCGCTGCTCTGGTTCTCCAGAAGCGGCTAAGTCATGCTGGCCACATGACCCGGAAGCTGTACGCCGGCTCCCTCGGCCTATAGAGTGAGATGAGCGCTGCAACCCCAGAGTCGGTCATGACTGGACCTAAAGGTCAGGGGTCCCGTTACCTTTAACATGGGGTTTAGCAGCTAATAAAAGTTTGGGTTCTCTTTTGTTTTGGGCTTCCATCTTCTTCCACCTTCTGGCAGGTGGGAGTGCTGTCACAACAGTCTTCAGTAAGGCCAAGCCTACTGGCTGCTGCTTTGCTCTGGTATTCCTGGCTGGTGTCCTTGTTTTTTTGTCCAAGGGAGCCCTCAGATTTCTCTGTTAACAGAATGTAAGAAGAGTTCTGAGGCTGGAACAGGCCATTGGCTCATCCAGCCCAGAATCCTGTTCTCACAGTGGCCAGCCTGGTGCCCCAACTGGGAAACCCACAAGCAGCACCTGAGTGAAAGAGCACTCTCCCTTCCTAGGGCATTCAGAAGCAGCAGATCTACGCACCCGTGGCTACCTTGCGAAAAGGTGACGCCACCAGCCTCACCACTTTCACCAAGAAAAAGCACCGCCACTCCTTTCCCCTTCACGTAGCAGTGACTGAACCCACTGATAAATCCTCCCAAAACCATTTGCATATAATTTCTTGCTGGCATCAAGACTCGTTATCTAAATCCAGTTGCCGTTGACAGTTTAATGATAATCGCTTTCTGTTTATGTATCATTGAGGGTAATGTTCCTATTCTCCTTAAAATTCAATCCCCACTTCTTCCCCTTCTTTTGCAGCCAGGGCGGGGGAAGGGAGTCATCCACAGACCCAAATTATAGTAATTTCCTCTTCTGGTTTGAGTGGTTTAGTAAACAATTAGGTTTCAATTAAAGATTGGGTGCTCCTGCTGGGGTAGGGGTTGGGGTGGGGAGAGGCAGCGCCAGCTGACGCAGGGCTCCAGCTCTCCTTGTGAGCCACAAGAGGCAGGTGCTGCCCACCCAGGCAAACCTGGCTATTAAAACATAATTTACTTGAGTGTGTTTTGTTTGCCGGTGGGGGTGGGGGTAGTGACTTGAGACAAAGTGGCAAAAATTTGTCTATGTTATATGATGATAAATCTGCTTTAAAAGCCACCTCTTAATATGCCATGTGAGTTGGGACCATCATTGCTAGATAGGTAGATTCAGGGGAGGATAAATATAAAAAGCAGAGACATCACCTTGCTGACAAAGGTCCGTATAGTTAAAGCTATGGTTTTCCCAGTAGTGATGTATGGAAGTGAGAGCTGGACCGTAAAGAAGGCTGATCGCCAAAGAATTGATGCTTTTGAATTATGGTGATGGAGGAGACTCTTGAGAGTCCCATGGACTGCAAGAAGATCAAACCCATCCATTCGGAAGGAAATCAGCCCTGAGTGCTCACTGGAAGGACAGATCCTGAAGCTGAGGCTCCAAGGCTTTGGCCACCTCATGAGAAGAGAAGACTCCCTGGAAAAGACCCTGATGCTGGGAAAGATGGAGGGCACAAGGAGAAGGGGACGACAGAGGACGAGATGGTGGGACAGTGGTCTCGAAGCTACCAGCATGAGTTTGACCAAACTGCGGGGGGCAGTGGAAGACAGGAGTGCCCGGCGTGCTCTGGTCCAGGGGGTCATGAAGAGTCAGACACGACTAAACAACAACAGCAAATATAGAGCAGAGCAGGATCTCATGGGAAGGTCTTCTCCAGGAGCCATCCCAGAAAAACTAATTTTGGGGAGCAAAGAGGAGGTGGCTTATGAGTGAAATTGGGGGGAAGAGAGGAGGGAAAGGAAAAAAAATGCCTCAGTGACTGGAAGGTAACTTGGATTCACTTTGTGTATAAAGATACTCAAGAAGAATCTAAGGTGTGTGTGTATGCGCTGCCATTGGAGATCATCAATTCAGTTCCCGGTGTCTCTGGCTAGAAGGATTGGTTAGGAGTTGATGGGAGGTGGGTGCCAGCCAGAGTAGGTAACAGTGGTGTGGGGATAAATTTTAAAGTGCAGGAGTTCGTCATCATACTGTTATAAGAATTTTAAGGTCTTAAAGGTAAAGGGACCCCTGACCATTAGGTCCAGTTGCGGAGGACTCTGGGGTTGCAGCGCTCATCTCGTTTACTGGCTGAGGGAGCCGGCGTACAGCTTCCGGGTCATGTGGCCAGCATGACAAAGCCACTTCTGGTGAACCAGAGCAGCACACGGAAATGCCGTTTACCTTCCCGCTAGAGCGGTACCTATTTATCTACTTGCACTTCGTGCTTTCGAACTGCTAGGTTGGCAGGAGCAGGGACCGAGCAACAGGAGCTCACCCCGTCACGGGGATTCGAACCGCCGACCTTCTGATTGGCAAGTCCTAGGCTCTGTGGTTTAACCCATGGCGCCACCCGTGTCCCAACAGGAGGCAATAATGGCCACTAATTTGGAGAGCCTTGATGGAGGTTTGGACAAACCCATGGCGGAGGAGGAGAGGAGCCACAGTTACTGCGCTGTGTCTCCGTGGTCAAGAGGCAGCGAGGCTTCTGAATACCAGATGCAGGAAAACACAGGAGAGGAGACCTGCTCTTGTGCAAGGATCCTGCTTGCTGGTTTCCCACAAGCATCTAGTCAGCCACTGTGAGAACAGGACTAGATAGCTCATTGGCCTGATCCAGCTAATGGCTCTTCCTTCCTTCATAAGCTTCATCTGCCTGGATGAACAAGGACTGACCTTGCCAGCCTTAAGCTTTGTTGATGAGCATCAGGCTGGTAAAGGCTATGCGAGAAAAACAAACCATATCGGACAATCAGTTCTTCTTCTTGCATTATGGTGTTCCCTAAACAAACCTTCACTTCAAAGCCGCTCTGTTGTGTTCCTCTCTAAACACCGGCTGGAGGGATTGGGGCTTAATCTGTTTGGCCTTCCCAGGTGACAGCAGGGCTCAGCTAACATGGAAACCATGATCCAAGGTGCCTGAAGCAGCTCAGCCAAAAAGCAAGGGGTAGGAGGATGAGAGAGACAGGTGTGAAGGTGTAGGTCCCGCCCTGTGGAACGCATTTTCGTCAGATGTCAAGGAAATAAGCAGCTATCTTATTATTTATTTATTTTTTATTTTTATAGGTAAAGGGACCCCTGACCATTAGGTCCAGTCGTGGACAACTCTGGGGTTGCGGCGCTCATCTCGCTTTACTGGCCGAGGGAGCCGGCATTTGTCCACAGACAGCTTTCTGGGTCATGTGGCCAGCATGACTAAGCCGCTTCTGGCGAACCAGAGCAGCACACGGAAACACCATTTACCTTCCTGCCAGAGCGGTACCTATTTATGTACGTCCCTTAGATATGTAATAAGGTAAAGGTACCCCTGCCCGTTGGTTGGATAGTGTTTTCGAGGTTACCAGCATGAATTTGACCAAACTGTGGGAGGTAGTGGAGGACAGAGGTGCCTGGCGTGCTCTGGTCCATGGGGTCACGAAGAGTCGGACACGACTAAACGACTAAACAACAGCAACCCCTGCCCGTACAGGCCAGTGTTTACAGACTCTAGGGTTGTGCGCTCATCTCACTCTATAGGCCGGGAGCCAGCACTGTCCGCAGACACTTCCGGGTCACATGGCCAGCATGACAAGCTGCATCTGGCGAGCCAGCGCAGCACACGGAACGCCGTTTACCTTCCTGCTGGTAAGCGGTTCCCATTTATCTACTTGACCCAGGGGTGCTTTCGAACTGCTAGGTTGGCAGGCGCTGGGACCGAACGACGGAAGCGCACCCCGCCGCGGGGATTCGAACCGCTGACCAAGCGATCGGCAAGTCCTAGGCGCTGAGGTTTTACCCACAGCGCCACTCGTGTCCCCATAAGTAATAAATGTTCATAAATGTACCAAGCAAACATGTACATAAATATATAAACCACATGTCTGGAGCAGCACAGGAAGACTGTCCTGAAACGATTTTGACTCCCAAACTGACCAAATGTTTTCTGTGCAAGGAGGGAGGGGGTGAGGGAACCTTCCCATTGTCTCAGGAATTGGGTAATCACCATCTCAGAGGAATGGCCAGACTGCCAGGAAAGTCAATCAGATAAGGCATTATCAGATAACCTGGCAGACAGGAAAAACAACAACATTCAGATTTCTGTTGTAGACCGCCTTTTCCGTGATGTAGGTATGATGTTTGTGGGGGGTGGTCTTGGGTTGCACCCTTCTGTGATGTATGTATGATGTGTGGAGGGGTGGTCTTGAGCTCCAGGGCAGGGAATTTAAAATGTCTATATAAGGGCAGGCACACCTTGGTTCTGGGTCCTCCTCCTTTCCGGCGTGTGAGGGGAGCACCCTGTTGCAAGAGCTTTAATAAAGATCAGGCTTGCTAGCTGCTTTGCTTCTCAATCTTCTCTGCTTGGCCTCTGTTATTTTCTCCGACCGATGGAGAACCTACAAAGGACTCTATAAGGGCTCTTGTGTCCCCCATAAGGGAATAAGGGCAGATTTTCGTTTATTACACTGGCATCTCTGGCTATAAGGATAGGTTAGAAGTTGATGGGAGGTGGGTGCCAGCCAGAGTAGGTAACAGTGGTGTGGAGGTAAATTTTAAAGTGCAGGAGTTCATCATTATAGCCCCCACAGTTTCTTGGAAATCAGCTCCATTAAACTCAGGTGTGCTGAATGCTGACTTACAGACATATAGGTTCAACTTGGAGAAACACTTTGAACAATAAAAATAATACACACGTCAGCCTTTAGCTTCAACTGAAAATGCAATCAATCTTGCAAACAAGTGTTGCCCATTTAAACTGCTAGCATGAAATAAGAACAAAGAAAAGGAAAAAAGTATCTGCATGGTTTTCTCCACCTCCTTCTCTGAGCAAATCTGTCACAAACAAACTTGAAAGTCTCACTGTCACCTCATTCGCGTGCCAGACCAGGGGAGCAGTTCTGCTCACTACCCTGCTCCTCACTACTCTTGCTCTGCAAACACAGCTGAACTTGTGTTCCCCTCCACATCACTGCTGGTCAATACTATCGGATGAGATAGAGATGTGGTTTGCCCTGGAAGAAGGCAGCTTGATGTAATCTTATCTTCGGGAGTCAATCCATATCTTGGCGTTAGAGATTATGACCCGCATGCAGAAGTTTCCAAGTTAATGGATGCCAGGCAAGCTGCATGTTAACATCTGATGGATCAATAGTCTGACTCGGTTTAAGGCAATCCCACTATCCAAAAAGACCTCTGAGAAATGTAAGTGGGTAGGAATTGCCTCCAAATCAGGACCTGTAAAACTCTGCAGAGAAAGCTACAGCCACCCATGAACCTCAGCTTGATAGCCTGAAACTCAAACACATTCATCCTCAACATATATTGCAGAAGTATTGTAAAGCTAAAATAATCTCCAGGTATGCAGACTCTTCTTTTAAGAAAAAAAAATCCTTCCTGCAGCACATAGTTAAACTATGGAGCTCTCTCCCACAGGAGGCAGCGATGACCCCCAACCTAGATGGCTTTAGAAGAGGATTAGACAAATTCATGGAGGAGGGGAGGGCTATCGATGGCTACCTCTCTTTCAAATCAGAACCGGTGAAGGTCCTGTGTGAGTGTCTGGAGGTGGTTGGAGGATGGATGGCGGCTAATATATTCAGGTCAAATCCTGACAAGATAGAAGTACTATTTTGGGGGGACAGGGGGCAGGCAGGTGTGGGGGACTCCCTGGTCCTGAATGGGGTAACTGTGCCCCTGAAGGACCAGGTGCGCAGCCTGGGAGTCATTCTGGACTCACAGCTGTCCATGGAGGCTCAGGTCAATTCTGTGTCCAGGGCAGCTGTCTACCAGCTCCATCTGGTACGCAGGCTGAGACCCTACCTGCCCGTGGACTGTCTTGCCAGAGTGGTGCATGCCCTGGTTATCTCTCGCTTGGACTACTGCAATGCACTCTCCATTGGGCTACTTTTGAAGATGACCCAGAAACTACAACTAATCCAGAATGCAGCAGCTAGACTGCTGACTGGGGGCAGCCACCGAGACCACATAACACTGGTCTTGAAAGACCTACATTGGCTCCCAGTACATTTCCGAGCACAATTCAAATTGTTGGATACCTTTAAAGCCCCAAACTGGCCTCAGTCCTGTATACCTAAATGAGCGTCTCCACCTCCATCGTTCAGCCCGGACACTGAGGTCCAGCTCCGAGGACCTTCTGGCGGTTCCCTCATTGCAAGAAGCAAAGCTACAGGAAACCAGGCAGAGGGCCTTCTCGGTAGTGGCACCCGCCCTGTGGAACGCCCCCCCATCAGATGTCAAAGAGATAAACACTACCTGACATTTAGAACACATCTGAAGGCAGCCCTGTTCAGGGAAGTTTTTAATGTGTGACATTTTGATGTATTTTTAATCCTTGTTGGAAGCCGCCCAGAGTGGCTGGGGAAGCCCGGCCAGATGGGCAGGGTACAAATAATAAATTATTATTATTATTATTAGCCAGGATGGCTATGTTCTGCCTCCACAGACAGAGGCAGGAATGCTTCTGAATACCAGTTTGTGGGAACCACAGGAGAGGAGAACGGTCTAGGGCTCAGGTCCTTCTTGCCAGTTTCTCTTGGGGACACCTGGTTGGCCACTGTGAGAACAGGGTGCTGGACTAGGTGGGCCACTGGCCTGATCCAGCAGTGTTTCTTAGGAAGGACAGGCTGCAAAATGTCAGTTTTTAAGAGTCAGAGAGCAGTAAAATGTCAACATACCTAGTTGACCAACCTGAAAAGTCTGATTGAGGTCCACCTCAGCCCTTGAAGGAGGTAGTTCTAGGCCTTTAAAACAGGCCAGCTCCAAAACTATGAAGCTCTTATTTTCTCCAGATGAGTTCTCCATTGCCCTGCCCGCAAAAGAATAGCAATTCTATTTAACGATAAATTTTCCCTGTGATTTGCTATTCCCAGCAGGACAGAGGAGCAGAGTGATGATCAATGTCCCTTTCCTCGTTAATGAGAGGAGGTTTGTTCCCACCCCCGCCGGCCTAATATTTGCCAGAATCCAGGCTGCTCCGGAGCTTGCACAAATAGCAAAGGCGTCTCCTCTTCAGAGAAGCAGCTCTCTTGAGACTAAAGGGAAATAACAGCTGGACCAAGCCTCCCTCGCCAAAGACAAATGCTGTCTTCTCTTATTAAATCTTCCTCTGGGCAATCCTTTACGGATTATTTATTCAAGCAGAAGGCCGCAAAAACTCACTGCTGCAGAAAAGAGAAAGGGCCGGGAGGGGCCCAAGGAAAGAAGCCTGTTCTGATGCAGACTTCAGATTTATTTATGTTTTATTCCCCTCTCCAAAGCAGAGATGAGCCTGAATGAGCATAGAGAACATTCTGGAAAGAGGCTCAATCTGGAACCATCCTCCCTTGCCCTCCTCTTCACCTGACGAGACTGGTTCCTGTTGTGTTGCCCCACCCTTCGAAGTCAGGGCCATGGCTGGTTTGGGAGTGTACAGTGGTACCTCGGGCTACAGATGCTTCAGGTTACAGACTCCGCTAACCCAGAAATATTACCTCAGGTTAAGAACTTTGCTTCAGGATGAGAACAGAAATTGTGCGGTGGCAGCAGGAGGCCCCATTAGCTAAAGTGGTACCTCAGGTTAAGAACAGTTTCAGGTTAAGAACAGACCTCCAGAACGAATTAAGTATTTAACCTGAGGTACCACTGTACTTAACCTGAGGTACCACTGTACTTGAAGGTCAGTAACTACAGTTGATTTGCACTTTCTGAAGCAATATGAGGACCAAGACATAGCCATTCTTCAAGATCTGCGCTGATCCAAATTCTGCAATGCAGTTCTCTGACCAACTGGTGCTTAAAAAAAAAAAAAGGCTATGCGAGGGGAAAGTGTGCATAAGAAGGACAGTCTTAGTGAAAATAACATATAAATGCATTATATTATGAATAGAATATAATGGGGGGGGGTGTTTGGGTGAATTGGCAGTCTTATTACTTCTGAAAGCCATCTAACGTCTTAATAAGCACAGGAAGTGAGCTTTGAAATGCTCTGCTCATTTCCACTTCACTGGCTTTCCTGATGGCTACATTTCTACTTGCATGAGGACAAAAAGCAGAAACAAAACATACTCAACACAGGAGTTGTTTTCTTAGCGGATGGGCTGTTATCCCATGGTATAAGAATTGTGTGTTGTAACAGGGGGTGATCTGTTGCAAGTTTGTCCTCTTTTCAAGAAAAATAAATAAATAATCAAGTTCACATTCTCTCTCTCTCTCTCTCTCTCTCTCTCTCTGAAAAATGGAAAACTTCGTTGCAAAAATGTGCACATTAGTCAAAACTAAAAATGTGCTTATTAGGAGAAATTCACCCCAAACTGCTGAGTGAATTTTCAGTTTTATTTTTTATTACTTGCAAATGGCTGTAGAAATCTAGAGAACTGAATTTAAGGTTGAGAAAGGGAGAAAGTGAGAAAAATAAAACTGACAGGTGCTTCCAACCCTTCCTCCTGGGTGTATAAGGGATGAAGGGAGTTGTAATCCCAGCAGGCTCTGGAAGGCATCAGGCTGGGGTCAGTGCCCTACTCCCTACGCCCTCCGTCCAACTCAGCATGCCATATGCAATCAGAAAGGAAATCTGAGAGCTGAAGCAAGAATTTATATTGACAGAACAGACCCATACACAGAATTATACACCATGACACCTTCTTCCGTCTGCGCCAGTGACACACACTTATCTTGACAAATTCAAAAAAAGCTTGAAATATCAGTGTCTGGTGAAGAGGATGCTCAGGGCAACCATCTAAATGCTGAGACTGACTTGGATTGCCAGAAGCAAGAATCCACTTGTATGAAGAGTGGATTGTACGGTTATATAAGATCCCTGACCGCCCAGAGCTGTCCTTCACTGGAAACAGGATACTCAAAAACAGGGACAATGGTGCCTGGCTTTGGGAAGGCTCTAGGCTGTCAATGAAGGGGATCTGTGTCACTGCAGGTGTTGTTGTGCTCCCAGGAGCCACCCTGGTTAGGGAACATGGGAGTTGTAGTCCAAGGACCACATGTTCCCCCGTCCAGGGATCAAAATCCAAGGTGGCAACTGGGGACAGGAAGCAGGCACTTAAGAAAGAGTTGGAAAAGTTTCAGAAAAGAGCCTCCAGAAGGATTGAGGTCATGCAGCGAGTCCCCTATGGAGAAAGGTTGTGGTGTTTGGGACTTTTTAGTTTAGAGAAATGGCAAGAGGAGATATGGTGGAAGTTTGTAAAATTATGTCTACCAGCTCCACCTGGTACGCAGGCTGAGACCCTACCTGCCCACAGACTGTCTTGTCAGAGTGGTGCATGCTGTAGTTATCTCCCGCTTGGACTACTCCAATGCACTCTACGTGGGGCTACCTTTGAAGGTGAGCCGGAAACTGCAATTAATCCAGAATGCGGCAGCTAGACTGGTGACTGGGAGCGCCCGCTGAGACCACTGTTTAAAGAAGCTTTTAATGTTTAATAGACTATTGTATTTTAATATTCTGTTGGAAGCAGCCCAGAGTGGCTGGGGGGCCCGGCCAGATGGGCAGGGTATAAATAATAAGTTGTTGTTGTTATAGTGTCAGACTGTGACTCGATAGACCAGTATTGAAATCCCCACTCTGACATGGAGCTCACTGGGTGCCCTTGGGCCAGCTGCTGCCTCTCAGCCTAACTTACCTTGCAAGTTTGTTGTAGGGCTTACCGTATTTTTCGCTCTATAAGACACACCCGACCATTAGACGCCCCTAGTTTTAGAGGAGGAGAACAAGAAATATTCTCTCCCTCTCTGTGCAGCACCTCTCCAGTGAAGTGAAGTCAGAAAAGCAAGAGGGATCGCTGCGCAGCGAAAGCAGCGATCCCTCTTGCTGTTCTGGCTTTTGGGATAGCCGTGCCAAGCCTCTTCAGGGCAGGGGGAGCGTTCCTCCCGCACCGATCCTTCTTGCTCTCCTGGCTTCAGCAATAGCTGCGCAGCCTGCATTCGCTCCATAAGACGCACACACATTTCCCCTTACTTTTTAGGAGGGGGAAGTGCGTCTTATAGAGCGAAAAATACGGTAAATGAGGAGGGTGAGAACCAATCATGGATGCCACCTTGAGCTCTTTGGAGAAAAGGGTGGGATATAAATGCAGTAAACAAATGATGATAATAAATAATAAATGAGCCTTGAGTGAAAAAGGGCCCTTGGGGGAAGTTGGGATGAGGCATCAGATTCCAGGGAGGGCAGCGTATCAGCTTGGCACTCTGCTCTGTTCCCTCTCACATCACCCAGACACTATGTGCCCGCTTCACCCCCTGATCCCATGCCAGCCTCACCTCCAGTTCTGGCACCACCCTGGTACTGCCAGAGCCTGCCTTGCAAACAGAGTCCATCTCCCAGTCTGCTTTTGACCCACCACCGATGCCTTCTCCATTGCCCATGTCACAGAGATGCCAGTTCTGGCACAAATAGACAGCTGGGTCCAGCCCTCCAGAAGAACTCCCTGTTTGCTTGCCCAGTCCAACATTCTTGCCATACTGAAGTTGTGCCTGCCCCCTTCCTTTATAAGGCGACTTGAGTGTGTGCCACCTGTGGGACCAACGTCTTAGCTCGCTCGGCTGTGCAGAGCACCTGTTGCACCTTTGATCTTTGCCTATTTGCCACAACAACCATTTGGGCATTAAAAATATTGGAAGAAACCCTGCTGCAAGTTTTGAGTTCATCCTGCAGCGAGATCCAGGACATGTTGCCAGGCAGTAACACCAATGATGGGCCAACGATCTAAGGCAGCTTTCTATGGCACCACAGCCCTGAAGGAGCACCAAAGTTAGTGCTGCATGGAGTAAACCAGAATTCACACAAATGCACCCAAAGATCCCTACTGTTGCAGGGGTCTATGCCCAGGGGGAAATACCTCCAGGCTGCTCCTCTACAATCCTTGCTGGTCTGCAGCTCCTAATTTGTTTTGTTCCTCTAAAGAGTTTCCAGACTAAGACCCCTCATGTGAATATGAACAAGAGCTTACAAATGAGCCACATTACTGTAGAGTTGGAAAGAACCCCAACTTCTGGCAAGGAATCACAGCTTGGGCTGGGAAACAGACAGACATACACAAGGGGACTTACCGTGACACGAAACGGCGTCGTGGCAGCCGGCTCCATGCTGGGGTTCTTCTCTGCCCCCCCGCTGGGCAGACCACGCCGCTGCCCTGTCCTCTCTGGTGGGGACTCTGTGAAAAGCAGAGAAAAGGAGAATGTTGGGGACCACCTCAGAAAGAGGAGCTGCGCGTGCGCATGCAAGAATCACAACAACAGCACATCGCTGCAGGTGGGCTATGCCACAGGTAGTGGGTCCCTGTGGGAAAAGCCACTTGAAAGTTTGTCTCTCTAATCCCGTCACTCGAGGATGTTTTGTTTTGCTGACAACTTCCCATGCAAACAGAGTTTAAAGTCAAGAGACCTTCCAAGTGCATTTCGTAATTGCTAGGTGACTTTGTTGCTCAGTTCAGTCTTTTTACATGGTGTTTTATGCTTTGTGGTACTTCTTACATAAAGGACACAAGGACACAAGAAGCGCCTGCAAGTGAAATGTGAAATCAAATGGGAACATGAGATAGGGAACACATAGCAACAGACCTTCCAGGGCCTTATTTGTAACAGAGCCATTCAGACGGGGTTTAAAAAAGTGTTACAAGGAAACATAGATAAAAACCAACTTCTTGATTTCACACAGAATTTGAATAAAACTGATGCAGTTTTCGAAGATGCAACCTGCCATCTTGATTTTAGCTAGATGGACTAATGGACTAACTCAATGGAAGGCATTGTGTTCCTAAAGAGGAACAATAATGGACTGCAATGGGGAGAAAGGAGTAGGGCAAAGTAAAATACAACTCGCATCAACCCTGACTGACCACTGGCTGTGTTGGCCTCCCATCCCTGGGACCCCCATGGGTGCACGTGAAGTAGGTTGTCTGGATCAGGGCTCATAAGTCAGCTAAGGCAAGTGTCGATTGTGAAGCAAGCCAGACCCAAGTAAAATCACCTGCAAGCTCAGAGAGAATTCAGGCTCTTGAACGAATAAGTACCCTTCAGTTTCCAAGACAATCAATATGCAAAAGGCGGAGAGAGAGAAAGGGAGGGAGGGAAGGAGACAGTCAGAAGGCATTACTAATCACTGCACTTAGCCAAACATTCAAGAACATCATTCAAGTACAATATTTCACCAACGGGCGTGCCTGATCACAAATATTACGACATTGCAACGACCCACAGCTGGGAGCTCACCGTCAAGAGAACAAGGCTCGCTTCTGCAGTGCAGGGTGGGCATGGGTGATTAAAGCACAAAAGACCTTGCTTTGTGGAGGAGTGTGAGGGTAAATAGGCACCTTGGGGAACAGAATCAGGTTCTTGACACAAGAGGTGCAATGCTCACATAGAGTCAGATATGAGAAATTCCATCTATAACTCCATCACTAGGTTGTGGAGTTGGGTAGTGGGCCATGGGCCATGGCCCTGGGCATATCTTTTTGAGGGGCTGTGGCAAGGTGCCCCCACAACAGGCTTCCTCATCGGAGGCTGGCTCTGGCGTGTGAGGGAGCTGTGGAGACTAACCCTCCCTGCAGAGGTGCGTCTGGCTTCTTCATTGTGCAGCTTTTAGGTAAAGGTAAAGGGTCCCCTGACCATTAGGTCCAGTCGTGGACGACTCTGGGGTTGCGGCACTCATCTCGTTTTATTGGCCGAGGGAGCTGGCATACATGCTGTGGCCAGCATGACTAAGCCACTTCTGGTGAACCAGAGCAGCGCACGGAATCACCATTTACCTTCCCGCCGGAGTGGTACCTATTTATCTATTTGCACTTTGATGTGCTTTCAAACTGCTAGGTTGGCAAGAGCAGGGACCGAGCAATGGGAGCTCACCCCGTCGTGGGGATTCAAACCGCCGACCTTCTCATTGGCAAGCCCTAGGCTCTGTGGTTTAATCCACAGCGCCACTCGCATGCAGCTTTTGGTAAATCCTAAAGACAGGCCTCTTTTTTGCCTTGGCCTTTGGCACCTGAAATGTGTATTCTCAGGTTTGCAATGCAGGAATCTGCCCCCGGCAGCGCAATCCTGCTGGGGTTCCATTGCGTTACTACTACTAAATAATCCCGACACACACTATCTGAAGCTCTTCAGCCACCCTCAAAGATCCCTTCCTTTCTTTCTGGTTGACACTTATACCTGCGACTCCCTACTCAGACACCTGCAGGTTGTCCCCTCTCCAGATTCTTGCCAGGCTCTCCTCAAAACCATTGGCATAACCCCACTACCCCTCGAGTTCTTATGCTCTGCTGTGACTCTGCCTAACCCCATGCATCCAAAATATCCATTCTTTGTATATCTGAATGACTCCCCTCCCCTGGACAGTGAGGGGGAGAGGACTGAAATAGTTAAAATCACAATGCAAAGGATTAAAGCAAAAACATTTAAATGTTCAAAGCACCACAGTTCAGAAGAACAGTTTAAGTAGCTTCAGCATAATTCAGAAATAAAAGCAAAGTCGCATAAAAGCTGCAATATACAGAAGGGAGGTGTTGTTGTTGTTAAGATATGCAATAAAAAACATAGGAGAAAAATGGCGTGGCAGATGAGCTGTGGGTGGGGTCGACGTTAGATTCAGTTCACAGCGAAAGGTTGTTGTTGTTGTTTAGTCGTTTAGTCGTGTCCGCCTCTTCATGACCCCATGGACCGGAGCATGCCAGGCACTCCTGTCTTCCACTGCCTCCCGCAGTTTGGTGAGACTCATGTTTGTAGCTTCCAGAACACTGCCCAACCATCTTGTCCTCTGTCGTCCCCTTCTCCTTGTGCCCTCCATTTCCCCCAACATCAGGGTCTTTTCCAGGGAATCTTCTCTTCTCACGAGGTGGCCAAAGTATTGGAGCCTCAGCTTCAGGATCTGTCCTTCCAGTGAGCGCTCAGGGCTGATTTCCTTCAGAATGGATAGCTTTGATCTTCTTGCAGTCCATGGGACTCTCCAGAGTCTCCTCCAGCACCATAATTCACAAGCATCAATTCTTCAGTGATCAGCCTTCTTGATGGTCCAGCTTTCACTTCCACACATCACTACAGTGAAAGGTAAACCTATCTAATTTGCACTTTCTGGAATGAAACACAAAAGCCTCAAAATTTGTACTTTTCTGAATTTTGCATTTTGCAATGCAGTTCTCCATTCAAATGGTGGGTAGAAGAATGCATACACTGGGGTAAAGTGTCCATAAAATGCATCCATTTGCAAAAACAATATCAAAGAAACACAAATTATTAGGGTAAACCACTTCTCAAAAAGTTGGGTATTAGGCATAATTACATACAAGCACCTGTGCATTAGGAGATATTTGTGTCAAAATGCCAGCGAATTTCCATGAAGACTTTAAAAGCCATTTCCAACTCATGGAAATTTGCAGAACTGAACTTAAGTGTGAGAACCTGAAACTGGCAGATTCACCCATCCCTAAGGGAAGCCTCCCTAAGAAGAGTAGTTTACCAGTGAAGTGCTATATATGACTACTCAGGAGTAAGTCCCACTGAGTTCTATGATACTTACTCCGAGGTAGGTGTACATAGGTTTGGTCAGGACAGATCCAGATGTGCTCCAGAGGTATATAGACAAAGCAGTGCATAACTTTGGGGGGGGGGGGGAAGTTGGTGCTGGAGCTCAGGTGTTTATGTAAGTCCTGCCACATGTTCTGGAAGGAGAAACCACTCTTCCATTCCTAGAACATGGGCACAGCCTGAGATACTGTGGAAGTCTGAAATGCTACATTTGGAGGACTGTGTATAAGTAGTGGGGGGGCATGGCATGGAAGGAGCCTGCTGTGCCCCCCCAGGTCATGGTTGACCTGGGGTTGGAGCTGCAGCTGGGTGCGAGAAAGTTGCCTTGGCAGGGGTGGCGAATATGCCACCGATTCACCTCTCTCCCACCCCGGGTAAGGCTTGACCTGGGAGTGGAGCTGTGGCTGGTGGCATTGGGCCATCACGCAAGGAAGCTGTTTACACAGCTCCCTCAGGCGCCAGAGCCAGCCTCTGATGTGGAAGCCTGTGGTGGGGGCACCTTGCCACAGGCCCTCAAAAAAATATGCCCAGGGCCCACTACCCATACCCACCCCATGGTACTCTACTGTTTGCAGACAGTTTGTGTGGCTTTCCATAAAAAAGGGTATATTACAAGGTGCAGAAATTAATAATAATAATAATAATAATAATAATAATAATAATAATAATAATAATTTATACCCCACCCATCTGGCTGGGCTTCCCCAGCCACTCTGGGCGGCTTCCAACGAAATATTAAAATACAGTAATGCATCAAACATTAAAAGCTTCCCTAAACAGGGCTGCCTTCAGATGTCTTCTAAAAGTCTGGTAATTGTTCTTCTCTTTGACATCTGAGGGGAGGGCGTTCCACAGGGTGGGTGCCACCACCGAGAAGGCCCTCTGCCTGGTTCCCTGAAACTTGGCTTCTCGCAGTGAGGGAACCGCCAGAAGGCCCTCGGTGCTGGACCTTTGTGTCTGGGCAGAACGATGGGGGTAGAGACGCTCCTTCGGGTATATTGGACCGAGGCTGTTTAGGGCTTTAAAGATCACCAAAAAAGGGGGGGCAAACCGCCTTGGAAGTCAAATGTTTTGAAAGTCAAACGGACTCCTGGAACATTCAGCTTCCAAGGTACGTCTGTACTTCTTCACACAGTGCATAGTTAAACTATGGAACCGAATTCCACAGGATGCTGTGATGTACACCAATTTGGATGGCTTTGGAAGAGGACAGGACAAATTCACTGAGAACTTGAGGGCCCACGCAGCTGGAAGCAATAATGCTTATGTGTACCGGTTGCAACTGGTTGGTCACTGTGAGAACAAGATTCTGGACTAGACAGGGCAATTGCCCTGATTCAGCAGGCTCTTCTTATTAAATGAATGAATGAATGAGGGTCTGCTCAGATCCCTGCTGCAAAAACCAAGGAGCTAAAATAATAATGTGTCTTGTTCCCAATAGATGCACTGTGTGTGCCCCAATTGTAGTTCACATATACATTGCAGAGTAACGGATGAGAATGATGATCAGAATTCATGTGATGGGCTCACTTTGCTGATGCTAAGCAGATCTGGGCTTAGCTGGTGCCTGGACCACCTGGGAACCCCATGGATGAGCCTGCCTTGAATTCCAGTTTAGAAGAAAGGAGGGGCATAAATTATTGCTGAGCCCAAAGCTCTCAGCCAAAAACTTTTGGTACAAAATGGGGAGGGGAGAAAGAGTAAAATTGCCTTCTTGCCTATGCCTTCCTCTGCTTCAAGTTTTACAAATCAAACAATATTTTATTATTCAGTTAAAGACCCATTAAAAGCAAGATACAGTATAACCCAAAACCACACCATTCCTAACACAAAATGTAATACACACATATAAAGCAAGAACATGATTTTTTAAACACACACACATTTAAACTGATATACTCCCTTTGTGAATTTTTGAAGCAACAAAGAGAAACTGTGCAACTCCATTATTGCTAGAAGTCTAGCAGATTCTGTCATTACATTATTTTCCATCAGGCAATAAGTCAGCCAAATAGCACTCAAGCGTCTTTCCTGGTATTTTCCTAGCATAGATGTAAACCATCTATTTGGTCATCTCTGTAAAAGTTGCATACAAAAAGAACATGAATTGAAGTTCCCATTTCTCTCTCAGCACAGCAGCAGAGTGGTCCATTTTGCAGCAGCAGGAAGAGGCCTTACTGGGAGATGACATCCCCACCCCACCCCAGGGGCTGAAATTGGAACAAAGTGGTGGTACTTTCATTCAATCCTCATATAAATTTATTTTTAAAATGTATAAGCTGCCATACATCTGAAGATGGACACCAAGTTTTTTGAAATGGCAATAGCTATTAATCCAACAATTAAGACAAATAATAAAAACCAGTCAACTAGTTGAAAAATACCATAATTTAAAATCCTTGGGCAATAATAATAATAAATAGGTCAGAGGCAGCAATGTCTCTGAATGTCAGATGCTGAAAACCACTGGAGGGGAGAGGGTTCTTGTGCTCAGGTTTCCCATAATGGGCGTCTGGTTGGCCACTGTGAGAACAGGACACTGGACTAGATGGGCCATGGGCTGATCCAGCAGACTGTTCTGATGTTCTTATATTTGTACAGTGGCAGACAGCTTCCGGGTCATGTGGCCAGCATGACTAAGCCGTTTCTGGTGAACCAGAGCAGCGCACGGAAACACCATTTACCTTCCTGCAGGAGCGGTACCTATTAATCTACTTGCACTTTGTCATGCTTTCGAACTGCTAGGTTGGCAGGAGCAAGGACCGAGCCACGGGAAGCTCACCCAGTCACGGGATTCGAACCGCTGACCTTCTGATCGGCAAGTCCTAGGCTCTGTGGTTTAACCCACAGTGCCACCCGTGTCCCTAACCTGAGGTATCACTGTACAATAAATAATTTCGAAACTACAATCAATAAAACAATGGCAAGCCACAGCGCATAAAATAATACAATACAGTGGTACCTCGGGTTAAGAACTTAATTCGTTCCGGAGGTCCGTTCTTAACCTGAAGCTGTTCTTAACCTGAAGCACCATTTTAGCTAATGGGGCCTCCCGCTCCTGCTGCGCCACTGCTGTGCGATTTCTGTTCTCATCCTGAAGCAAAGTTCTTAACCCGAGGTATTATTTCTGGGTTAGCGGAGTCTGTAACCTGAAGCGTATGTAACCTGAAGCATCTGTAACTGAAGGTACCACTGTGAAGCCATCCAAGTTGGTGGCCATCACCACATCAAGTTGATCTGCAAGTTCTGCCTTGCTGTCTGGTCCTCATGAGTCTGGGAAGTGAGATGGGACTGGGCTGTGCTGCACTGATGAGATTTCCTTTGAAGGACAGCACACTGAGCAATTACCGTATTTTTTGCACCATAACACTCACTTTTTTCCTCCTAGAAAGTAAGGGGAAATGTCTGTGCGTGTTATGGAGGGAATGCCTACGGGTGGCATGCCTACGGATTTTCCTCCTCTAAAAACTATGTGCGTGTTATGGTCGGGTGCGTGTTATAGAGTGAAAAATACGGGTATCTCAGGTCCCATGTTGGATCTTGATGGGGCTGCTCCCAGGCTCTGGAATTCCCTCCCTTGGGAAGCCAGACTGGTTCCCTCCTTGCTGTCCCTCCACCAACAGGGGAAGACTGTTTTGTTCTGACAGGCCTTTGGGAACTGGCTGTTATCTAAGGAAAGGGCTTTTAATAGTGCCGTTCTGCTTTCACTGCATTTTAACAGATTATAT
>JAXCMG010000252.1:1895935-1943505 GCA_034642415.1 Podarcis siculus
AAAAAATAGCCAATATCCTCAGAAACCCCAAGGATAAAATCCAGTTGGAAAACCAAGGGGTCTATGAAATACCCTGCAAAGTCTGCCCAGCCACGTACATTGGACAAACAAACAGACGAATAAATGCACGTATCGCAGAACACAAGAATGCCGTCAAAAAAGAAGAAAAAACTTCCTCTCTTTTCCAACACATGAAAGAAACAGGACACGAAATTAATTTTGCAGATTCCAAATTGCTCTCTAACATGGAACATCACCACAAGAGAATAATCATGGAAGCCATCGAGATAGAGAAACACCCTCACAACATGAACAAGCGTGACGACACATCCCGCTTGCCAGACATCTGGAAATTAGCCCTCCCCACAAAAACTGACACCAGATCCAGAGGCACACAGAACGCCATCACCAATCAACCACACCAGACCCAAACCCAGACCCTCTCCACAGATAAATTACAGACACCATCCAGTAGCCAAACCACGATGGCACCTCCGGATGCTGCACCCCCCTGCAATCCCTACACAGATCTGGCTGGCACAGGCCACAAAACCACAGCTCGCCCCTATACACGAAGCCAAGCCAGAGCACAACAAAGCAGTACAGCCATCCTCTCAGAAAAACTCTTCACAAAGTTCAAGAGGTCAAGACACAAAAGCTTTAGCAACTAATCCACACCTAATGACCCACCTAAGTGGTACTCAGGATATCACTCAAGAAATCACTCAAGATATCCCTCAAGCAATTAAGGAACAAAAGAAGAAAAGGCACACTAGCCTGGGAACCTCCTCTCTGCCCAGAACATTGGAGGCTATACACCACACCTCCTCAACAGTATTTATAGGAACTCAAACACTGAGATCCTGCTCTGTTCCAGTAACAAGAAGCCGAAAGCACCAGCCTGAAGATGACGAGCGAGACCTCGTCGAAACGTCGCCTAGACACCCCAACTTTTACACGGGAAGACACCCGAGGACACCAAAACCTGCATTCCTGTACCCGTGAAAATCTACGAAAGCATATATATATATATATATATATATATACACACACACATACATACTTCTATTAATGTTTTATTGTTCGTTACCTATTATCTTTCATATGTTTTTAGCTTTTTGCATTTTATCAGTGCTGTTTTTAATATGTGAGTCCTGGTCTGCAGAAAATGTGCCGTAGAAATAACAACAATTTGATTGGCTAGAACATGACCCAACAGTACCATCAGCAAACATTGGTTTGCTGGTATCCTCTCAATTGCTCTTGCTACATGACCATGCCCCTAAGTGGCATGCTCAAGTCTCAAAAGGCTTGCAAAAACAACTCTCCGTTCCAGAAATACATTTTGGCTCTGCCCCTTGAAAGCTAGTGGTGTGAATCTTCCAGAGGCTCGCCTTAATCAGAAGAGTGCAGGTGAGCTGGCTGAGAGGCCTGGAAGCCTCAGCCGGAGCCCTGGCTCCCAGCGGCCTGCTCATTCTGCCCAGCTGGCATTTGTGCCATGTGCTAATAAAGCCCCTTCCTTCTCTTTTAAACCCGGAACGGGATCTCCTTTCATATCTCAACCCCATGCCACTAATCCCTCCTTTACAGACTGTTAACTTCTCTGGATTCTGAGGCCACTTGTATCATTACTGAGAGATTTGGAGGGTTTTAAGTTAATAACATGCCATCGACTCACTGGATGGCAAATGCCATCCCAGAGTGCTAAACCCCTGAATCTGCTGTGATCTCAAGCCAATAAGTGAACAAATGAAGGTATAATCTGCAAATTGCTGGGAGGACTGTCTGCTTGTGCAGGACAAGGAAACATCCCCTAATGAATACCTTGGAAAGGGCAACTCCTCCTGCAAGAACAAGCTCCCTTGCCGAAGGCGTCTTGTACCTGGGATATAGTTGCTAATAAACACAGTCCCAAAAAACAAGGGAGTGAGAATGAGGCCCTGAAGCTCAAGCAAGGCAGACTCACAGACTCATTTGCTCTCTCCGCAACCCATGAGAGAACAGCTGGGGCTGGTCCCCAGGAAAAACTGCCAGGGAATGCAGAGCTGAATTTACTTGATTTTGGCTCCCTGCATCCTGCCTCACACCCCGGGATCCCTGGGCGGGTCCCAACATAACAACGAAGACTCAGTTTAAACCTCAGAGAAAATGCAATCAAAATAATGCAGCAGCATCAGATAACAGCAGCAGTCATGCCCAAAGGCCTGAACAAGCAGCCAGCTTCTTACCAGGCACCTGAATGGCACTACCAGAGGTGCCGACTGAATTTCAGGGTGGGAGAGGGCATTCCAGAGTGGGGGAACCACCACAGGAAAGGCCCACCCCTGCCTTATTACCAAAGGTACAGTTCCTAGCACTGTGACATCAATGAGGTCCTCCCCAGAAGATGTGAACTTACAGGCAGACATGAACTTACAGGCAGACAGAGAGGTGCTCCCTTAAGTATTCAAGGTCCAGGTTGTTTGGGACTCTATATATCAGAAGAATGTAAGTAGAGTCTATTGTATATCAAAGCACCAGAACTCATGGACATTCAATGAAGATGGATGTTAGAGGATTCAGGACAGAGAAAAGGAAGCAATTGTTAATGAAGAACAAACTATGGAACTTGCTCCCCCAGTAGGCAGTGCTGGCCACCAACTTAGATGGCTTTAAAAGGGAATTAACAGTAATTTATGGAGGAGAGAACTATCAATGGCCATAATGGCTATGCTCTGCAGTTGGGAGACAGCAATACTTCCAAATGCCAGCTGGTGGAAACCACTGGAGGGGAGAGTGATGCTCTTGTGCTCGAATCCTGCTTGCTGGTTTTCCACTTTGCTGGGCCCGGGGGTAACCCGTGAAATGCAGTCCAGGACTGGTCCAGAATCTGAAGGTTCCACTAGGAGTCAGTCCAACAGGGCCAAGGCAGGAAACCAGGCAAGGACAGGTACAGGATCTCAGGCAGGATCTAGCATACAGCAATGTTGTTCCCACAACCTGGGGCAGGGTCCGGCAGCCTTTTATCTTTGTCGGGGTAGCGGCTGGTCCTGATCCCCTGGCAACTCAACTCCCCGTGTTGCCCGAAGGCGAGCACTCCTCCTTCGAGTACTCAGCTCTCTCCTTCTCTCAGACCTTAGTCTCTGCAGCTCAGGAGACGTTGGTGGGTTACTAGACCCAGGGGCCGCCTCAGCCTCTCCTGACCCAACCGGTAGTGGAGCAGCTGTAAGTGATGGCCCAGCTGGAAGCAACGAGGTCATCGACGCATCTGGAGCCAGGGCAGGCTCAGGCCCCTGACTCAGCCCAGCTGGTGTTTGTTGCAGGGGAACCTGTGCTTACTGGGACTCTTCAGAATCAGGCCCCAGACTTGGTTCAGGTGATGCCTGAGACAAAGGATCCGGTGCAGACTGAGTCTCCTCTGGTTCCGAGCCCGAGTCCCAGGCCATCACACCCACAGAGATCTGGCTGGTCATTGTGAGAACAGGATGGGCAACTGGCCTGATCCAGCAGGGCCCTTCTTCTTAGGACTTTTCTGATGGCAAGGGTTCAACAGTGGAACGGATGACCTTGGAAGCTGGGGGCTCACCTTCGTTGGAGGTTTTTAAACAAAGGTTGGATGGCTGTCTATCGGGGGTTCCTTAGGTGTGATTTCTGCATTGCAGAAGGTTAGGCTGGATGGTCCTTGGGTGGCCCTTCCAACTCTACAATTCTAGGTTGGCTACTCCTGGTGTAGACAGTACTGAGCTCAATGGACCAATTTCCAACTCTTGTTAAGGCAGCTTCCTATCATCTAGAATTTGCCTGTTTCTGCTTGAGAGTGTACAGAACCTGGCAGAATGGAGCTAAGGCCCGTGTCTGGGGTACTGCCGCTGCTATAAACACCTGAATGCACACATATTTGCACAGCAGCACTACAAATTTCTCTCATAAAGAAAACAGTCCCAAAAGCAAAGGGTTAAGTCTATGTGCTCACATTTCAGGTTTTAAGGGGAGGAAACATTTCAGCTTCTAGGGAAATGGCAGGCTGGGGAAATGCTACTGCAGGACACATTTAAATGCTGTTATGCCCCATTGGCACCTATTAATGGTAACAATTAGCACTTTCCATACCTTTTTTTTTTTTTTTTTGCTTTCCTGAGACATGTGTCCAATGCTCTGAAAGGTTAATTTCCTGCATCTTAAATGCAAGTGCTGTGCATTTACCTCATCACCCCAGGCAAGACCGGCTCCTTCCTGACAGACTAAACCCTCCTTGCAAAAGGATTACACAGAGTCAGAGAGGGGAGGGCTACATCGGCTGCTGCTTGGACCTCCTGACATGGAGGCAGTAGACTAGATGCTGAAGGTTGAGAGGCAGTGGGAGGCAGTCAGGCTTATGAGCATCCCAAAGGGCACATATTTAGCCTGGAGATGAGGAGACTGAGAGCTGCAACGGTGGCCATCTTTCAGTGCCTTAAGGATTGTTACGTGGGAGATGGAGCTGGCCTTTGGCCAGGACCCAAACCAATGGATTCAAATGACAACAAATGAGATCCTGACTAAATGGAAGAGTTTTCTTATGGTAAGAGCCATTCGGCAGTGGAAAGTGATGGAGCCTCCTGCGTTGGAGGTTTTAAAAGCGAGCTTGGCTGGCCATCTCTCATGGATGCTTTAGCTGTGGTTCCTGCATTGCAGGGGGTTGGACTAGATAACCCTTGGGGCTCCATTCCAACTCTACAATTCTAAAGTGTGAAGCAATAGAGATTAAAAAGAAGAGATCCACAGAGATGGGCTCGGGTGCCAAATGCAACCCCCAAGGCCTCTTCCCTGAGCCCTTGGGACTGGGTCCACGGAAACAGCCTTTACCAGCTCTGCTTTGCACTTTCCTTGAGTTCTTTTCTGGCCTCATTGGAATGTGTTCTTCATCCGTGTTAGTGCCTCTTGCATGTCTGGATGGAAAACATTGTGCTTGAGAACGTTCGCCTGTACATTCATACCTCGGGTTACAGACATTTCAGCTTGCGCATTTTCAGGTTGTGCACCACGCCGAACCTGGAAGTACCGGAAGAGGTTACTTCCAGGATTCGGTGCTCGCGCATGCGCAAACCCACTAAATCGCACTTTGTGTATGCACAGAAGCACCGAATCGCAACCCGCGCGTGCGCAGACGTGCCGCTGCAGGTTGCAAATGTCCCTCCCACACAGATCACATTCGCAACCCACTGTATAGGCATCTACCTGTCTTGGGAAACACTTTGGGGGTGAAGTCAAACTGTTGGAAGGTTGCAGCGCCGGTGGTAGCTGTAGAGACCAATGCAGGAGAGACATGTTTTGTTGCAGCTGGGGCAGAGAAAAGTGTCTGTTTGTGCTGCTGCAGATGCAGTGTTCCTCCCAGTGCTCGTTCCTCCTCTGGTCACTGCTATATAACCTGACTATATCTCCAGGCACTGTGGTCACCTGCAAGGGATTCCCACATGGCAGGGTTGATGATGTTGCCAGCCTTCATGTCATGTTCGCAGATATATTTGTAACCAGTGCTTTTTCAGGGGTACTCAGGGGTACTCAGTACCAGCACCTCTTTTTGGTTGTTGTTTAAAAGCATGCCACTTACTGTAAGAACTTCCAAGGTGAGTACTGACACCTATTTTTTCCAGAAAAAAAGGTACTGTTTGTAACACAGAGTTGGTCTGCCAACAGACCTAGTGCCTGAAGCCAGCTCCCCATTGAGCACTGTATGGGAGACTTATTCCGGAAGATTACTGCAATTTCGAGGAGATAGTGATCTAACATGGTCATCTCTTCCTGCCTCTGTTTAACTATCTATCCCTTCCTGGCCTCTGTTTATTTCCTCTCTGTCCCTCGTAAAATATCTTTGATGGTTGTTTTTGACATATGGTCTGGTGGCAAATGGCTAAAACCTGCACTGGCTAGTATCTACCTTTGATTTGTGGTCTGGTGGAGGGCCTTTTGACCATCTTTGATGTAGAGCAGATATATTAGATGGCTTTTGAGCATGGCAGTGGAAATTCGCACACAGGCTGTTGGCCGCAGAGCTGTGCAGATGAAGGCTACCTGGGGTCACTTTGCCACTTCTTCAGGGCTTCCCAGTGGCAGGTTGAAGTGCTTGCTTTGTAATGTATATACAGGTGAAACTCGAAAAATTAGAATATCGTGGAAAAGTTCCTTTCTTTCAGGAATTCAACTTCAAAGGTGAAACTCATATATGAGATTGACTCATGACATGCCAAGCGAGATCTGCTTCTACTTCTCAGAGGTCCAATCGTGCTTGATTTGCAATCCCTGTTTTGCTGATTTCATTGAATATTTTCATTTTCTGAGATTGTTAATTTCATCAACTGTGTTTTCATTACAATGATCACAAATCAAGGCTTGATACATCTCACTTGGCATATCATGAGTCTATCTCATCTATGAGTTTCACCTTTGAAGATGAATTCCTGAAATAAATGAACTTTTCCATGATATTCTAATTTTTCGAGTTTCACCTGTATTGCTTGTTGTTTGGGAATAAAATCTGTAATCTTCTCACACTCACATGTGTTTGTATTGCTTCTGAATCTAATTTTAAAAGAAACGTCTTGCATTTGGCAAGACAAGCTCATCCTTGAGGGTCCTGCCATCTTCCGTTCTGTGGACATGGCCATGCCAGCATTGACGTCATTGAGACAGAAATGCCAACATGCTTTGAATATGGACTTGGGACAGCACCCTTTTTTGGAGGCTCTGTCTTGCCATGTGATGCCCAAAATTTTCCTGATATAGCACATGTAGACGACAGTTAGGCATCACTCCTGACTGTGTGTATATGTTTGTCTGCGTGCATATGTAGAAACTTCTGCGTCTTTTATGGAATGAAGCCTGCTGTGATAAGGTAAGGGTTACAGCCACCATTGTTCTCCCTTCTTTTCCCTTTGCCTTGGCCCTCAGGCGGCATGTGGGCCCTGGAAAGTTGCTCACGACGTATTATAGCCCTCAGGCCGGAAGGTTTTCTCTCCTTCTAACCCACAGAATGGCCACAAACTGGGCAAAGAAAACAGGAAACCAGGCTGCCAAAAGCACAGGGCAAAAAACAGCGAATTTGCCACCCAGAATTTGCCCCCCGCCAGCTGTTTTTGAATAACCCCTCATCCTAGTTTCTGAGCAAGCTACTGTTCTAAGCAACATCCACCAATGTATTATTTACTGGTATTTTTACTTGTATTTCCATCAAGTTACAGCAATGCCATGATATGCTCTCCATAAGGTCACCAGTTGGGTCTAACGCAGAGCATCCATGGTCAAAACCTTGCTCTTTAAGGAGGCCTTTCGGGTTGGCCAAGCCTGTGGCCATCTCTCAACATGCAGCTTTCCAGGGCTGCTTGGGGGATTTGGTGAAAGCAAATTCTTATGAGAACTGACCTGAATCCACCCTCACAGACAGAACACAAAGATCAGGGTGCATTCTCTCTTGGTTTTATCACTTTCCTGAATTCTGAGGTGCAGTTTTCAGTTTAAAAAGCACCAAACTGCATCTTAAAGAACCATATTTTAAGATGGAAAAGCCCAAGAAGAACCTGCTGGTTCAGGTCCATACCCAGATGCTTGTGGGGAACCAGCAAGCAGGACCTAAGCACAAGAGCCTTCTTCTCCCCTGCTGTGGTTTCCAGCAACTGATGTTCAGAAGTACAGTGGTACCTCGGGTTAAGAACTTAATTCGTTCTGGAGGTCCGTTCTTAACCTGAAAGTGTTCTTAACCTGAGGTACCACTTTAGCTAATGGGGCCTCCTGCTGCCGCTACGCGATTTCTGCTCTCATCCTGAAGCAAAGTTCTTAACCTGAGGTACTATTTCTGGGTTAGCAGAGTCTGTAACCTGAACCGTCTGTAACCTGAAGCGTCTGTAACCCAGGGTACCACTGTACAGGTGCCTCTGACCATGGAGGCAGAGCACAGCCATTATGACTAGCAGCCATCGATATCCCTCCTCTATGAATTTTCCCAATCCTCTTTTAAAGCCCTCCAAGTTGATGACCACCACTACCTCCTGCAGGAAGAAGAAGAGTTTGGATTTGATATCCCTCTTTATCACTACCCTAAGGAGTCTCAAAGTGGCTAACATTCTCCTTTCCCTTCCTCCCCCACAACAAACACTCTGTGAGGTGAGTGAAGCTGAGAGACTTCAGAGAAGTGTGACTGGCCCAAGGTCACCCAGCAGCTGCATCTGGAGGAGCGGGGAAGCGAACCCGGTTCCCCAGATTACGAGTCCACCGCTCTGAACCACTGCACCACACTAGCTCTCTCACACTGGTTCCACAGCATGCAATGTCTCAAGAAAATCCTTTCTATTATCTGTCCTAGATGTCACGTATTCTAGTGTTAAGAGAGAAACTTTCCTCCATCCACTTTCTCTATGACGTGCATAATTAAAAAACAAAACAAAACTTCTATCATGTTGCCTCTTACTCGCCTCTTCTCTAAGCTAAAAAAGTCCCAAATGCTACATTCCTCCCCCCACCCACCCACTTGATCATTTTGGCTGCCCCTTTCTGAACCTTTCTGAGCTCTACCATTTAGAAATATGTTCAGAATGTGTTTAGAAATGTGCATTTAGGGAGAAATTATGCGTTGAAACACTAATTTAATATGGAGGTTTCATGCGAATTATTATTTATTGTCATGATTATTTGCAGGGTGGTGCAGTAATGAGACAGAACAGGCACATGCAAAAGCAATGTGAGCCAGATATATATTGTTCATCCCTCATTATTTTCCCTCACTCCTTTTTCTGAGTGTTATTGGTTTGGGAGTTCTGTTGAAATGTTTATATATATTTGCCCTGCATTAGTATGTTTTCTCACCCTCAGTTTAATTCTTATTGTGTTTGATCATTTTACAGTCAGCCACCTTGTTCTTTTAAAAAATTATTTAAAACAAGTACCTATCACTATGGGACGCAGGTGGCGCTGTGGGTTAAACCACAGAGCCTAGGACTTGCCGATCAGAAGGTCGACGGTTCAAATCCCCGCAATGGGGTGAGCTCCCATTGCTCGGTCCCTGCTCCTGCCCACCTAGCAATTCGAAAGCACGTCGAAGTGCAAGTAGATAAATAGGTACCACTCTGGCAGGAAGGTAAACGCCGTTTCTGTGTGCTGCTCTGGTTCACCAGAAGCGGCTTAGTCCTGCTGGCCACATGACCCAGAAGCTGTACGCCGGCTCCCTCAGCCAGTAAAGCGAGATGAGCGCCACAACCCCAGAGTTGGTCACAACTGGACCTAGTGGTCAGGGGTCCCTTTACCTTTACCTATCACTATTTTCAAAAAAATCAATAATTTCTGTACGTTTAACAAACATTAAAAGAAACAAAGTCCAAACAAGCATCTATAAGGAAAGCAGGATATAGCACTTAAATAAAACAATAAAGGAAAAGGAAGATTATTCAAGGTACTTATTATGTTTCTTGCTTGCCTACTTGCCTATTGGTCTGCACCACAGCGACTCTGGAAACAGAGAAAATGGGAAAAGCTGGGCCAATCTGGGTAGATCAGAGGTGACATGAGGTCACAGGCTAAGATTTGACCAGAACTGGAAAAGCTCGCAGGTATGACCAGCTTCCAGCCAATCAGAAGGCCAAGCTGGGAAGGCCAATCGGGGATGGCATTGTCCTTCAAAATGGCAGAGACGGGGCAGGCTGACAGGCCTGCAGACTTGACAAAATCAAGTTCTAATTCATTCAGATATGAGCCGGCATCAGCTGTGCTGCTCCTCCAGCTGAAAATCCAGGTCAACAACCATCCCAGGCAGCTCAGGTAGAAGTGTGCAGCAGCAGCAATAGCCGAAAGAGGAAAGAAAAGAAAAAGGGGAGGGAGAGGGAGAGGCCTGGCATGGGGGGGGGGGTCTGCGGGAGCCAGCTGGAGCTGGTTAGCAAAAGCAGTGGAGGAATCTCCTACGGGCACCTCGGCAGGAAACTTAAGCCAGGGACGGGGAGCAGAAGGAGGAGGCTGGGTTGCACAGAGTCTACATCTGCAAAAGTTAAAGCCTGACCAAACATTCCTGAGAGACAACTCACCTAAGAGGAGAAGCAGCGGTGGCCGTCAGAGACCCCCATGCCATGGCACCCTGCACAGCTCTGGAGCGGGAGGGGGTGACTTCATCGGGCGCTGGAATGGAATTTGGTACCTGGCGCTGGAATGCCGTTTGAGCCAGGAAAGGTGGAAAGCCGCCCAGGGCAGGCAGCAAAGGGGCTGCTGGTACTCTCCTTGCTGTAAGGGGGAGCGCAGCCCAGCAGCAGCCTCCAGGCAGAGAGGCTCCCCAAGTGAATCTGGCTGCCGTCAGTTCAGGTGGAAGTCAGGGAGTGACTGAGGAAGGTCTGGCAAGGCTAGAAAGACCTGTCTGCATGCCAAGCCAGGAGAATAGCAAGGGAGCACAGAACTTTGCAGATGAACCTCATTTCTCCTCAAAAGTGAACACGGCCAATGAAAGACCGGTTCCCTCATCACCTGACACTCCAGTGCTGTGCAGCCCATTGGCAGGGAGATTTTGACACCTCCTGGTTCTCCGAAAGGGGTGGTGTTTTTCTGCAGAGTGAGGTGGAACTGGATTTACCTGTCCCTTCCCTGCTTTGCATCTGCCAAAGAACTCTCATTATCTTAATGAGCTCAGGTGTTTCCCATCCAGCTATCATCTAAGCAGCTTTAATTGCAGTTTTATCCAGAGCAAACCGCAAGAAAGGGAGAAGGAAGTTCGCAAACTAGTGATGGGCCCCTTGCAAGGAATTTGCGTTCTCTGGCTGTACGTTATCTTTGAAAACCGAGCTGTGAGGAGGAGGCAGGGAAGGAGGCCACAGATATTCCTCTCCTCGTTCTCCTGCTTCCTCCCACTGTCAAATTTTAGACTGTAGGCCTCTTGGAGCTGGGACTTGATTTTATATGTTCATATAACTACAAAGCACCTTGTCCATTGCTGGGGGCTAAGAATGGACTAAGAATTAGAGGAGAAGAAAAGCACACAGTGGCTTCTGTCATGGGCCAGGGAATGCCAGGAGACTGCACCCATTGCCTCTGAGGGAGAATCCCCACCTGGCCCAATACATCAGAAGCTGCAGGGAGCTCCTTGCCAACTGTCCTGGGGCTGCAAAAGTAAAGGACATAAGAACATATGAAGATCCTACTAGATCAGGCCAACGACCTATGTGGTCCAGCAACCTGTCCTCTTGGTTTTTTCGCCTACCTTGTAGCAACTCATCACAACTTTCTGGTATTGGTGGTTAGGCATTGGAATATGTGTACTGTGTTGGAGGACTGGGTATGGCCATCATCTACCCCTCCTCTTTTGGGTATTCCGTTACAGGAACCTGGTGGTCGTGGATCCTATCTGATGCCCTGCTGGTGGCTAGGGCCATGGCACGACCCCTGGTGACATCATGGGGAAGCTTCCAGTTGTATTTGCATCAACAAGCTCCTCCCACTGGTTGTCCATGCTGAAATGACTCCCTGCTGAGCGGGGTGGAGTCATGTATTGCTGTTTTAACCAATACCTAAGCCAATACTGGGACACGGGTTAAACCACAGAGCCTAGGACTTGCTGATCAGAAGGTTGGTGGTTCAAATCCCCGCAACGGGGTGAGCTCCCGTTGCTTGGTTCCTGCTCCTGCCAACCTAGCAGTTCGAAAGCACGTCAAAGGTAAATAAATAGGTACCGCTCCGGTGGGAAGGTAAACAGCATTTCCGTGCTCTGCTCTGGTTCAGCAGAAGCGGCTTAGTCATGCTGGCCACATGACCTGGAAGCTGTACGCTGGCTCCCTCGGCCAATAAAGCGAGATGAGCGCCGCAACCCCAGAGTCAGCAATGACTGGACCTAATGGTCAGGGGTCCCTTTACCTTTACCTTTTAGCCAATACTACTCACATGCTGTCCACATGACCCGGAAGCTGTACACCGGCTCCCTCGGCCAGTAAAGCGAGATGAGCGCCGCAACCCCAGAGTCAGTCACGACTGGACCTAACGGTCAGGGGTCCCTTTACCTTTACCTTACTCACATGCTGTAACCAATCAAGTTGTGGCCTTATTTTGCCCATTAACCAAATATAATGTGTCTTTGTATCTTATTATAATCCTATGCAGGTCTCACAGTGGCCAAGCAGATCCTCCAATGGGAAACTCACAAGCAGGAGCAGAACACAAGAGCAGCACTCCCCTCCTGTAGTTTCTAGCAACTAGTATTCAGAAGCATTTCCTGCCTTCGACTATGGAAGCAGAGCAGAGCTAGTTAGGCACCAATAGCCTTGTCCTCCATGGATATGTCCAATCCTATATATATATATGCATGAAATCCATGTTGGTGACCATCACTGCCATCTATGGGAGTGAGTTTGCTGTGCTGCGTGAAGAAACACTTTTTTTTTGTAATCCATCCTGAATCCTATGAGAGAGGGAGAAAAGCTGTCCGCTGTCCACTTTTTCCATAAATGCATCATTTTCTGAACTTCTGTCATGCCACCTCTTTCTCAGAAAATCTCCACGCTAAAAAGTCCCAAACATTGTAGCCTTTCTTCAGCGGGGCCACGCCATTATGATCTCATCCACCAGCCAGAGGAAAACAGAGCTATTCAAGCCAGGAAACCATCATTGGAAGATCTGCCTGGCCCCACCGGGGCATCAATGGCCCCTTGCAGATCCCCACTTGGTTCTAGCCATGAAGTCCAATTTCTCCTGCCCCTCTCCCTTTCCCCTCCACTCTCTTTTCCTTGAGTGAGGTCAACCTCTCCTTCTCCCTCTACCTGGGAGCTGCTTTGGAAGACCACAAACTGTCTGAAAAGTGGGATAAAAATATAGCAAACAAGGGAAGAAAGCTTCTTCTTTGGCAATCACTTGTAGCCGAGTCAGATTGTTTTCTATAAACATAGTTTTAACAATGAGTGCGTAGGAGACTGTGGAAGCCAATTCTGGATCCACACGTCCTTCCACAGTGGGGACATTGGTTTCCAGGCGGGAGTTGATCATGGTGTGGATTTGCCAAGCATGCCTTCCTCTTAGCACATTTTTCCCTTGCGTCCTGAGTTCAAGTGTCTTCTGAGCCCATGACACCTTTGGTAAAGGCTGCTCTCCAATAGTGGAGGAAGGGGGGGTACGGGCACCACGGGCAGCAGAGCACCCTAGGGCAGCCCAGCCACCACCTTCCTCTCAGCCGCGGCTGCCCTGTAGCGGGCTCAGAGCTGCCAGAAAATGTCAGATGCTTCCCTCACAGGAGGGTGCATTTACTTGGACGGCGTGCCCTGCCCACTTGGATGCTCAGCCCCTTTCGTGTGGGTGTGCGTGTACCCCCCTTCCACCCCAAGTGCCGGCGGGGGTTGCTATGCCGGTGGAAGGCAGAGAAGGATACACCTGCAGTTCTTGCCATCCAAATATCTTCTAGGGATTGCAGAAGTTCCCAGTTGCCCAGCCTTGGGTTTGAAAGGCGAACCAAAACATTTAAGAATTTCCCATTATTCCAGTTTGTATTTCAGAGTTCTGCACAGAGTGCAGGACATACGATACGATAATCTTTATTGTCATTGTCCCATACAGAACAACGAAATTGAAAATTGTACATCAGACATTCAAAAACCAACAAGCCTGCTATCCCAGCTATCCCAGCCTGGCTAGCCCCCTAAAAACTCTGTTGCCCCACAATTAAAAACAATATACTCCCACAGAGACTACCTCACATTGCGTTTAAAACCAAAATCGCATTTGGATAGAAACTGTTTCTCAGGCAGCTAGTCCTAGTCTTTATAACCCTGTACTTTCTTCCAGAAGGCAGAAGCTGAAAGAGATCATTTCCGGGGTGTGCACTATCCTGCGCTATCTCTGCAGCTTTCTTATGACACCTGGAAGCGTAGATTTGATCCAAGGTGGGAAGAGTGCACCCAATTATTCTCTCCACAGTCTTTACAACCCTGGACAGCATTGTTTTTTCCCTGACTGTGCAGCTCCCAAACCACACACAGAGACCACAAGTCAAGACACTCTCCACAGTACAATGGTAAAATGTCATCAACAGGTCCCTTGAGAGATTGTTTTTCCGGAGGATTCTCAGAAAATATAACCACTGTTTTCTAAACAGGGTAGGCCATCTCTCAACTCCATCAGGGCCGTCTTACCCAGAGGCTAGTGGCGTGGGGCACCAGGGCGTCAAGTTCTGGAGGGCGCCAGGGAAGAAGCGGAGTCTGGGCGCGGCACCTCCCGGCATCAGCTCACCGCCCTCGCCCACCTCCACTATACCGCACCGAAGCAGCGCTGCGCCCAGAGCCTCCGTCTCCCATGGCCACTGTGGCACGAAGCTGCCAGGTGAGCTGGGAGGTGCCGTGTCCAGCCTCCACCTCTTCCCCGCTGGAGGAGCTGCCCTCCAGGCGCTGCCCGCCTCCTCCAACCCCACCGGCAGTGCCGTCCTCCCTAAAAAAAGTATGGGAAATGGGGTGGGGGTGCACCGGAGAGAGCTTTGCACCACTGTGCCAGATATGCTTTAGACGGCCCTGCAGGACATGTGCAGTTTGCCAGAGATCTGCATCTCCCCGACACCTCTTGCATTACAGTCACACTTACCCCGTCTCACCAGTGCGCATTGATCTAAACAAACAACAGAAAACACTGCAAGAAGCTGGTTTTTTTATGTGACAGAATCAAGTTTCTATCCTGCTCTTCCTCTTGTGGTGTATGCAGTGTGTAACTGTATCTGGAATGTTTTAACCAGTGCTAAGAAAAGAGGTGCAGGAACTCACCATGAACACCTCCCTTGTTTTCTTATAATAGCAATGGTACCCACCTGAGAGGTGCCGGAACTTTGTTTTGGTGAGTTCCGGCTGAAATAAAGCCCTGGTTTTAACTATTTTTGGAATGGTGGGTTTTCAAAAACCATTTTCCTGTGGATGTGTTTGCTGCCATGGGCTCTTTAGGGAAGATGGGGGACATAAATCCAATAAATTAATATATGTACCCTTTCTCTCTTTTTTCTTTTCATCAAAGGTCAAGCTCCGACAGCACGGAGAAGGCTTTCCTTTTATGTCCAGCATCACATTTAAACCAGGCTCCATACACGATCCCTTAGACGACTCAACAGCCCTGCTCTCCTCTTTTGCCTCCGGCACCCATATTCTGCTCATCAGATTTGTGTTTCTTGGTTGCCATCTCATCAGCATCCTTTGAGGAAGGCAGAGCTGAGCCCGCACAGCTCCAAGTGAAATTAAGCAATTGCATCGCTAGAGGGCACTAACGCTTCTTCAGCAACTCATTCAAGAAGGAATGGGGGGGGGAAGAAAACACCTGTGCTAGGGCTAAGATGTAGGCCTGGGGTGTGTGATCTACAGACACAGGAACACACAGGAACACACAGAGTGAAATTTCACTAGCATTATAAGCACTCACTTTGCTATCTCCCATAACAATCCCCAGCCAAGAAGGAACTTTCAAAATTTGTCCATCGTTCTGCTTTAGTTGAAAGCTGGTGGCAACTTCAGGCCACTTCAGTACTAATGGGATGACTAACGAGGCATCAGCCAATCAATCTCTTCATTATGGTCAATGGTCAGTGTTCAAGGGTGCCCCGTCCAAGCAGTGTCAAGGGTCAAGGAGGAAGCTACCCAGTGCAGCATCCCAAAAAGAAAAGAAAATCCTGAGGAATGTTTGAAAATGTGTAAGAAACACTTGCCGAAATCTTGGAAGCCAGGATAGCTCATATCCTGTGTAGAAAAGGGGATTTTAGTAGATGCAGGTTCTCTTATTCCCTGTGTGGGGATCTACACATGCTGATATCCCCTCTTTTCTACGCAAGAGTCAACTCATCCCATCTGTGAACTTCATACAATATTATTTCAAATCAAATCTGGACCTATGATGCTGCCTTAGATGAGGTCTGGAGATTTGTCTATCTAAGTCAGTACAGTATTGTCTTGTCTATTCTGACTGTTAGTGGGGCTTCAGGCCTACTACCTGATTTTATTTTATTTTTAAGAAAAACCTGAGGATGGCGGGGATTAAATTTAGGACATTCTATGTTCAAAGCTAATGCTCCTTCACTGAGTTATGATTGTTCCACATCACCACCAGCCCATTTGGGCTCTGCCCCTCCAGACATTACACCATCCCCACCCAAAAAAACCCTCTCAGTAATAATGACCCCCCTCCCAGACTTTTACCACCCCCAAATGTCAAGTCTTAATGGTATGGTCTGTTATGTAAATGAAAATGAGCCACAATTGCACCAGCGACCTCATTCATCTTGCTAATGAAGCACCATCAGCAGAACATCTGTTTCCCCCTTGCAACAGGCGGGAAAATGTTTTCAAAAAGAGCTGCTTCTATTTTTTAAGAGACTTTCTTCTTGCTCTACAATTATGTGATTCTAATTCTCTCAATGAGCAAAACTTCTACTAGCTGTTATTTATCTATCTGCTGCTCTGCGTGAACTCCCAGAACTGTCATCGCCGTCAGGCTTGACAGCAAGAAACCAGCCCGGTAATTAAACTGCTCAAAGGGTCTTGTTTGGCTCTTGTTGCTACAAAGTCAGCAGACCCCTCCCCGTAAACCATTTCCATTGATTATCTGCTCCTAGAGGGCTGCCATTATATTCCCAGAGCAGAGGCTTACTGTTCCCATTGTGCAACCTCGTGATGGAACATGGTCATCAGGACTAGCAGGGCCCTGCATGGGGGTAGCCAGGATTTTTTTGGGGGGGCAGGCCTTTTGTTGGGGGGGCAAGTCTTTTGTTGGGGGGCAGAACCTCAGTTTGCTATATATTTTAATTTATTATAATTTATTTAGGGGGGCAGCTGCCCCTCCCTGGCTATGCCCATGGGTCCTGGTAGGATTTGCACCCTGGGGGTACTCCAGTTTTAGAACCCAAGAAATCCACACACACAACACAGTGATTAGTATGATGGAAGATTATAGAGGTCTTGTCCTGTACTGAAATTATATCCTCAGATTCAGAAATATTAGCCTCTGATCTCAGATAGTTGCAGGTTGTGCTCAGAGGCACTGCAACGTTCTCAGCCATCGCTTCAGTGGTGGCTGGTGCCTATTGGGACAGGTAGGGTGAAAGGCAATAAACCAGCAGCAGGTGGCACCAGAGCCAATGAATGGCGGAATTCAGTAATTCTGGTTTTGTACCCAATCTTCCTCATCTACAAGTGCAAAACTGAGATGGAAGAGGAGGAGGAAACTGGAAGACAAGGCCACCCCCTAGACAGGATGTAGGTAAGTAGGAAGGTAGGCTGGTAGGGGCTGACTAAGGGCAGAATGGGGTTGGCGGGGGCAAGGCCCCAGTCATCCTCATGGACCAGCCTGCGTTGGTGGTGAAACCTGAACTCAAACAGGGCTCCTGCTTTTAGCTCCCCAGGGGGTCCTTTTTTACACAATTATCTCAGACTGAAGGACAGCTTTAAAAGACGGGCCACTGCTATCATCCATGAAGGAGCGTCTCCACCCCCATTGTTCAGCCCGGACACTGAGGTCCAGCTCTGAGGACCTTCTGGTGGTTCCCTCATTGCAAGAAGTGAGGTTACAGGAAACCAGACAGAGGGCCTTCTCGGTGGTGGCACCCGCCCTGTGGAACGCCCTCCCTTCAGATGTCAAGGAAATAAGCAGCTATCTTATCTTTAAAAGATACCTGAAGGCAGCCCTGTTTAGGGAAGTTTTTAATATTTAATGCTGTATTGTTTTTAAAACTCGATTGGGAGCCGCCCAGAGTGGCTGGGGAAACTGAGCCAGATGGGCTGGGTACAAATAATAAATTATTATTATTACTATTATATAAAATGCCCAAAAGGAGGGAGCTACATGGGCCTCTGAAGGAAATCTATAGAATTGTAGAGTTGGAAAGGGCTTCATGGATCTTGTACTAGAACCCCTTGCAATCAAGAGAATCCCTGAAAGAGGAACATCCAACCTCTGCTTAAAAACCTCCAATGAAGGAGAGTCCAACACCTTCTGAGTTAGTCCATTCCACGACTGAACGGCTCTTACCCTCAGAAATGTCTTCCTAATGTTTAGTCGGAAACTCCTTTCTTGTAATTTGAATCTATTGGCTTGGGTCCTCCCTTCCAGAGCAGGAGAAAACTAGCTTGCATCATCTTCCATGTGAATGTCCTTTGGGTATATGAAGCTGGCTATCCTGTCTCCTCTTCGTCTCCTCTTCTCCAGTCTAAACATACCCAGCTCCTTCAGCCACTCCTCATAAGGCCTGGTTTCCAGACCGGTCGCCCTCCTCTGCACACTTCCCGGCTTGTCAATATCCTTCTAAAATGGTGGACAGCTTTAAAAGAGAGGCTGCCACTTTTTTCCCCTTCCTTCCCCTCTATGGCAGGAGGGAAGGAGCCAACTGCTGAGGCTGCACCACTCTTGGCTCTGGGCTTGCCCCCCCTTTTTTTACATTGGGGGCCTTGACCCCCTCCCCCAAAAGGGTTAGGTCCCCTGGAGTTGGCGCTCCTGAACAGGACTATTACTGTACAGTCATACCTCGGGTTACAGGCGCTTCAGGTTGTGTTTTTTCAGGTTGTGGACCACCGAAACCCAGAAGTACTGGAACGGGTTACTTCCGGGTTTTAGCGATCACGCATGCGCAGAAGCGCTAAATCGCACTTTGCGCATGTGCAGACACACCAAATTGCAACCCGCGTGTGCGCAGACGCGCTGCTGCGAATGCTGCGGGTTGCGAACATGCATCCCGCATGGATCACATTCACAACCCAAGCATCCACTGTACTTCCCTTGATCTGGACTCTACCCATGGCCCCCTTGGTCATTTCTTATATTTTTGTGTTTTGTTTGTGGTTATATCTTATGCATTACAGTGGGTTGGGTTTGATAACCCTCCAACTCTACAACTCTGTGATGGAATACAGTGGTGCCTCAGATTAAGAACTTAATTCGTTCTGGAGGTCCGTTCTTAATCTGAAACTGTTCTTCACCTGAAGCACCACTTTAGCTAATGGGGCCTCCCACTGCCACCGCACGATTTCTGTTCTCATCCTGAAGCAAAGTTCTTAACCCAAGGTACTATTTCTGGGTCAGCGGAGTCTGTAACCTGGAGCATCTGTAACCTGAAGCATCTGTAACCTGAGGTACCACTGTAAAAGAAAACTAAACAGCAGAAAGGCCACTTGCTGGTTTCCACGAGCTTTGAGAGGGTGCACCTGCCCCCATTGGGAGGTGGCAGAGAAACAGTTCCAAGCCCTGCACCAGCCTCTTGGAGAATGACAAATGGGTCTAATTTTAAACCTCCCCAGAGCTGTCTCCGTCTTTGTCAGAGAGCCACGTGGCAGGGAGTAGATGAAGCTGGCTCTTCTCTTCCACTCCATCATCCTGTTCAACTGAGGTGCAGGAGAGCTGTCTCTTTGTCTGCTCCGCCCCCCACTGCCCTCTGAAACCGAGCTCAAATTTTTATCTCACTCTGATGTATTTTTTAATTCATCTTTCAACTTTGCCCCAGAGATGCAGAAAGAGGAAGAAGAAGAAGAAGAAGGGCGTAGGCATGGGCTGTCGACAAACGGCGAATTTGTTCACCCAGCACCATGCTGCAGCAAGATAAATATCATACTTATTTTATTGGTGGAGTTTAATAAATAAGTCATTTTGGAAAGAAAAGAAACTCTGGGGGTTTTGTATATTCAGGAGGAGGGAGGGAGAGAGAGAGAAAGAATGTCTGTTTACAGCAAAGTCACCGCAAAATAGGTTTTGAGTGGGAGGGCTTCTCATACCAGCATTATTATTATTTTTTGAAAGAAAAAAAAAGGTTTATATATTCCCCCTTCAAACATAATATTCAGTTACACTATAACAGGGTGAAAAATCTTCACAATCTTTCTGCCTGCTTTGCCTCTTCCCTGCTCCATCAAGCCAGGGTCTCCCTATGAAGACCTACATTTTGCTGCTTTCAACCTCATTTATCTAAAGGAGGGGTGAGAAGCCCCAGGGCTGCGGGACAAAGATAGCCCCCCAGGCATGTCCATGTGGTCTGCAGATCTCTCGCTAGGCCTCACACCCCACTCTGGACGTAGCCCTCACTGGTGGGTATGCCTAGAGCAGGGGTCAGCAAACTTTTTCAGCAGGGGGCCGGTCCACTGTCCCTCAGACTTTGGGGGGGCGGACTCTATTTTTTGAGGCGTGTGGAAGGAAGCAATTCCTATGCCCCACAAATAACCCAGAGAGGTTTTTAAATAAAAGGAAACATTCTATTCATGTAAAAACACGCTGATTCTCGGACCGTCCGAGGGCCAGATTTAGAAGGCGTTTGGGCCGCATCTGGCCCCCGGGCCTTAGTTTGCCTATTCATGGCCTAGAGCAGCCTTTCTCATCCTGTGGTTCCCCAGATGTTGCTTTAACTACAACTCCCATCACCCCTAGCTAGCAAGGCCAGAGCTCAGGGATGATGGGAGTTGTAGTCCAACAACATCTGGGGACCCACAGCTTGAAAACTGCTGGCTTAGAGGATCAGGGAGAGTGTCTGCTTGGCAGGCAGAATGTCCGAGGTTCAGTCTCTGGTGGTATATCAGGTTAACAAGGATATGAGGTAGCAGGCATCCCTTCTCTGGCTGGGACTGCCCCAGATTGCTAGTAAGGTAAAGGTAAAGAGACCCCTGACCATTAGGTCCAGTCATGACCGACTCTGGGGTTGGGGAGCTCATCTCGCTTTATTGGCTGAGGGAGCCGGCGTACAGCTTCCGGGTCATGTGGCCAGCATGACTAAGCCGCTTCTGGCGAACCAGAGCAGCGCACGGAAACGCCATTTACCTTCCCACCGGAGCGGTACCTATTGATCTACTTGCACTTTGACGTGCTTTCGAACTGCTAGGTTGGCAGGAGCAGGGACCGAGCAACAGGAGCTCACCCCGTCGCAGGAATTTGAACCGCCAACCTTCTGATCAGCAAGTCCTAGGCTCTGTGGTTTAACCCACAGCGCCACCCGTGTCCCAACTGGAGGCAATGACGGCCACCAATTTGGAGAGCCTTGATGGAAGTTTGGACAAACCCATGGAGGAGGAGGAGAGGAGCCACAGTTACTGCGCTGTGTCTCCATGGTCAAGAGGCAGCGAGGCTTCTGAATACCAGATGCAGGAAAACACAGGAGAGGAGACCTGCTCTTGTGCAAGGATCCTGCTTGCTGGTTTCCCACAAGCATCTAGTCAGCCACTGTGAGAACAGGACTAGATAGCTCATTGGCCTGATCCAGCTAATGGCTCTTCCTACCTTCATAAGCTTCATCTGCCTGGATGAACAAGGACTGACCTTGCCAGCCTAATGCTTTGCAGATGAGCATCACGCTGGTAAAGGCTATGCGAGATAAACAAACTGTATCGGACAATCAGTTCTTCTTCTTGCATTATGGTGTTCCCTAAACAAACCTTCACTTCAAAGCCGCTCTGTTGTGTTCCTCTCTAAACACCGGCTGGAGGGATTGGGGCTTAATCTGTTTGGCCTTCCCAGGTGACAGCAGGGCTCAGCTAACATGGAAACCATGATCCAAGGTGCCTGAAGCAGTTCAGCCAAAAATCAGGGGGTAGGAAGATGAGAGAGACAGGTGTGAAGGTGTAGGTCCCGCCCTGTGGAACGCCTTCTCATCAGATGTCAAGGAAATAAGCAGCTATCTTATTTTTTATTTATTTTTTTATTTTTAAAGGTAAAGGGACCCCTGACCATTAGGTCCAGTTGCGGACAACTCTGGGGTTGCGGCGCTCATCTCTCTTTACTGGCCGAGGGAGCCGGCATACAGCTTCCGGGTCATGTGGCCAGCATGACTAAGCTGCTTCTGGCGAACCAGAGCAGTGCACGGAAACGCCGTTTACCTTCCCGCTGGAGTGGTACCTATTTATCTACTTGCACTTAGGAGTGCTTTCGAACTGCTAGGTTGGCAGCAGCAGGGACTGAGCAATGGGAACTCACCCCGTCACGGGGATTTGAACTGCCAACCTTCTGATCAGCAAGTCCTAGGCTCTGTGCTTTTAGGGAAGCTGCTTACTCTGCTTCCCTAAAAAGGAGATAAAAGCAGAGAAGCAGGTGAAGAGCATTTTTGAGAGGGAGATGAAAGCCAGAGGGAAGGCAGAAGGAGGCTAGGGCATTTGTAGATAATTTCAGGATTGGGGGTACAGAGACACGTTTGCATATGCTAACTGCATATGTATAGATGCCTCTGGGCAAATTAAGATGGCAGGTAGGTTTTTTTGGGGGGTGGGGCTGGGGGTTGGGGTGTCTCACCAGCAGTGCCCTTCACTGTGCCCCGCTGCCCTGCAAAACACAAGTGGAAATACATTCTTTGAAGTTCAAAAAGTGGGTAGTGGAAGGAGCAGATGAAGGGACCTGGTGCAAAAGACGCAGGTCACCTGTTAGCGGTGCCTCTCAGGCAGAGCGGCTGGAAGCAGTGTGGATAGGGCCATGGAAATGCCTTTGGGGGTGGAGCCGAGAAGAACCAGTTGGGAGAGGCAGGGGAGCAGAGCCCGCCCAGCTACCCATGTTGGGTGCTTCACTGCTCCAGCTCAAGTGCAAGTGTGGTGTTATGGTTAGAGTGTTGGACTGAGACCTGGGAAACCAGGGTTTGAATCCCTGCTGAGCTCACTGGGTGAGACACAGGGCCAACCATGCCTGGTCTACCTCAGGAGAGGGAGAAAACCATGTATGCCAGCCTGAGATCCTTGGTGGTTTTTGTTATGTACTAAAGTTCTCACCCTGGGCCAGCAGGGGGATACTGTAGATAGTTTTCACTCAGGTCCACATATGCAAATAGGGGATTGAAAGTGACTTTCAGTGATTGGATAGTTACAGAAAATGGTTACTGTTGCGTTCTAGTGGAGCTCTATATAAGCACTGCCACTTTAAACAGTGAGGGCTTCCCCCAAAGAATTCTGGGAGTTGTAGTTTGTTAAGGGTGCTGAGTGTTGTTAGGAGCCCCGGTTTCCATTTCAGAGCCCCGATTTCCAGTGTTCCTTGTGAAGAGGGGTTGATTGTTAAACCACTCTGGGAGGAGAATGAAGGGGGTGTCTCAGCACCCTTAATAAACTACAGCTCCCAGAATTCTTTGGGGGAAGCTACGAGTGTCTTAAGTGGCATCATGGCTCTTTAAATGTATGGTGTGAACGTGGCCACAAATCCTCCCAGTGGAACCAGTTCCACACTTTCAGTTTCCTCACATCAAGGAACCCCAGAGTAATCAAGCCACATCCATACACATGGAGGAAGGCAGCCAAAGTTCATCCACAGGAAGGGGAAGGCTACGAAATAAATTCAGGAAAGGGCAGTGTCCACTCACAGCAGGGGAGGCTGGAGCAAGGCTGAGCAAGAGCCCGGCTGAGCTCAGGAGGCTGCTTGCTGTTCTGCAGCCATTTATTTTATTTATTCGTTTTATGTAAGGGATTGTATATAATGCCCCTCATAAGGAATGCCAGAGCGGTTTGCTGCATAGAGTTCAACGAAAATAAAAACAATTGGAATCCATCAGCACACTGCACAATTAAAATAGCAGTTGAAAAGAAAAGAAAAACCACTAAGTGGAAACTTTCAGTGTTTAAAGATAGCATCCATCCACCACTTAAAATACTTTGAAGTTCTGACATGCATAAGAGAAGGTGTCTGTCCTAAACTGATCCCTAAAAGATAATAAAGCAGGTACCAGGTGCGCCACAATTTGATGCGGCCACAGATGAGAGCTCAGTTGTTATATGATCTCTGAGATCACTCTGAGCCTCAGTGGAAGGTCTTGGCCTCTGGGTGTGTTGACAGAGAAGATGTTCCTAAAGGGAATTTAAAGGTCTAAGCCAGCATCTCGAGTTGGGCTTAGAAGCACACTGTGGAACCAGAGTAGATCCTTTGCAGACTGGTGAGATATGTTGCCAATGAACTACCGTATTTTTCGCTCTATAACACGCACCTGACCATAACACGCACATCGTTTTTAGAGGAGGAAAACAAGGGGAAAAACATTCTGAATGAAACAGTGGATGTATCATTCTGAATGAAACAGTGGGGAGTCAGGCGTCTCAAGTGATAAAGCCAGATCAAGCAGTATTCCCAAACGCTGAACTTTCCAAGGGAGTGCAACCTTATCCAAACAGATTTAATCCTGCCCCTCCTTCCTGGATTAGGGGAACACCCATCGCAGCACCTCCATTTCACCAGGAGAGAGTTTCAGTTTATTGGCCCTCATCCAGCCCATTAGCAAGCTCAGACAACAATCCAGCTCTTCACTGGAATGCAAAATAGCACAGGGGACAAGACGGAAGGCAGTGGAACCCGGTCACACAAATGCCAAGCCATGCAGACAGGAGTGGAGCCACTAGTGTACCCCAAATCCTGAGTCACACAACTGCCTCAGAGACCACCCTGGTCAAAGGTTTCAGAAGTTTCCAGAAGAACTAAAAGGTCCATGCTCCCATCTCTCTCCTGAAAGAGACCAGCCCATGCCAGAATTGGGTCTGAAAGCCAACTTAAATGGGTCACTAGATTTAGTGGCTTAATAATGATGACCACAGACCCTCTAAGTGTACCTATTTTCCAGGGACGTTCCTGATTTAGAGAAGCCGTCTGATTTGATCCAGGAATGTCCCGCTTTTCCTTAGACTGTCCCTATTTTTATTGGAGAAATATTGGAGGGTATCAAGTCATCCGACCCCCAAGCCGTCTGAAAGCAACTCTGTATAGACAAGGTTTTTTTCATGTTTAATGTTTTACTGTGTTTTTTATATATTTTGGAAGCTGCACAGAGTGGCTAGGGCAACCCAGTAAGCTGTGTGGGGCATAAATAGTAAGGAATGGGACGTCCCTATTTTCATCTGAGAAATGTTGGAGGGCATGTGGGGATGAGTGGTTGGGTGGGTCCTGAACTGGGGCTCAGCTTAACCACCACAAGCAATACCATCAGGGCAGAATTTTAGAGCAGGAATCTTGAGCCCCCCTGTTATGAACTGAAGTTCTCTCTCTACAGCAGGGGGATACTGTAGATAGTTTTTCACTCAGGTCGGGAAACCCTGGGTTGTTGTTGCTACAATGTTGACAGCCAGCTGCCTATAAAAGCAGGCCGGCTGAGCTGTTTGCTGTTCAGTTCTGTTCCAGCTTACAAATAAAAAGCTGCTCTGGATAAATCGCTGTGTCGTCTGCTATGTTCGCCCACAACCTAACACCCCCAATGCAGAATGAGCAGGGGGTGGCACCCATTATGCAGCAGGGCTGTCTCACACACATTACTACCTAAAGAATGCCCTATAGGACCAGGAATTCCAGAATCTAAAATCCCCACTAACTATACCACTGCCCAGTGGCTTGGCACTCATCCTCCTGCTGCACCAGTGCTGAGTTCCCATTTCTAACCCTAGCAGACTGAGCTCCAGACTTCAAGGGCTACACTAGCCCCCCATTGAATTTCATCAGCTGACCCCTGCCCAAGGGCCAATCCCAGCACACCAGGCCTTAGAAAAGTGGAGTCTGTTTGCCTCGCCCTCTCTGAGAAACTCAGGCCACACTCAAACTATGCATTTAAAGCAGGGGCAAAACTAGGCTTCATTTCACTCGGATCAAAGACTCAATTTGCCTCTCCCATGTGCAGCTGTGTAGACACACACAGAGAGAGGCTGGGAGCCCCAATGGTGTACTTCTGGCCCATGCTGAGTTCCAGTGTCCATTACGTCAGTCTGCCCTTGAAACGCCTCCAGGGTCCACCCCTCACTCTCCTGGGAAAATGCCCCTCCATCTACAGTGGGGAGACAGTCCATAATGAGGACAAGGAGGTGAGCTGGAGACCCTTAACTTATCTAGGTTTGTTCCTCTGCCCTGCATGATGAAATGCTGAAGGTTTATCTACGATTGGAAAGATGGAACGGCTGGAGGGGGAAAAGAGAAAAACCAGGTTAGCTCCAGAACTGTTCGCTGGGGTTGCCATGGATACCGTTTAATCATCGGGGATGAAGGCTACTGGTTGCCATGGCAACCCACAGGCCCAGAGAGCATCCCGATGCAATAATGTCATCGGTCGGGCTACAGTAACCTTCGTATACTCAAGAACAAGGCTGGGCCTGAACTATGACACCCTGAGGTGGCCATCATGACAGAAGACGGAGGCTGTACACTAATCGCGGGCTCTGGCTCCAGGGTCTGAGCATGGCCGGCTGCCTTGACAGGAGTGACCAGAGCAATGAGTAAAAAGGACTGACAGGGCAACATGCCCCTGGCTTCTTGTTTTGCCACAACTTTGCTTAGTTTAAAGCCACTCTCTCACACGGTACATTTAAAGCACTATGATATCACTTTAAACAGCTGTGGCTTCCCCTAGAGAATTCTAGGAGATGTAGTTTGTTAAGGGTGCTGAGCATTCTTAGGAGGCCTTCCTATTCCGCTCCAGAGCTACAGTTCCAAGCAAACCCTGGGAAGAGGGATTATTTTGTTAAACCACTCAGGGTGGGGGGATTGTCTTCTAGAAACTCTCAAACCACTAACAAACTACAGTTGCCATGATTCTTTGGGGAAAACCATGGTTGTTTAAAGTGGTATGATACGGCTGTAAACATATCAATCAATCAATCCATCTTTATTGCAGTCCAGAGACTCAACAAATTGTTACAAAGCAATGCACAATTCCCCAGGTAGGTGGGGACACTTTGATGGGTGGAGACCACCCAGGGGAGAATGCAGAGATGAGCGCTCATGAACTATCCCATGAACTACTACCTGAGAGGGCACCACTCTATGCGGATCACTGTCTGCTGACTGCAAGAGCAGTGGAGGAAATTAACACCAAACTAGAAAAGGTAACGTCTCTCCTAACGGAGTTGGTGCTTCTGGCAGCCAGAAATAGCTCCTCAATACTAAAGAGGCCGACCACAGTGTTGGCCTCCCCCAAGACCATCGTATACAGGGGTGTAACCGGTCTGGACTTGATAACCGAGAGACTACAAATAGTAAAAATAACAAAAGTGAAAGTAGGGACCTGATCCTACAAAGCACTCAAGTAGCTCTCAATAGATATCCTTTAATATAGTGCAGATGTAGCAGAGTAGGAGAGCTGAAAATAATGCCAATATATTTCACATCTGGCAGCCAATGTGCTGCTTTAGTTTCAAACAGTACATGAGGAGGCAAGTCCAAAAAGCCAGGGGCATAGATTTCCACAGCTGTCTATTGGCTATGGTGGTTCATTTGCCAGAATTAATATATTTTGGTTTTTTGGGAGGGTGTTTTTTGACAATAATTTTTATTAATTTTCACTTACAATGATCCAATGGTAGCCTCGTTATAACAATGCCAAATTACAACACAGTTACTAATCCCAATCATTCAGATGCCAAATTATATAATTTAGGTGGCCTCCCACGCGCTAGAATTGATGGTTTGGTGATTTACTTAGTTTCTGCATTCCAATATCTTATGCCTCTCAATTACATTCCATTCAAAATAACCATCCCTTATATAACGTCTGCAACATTAACGACATCCATTCGTCTTGACCCATTAAAGGATTTATAAACTTATAGGTGAAGCTATATCCTTATTCCTCCTGTTTGTGACACTTTTTCTGTCCGTGGTGTTCCTTCCTTCCTTGTTAAAACTAATGTCTTTTCCCAGCCAATGCTCCCATCATGCCTTGGGCAGAGCTAACATCCCATTGTTGTTTCAGAAGTTCTCCATTACTCTGTCATGTGGTTCATTGTTTTACAACTTTTACCAAAAAGCTACCCAAAATCCGTGTTCACATTGTTTTACAACTTCAACAGCAGCTGAGATAATCACATTGTCCCAGTATAAGTTCTGTTTTCGACATTCCCCCCCCCCTTCTCTACCTAGGAAAGGAGTGGTCTAATGTACTTCAGATAGCTCAGTAATGAACCTTCTTTGGCAAGCAGGCAGATTCCGTTCATCCCCCCTCCCCCGTTCAGCCAAAGATAAGCAAATATACTTCCAATTAAACTAAATTCTGAGTCCTTTTAGCATTATTCAGTCCACAGATAGTAGAGAATAGGGAAGGGCCTGGGAGAGATTGCCTGCTGGAAATCCTGGAGAGCCTCTGCCGGTCAGTGTAGACAAGCTTGAGCCAGGTGGACCAAGTCAGTACAAGACAACTAGTTGTGTTCCTAAGTCAAGGGCACCACCTAGACTGCAGTACCGGCTGGCCTGAACATTTCTTTGGCTGACCCCCCACAAAGGCATCAATCCCAGCCTCAGAGGCTTCTTCTTAGTTACTGAGCAACTCACCTCTGGTGTGAGGACACCCCCAGCTCCCTTGGATCATGGCCCCTGCCTGTTGCTCTTGTTCTTATCTGCCTCTGGCCTAGGCGAGCTCACAGCCAGTTCTCCCTAGGGCACTGGGCCCCACCTTCCCAGAGTTTGGACCATTTCCAAAGCGTGTGATAAATGGCAGAGCAGTGGTCACCTACAGTTCTCATCACTGAAATGTCCAGACCAGGAAGCAAGAAGAAATACCGACGAAAGAAGAATGGCAGGCGAAATTAATGGGCTACGCAGAAGTGGATAAGATGACAGGAATGATTCGAAACCTGCGGGACCAGAGATTCACAGAAGATTGGAAGAAATATACAAACTATTTGAAGACCAACTGTAATCAACAAATTACGCTAGTAGGACTACAAGAAGTTTTGTAAGGAGGAATATATGAAATATTGCAAAGAAGATAAAGAAGAGAGACATTAGTTATGATACTTAAATGTAACAGTGAAAGTAAGAAATGTAAATTAAGTGGAAAAGATAGAAAAAATTTCAGATGTGATTGATGGAAGTCAAAGAAATTGAATAAGATATAAAAGTATGTTTAATAATTGTTGAAAATGATATGTTAAAAAACTAATAAAAATATATATATGAAATGTCCAGGCCAAGGAAGGTCACATTTCTGTAGCCAGCTTTTCTTTCCAAGCTTAGAAGGAGAGGAATATGCCTCCATTCTGCCTCACACAACAACACAGAGCTGGCCAAGCATCTTCTGGGTGCAGCATATGTACTACCCCCACCCCCCACTTTCCTCTCCTACATGCCCACCCTCACCCCATCAAATCTCACCCCAGCATCTCTGCAAAGTTTCCTCCTTTCACCTTGGTGCTGGTACCACTAGCCCAAATGCCAAACCTTTGCTGTGATTAGGGGGGACTTCAGTGGATGTGATTACTGCTGTGTATGTTTTGATTTTTATGTCTTACCTGTAAGCTACCCAGAGAAAATTGTGTTATGGGGAGACATCTAAATAATGATTTTAAAATAAAAGTAATCAAACAAATTATGGGCATCATTTGTGGTTACATCTGCAAGGAAGAATCTTTTCTTTGAACCGCCCTGAGACCACTGGGTATAGAGTGGTATATAACTTCAAAGAAGAAGAAGAAGAAGAAGAAGAAGAAGAAGAAGAAGAAGAAGAAGAAGAAGAAGAAGAAGAAGAAGAAATTGCTCCAAATCTGAAAATTCAGATCCCCAAAAGTTGTGGCTGTACCTTGTGGGCTGTCACTTAAAAGTAGATCTATGAGCTTTCCCCCTACAATTAACATCATGTACTCTGAGATATTGCCTCTTACGCACCTTTTCTCTAAATGAAAAAAGTCCCAAGCACCATAGTCTTTCCTCAAAGGATATTTGCTCCATGCCACTAACATATTCCTGGAAACAGCTATGTGTCTATGAAACGAATCCTCCTGCTTAGAAGAAATTATTGACCAAAGCAAACAGCGCCTGCCCCTGCTAACATTCCAGGGCTCCCCTCCCTGCTCATAGCCAATATTTCTCATGATTAAACTCTCGGTTTGAGCTTCTCTTCAGCCCCATGAGTCACATTGCCTCAGAAATGAATAACTCTCAGGGAAGAATCAGTAGGAATGAGAATGAATTTCCTTGTGCTGTCAGATTTTAGGTAAGGCATGACTCAGAAAAGAGCAGAGAAAGGGGAACCCCTGGAGTGGCCTCGCCCCCACAGCTAGAAGGTGGTGAACTGAAGAAGCTGCATGTCTGGAAAGAGCAGAGAAGGTTCTCTCATGGAGTTCATTAATACCCTCACATTATGTCTCATAAATAGGGCCAGGCCAGCCCTTTCAGGTAGCAAACTGAGGCAATTGTCGGAGGCAATTTCTGATTAGAAACTGCCTCCGGCCCCTGGCCCCCAGTTATTTGCCTGGCAACGCCACTAATGCCATCAAAGACTGCCTGGCAAGGCTTTCCATCCCACATCTTTATCTTGGAAGTCCCAATGGGGTCCTTCCTCACTGTGAGGGATTTTTGGCAAGGCGGTCAGGAAAGCCCCTGCACCACGGGCGCCATTTGCCGCAGTGGCTACCAATACTGTTGAGCCTGGGCATGTTTAGCAGAAGAGAAGACTGATGTTGTGGTTGTTTAGTCGTTTAGTCGTGTCCGCCTCTTTGTGACCCCATGGACCAGAGCACACCAGGCACTCCTGTCTTCCACTGCCTCCCACAGTTTGGTCAAACTCATGTTTGTAGCTTCGAGAACACTGTCCAAAGAAGACTGATAGGAGATACAATAGCCATCTCCCAATACCTGAAGAGCTGTCATATGGAAGAGGGTGCAAGTTTTCTCCTGCTCCAGAGCGGAAGACCCAAACCAACGGATTAACGTTGCAAGAAGATTCCAACTAAACATCAGGCAGAACTTTCTGAGGACAAGAGATGTTTGACCGTGGAATGGATGACCACAGATGGCAATGGACTGTTTTTAAACAGAGGGTGGATGGTCATCTGTCAGGGATTGAGATTGAATCCTGACAAGACAGAAGTACTGTTTTTGGGAGACAGGGCGGGCAGGTGTGGAGGACTCCCTGGTCCTGAGTGGGGTAACTGTGCCCCAGGTGTGCAGCCTGGGAGTCATTCTGGACTCACGGCTGTCCATGGAGGTGCAGGTCAATTCTGTGTCCAGGGCAACTGTTTACCAGCTCCATCTGGTACACAGGCTGAGACCCTCCCTGCCTGCATACCGTCTCGCGAGAGTGGTACATGCCCTGGTTATCTCCCACTTGGACTACTGCAATGCACTCTATGTGGGGCTACTTTTGAAGGTGACAAGGAAACTACAACTAATCCAGAATGCAGCAGTTAGACTGGTGACTGGGAGCGGCCGCCGAGACCATATAACACCATATAACACCGGTCTTGAAAGACATACACTGGCTTCTAGTACGTTTCCGAGCACAATTCAAAGTGTTGGTGCTGACCTTTAAAGCCCTAAACAGCCTCGGTCCTGTATACCTGAAGAAGCATCTCCACCTCCATTGTACAGCCCAGACACTGAGGTCCAGCGCCGAGGGCCTTCTGAAGGTTCCCTCCCTGCGAGAAGCTAAGTTACAGGGAACCAGGCAGAGGGCCTTCTCGGTAGTGGTGCCCACCCTGTGGAACGCCCTCCCACCAGTTGTGGGAGAAAAATAACTACCAAACTTTTAGAAGACATCTAAAGGCAGCCCTGTTCAGGGAAGCTTTTAATGTTTAATAGGTTATTGTATTTTAGTGTTCTGTTGGAAGCCGCCCAGAGTGGCTGGGGGGACCCAGCCAGATGGGCGGGGTATAAATAAGAAATTATTATTATTATTATTATTATTATTATTATTATTATTATTATTATTATTATTATTATTTTGCTGTGATCCCTGCATTGCAGTGGGTTAGACCAAATGGTCCTTTGGGATCATTTCCAACCCTACAATTCTACCATTCTCTCTGTGTGCAAATGTGCTTGCATTAATGTGTGCACTGTGGGGAAGACAGCAGGAATGAGCACTCCATGTCCTGGGAGGGAGAGTGTAAGATCTTATTTTTAACACCGCAACTGGGTCAGTAGCTGCCTGGAGTTGAATGAACGAACCGTATGAGCAAGCACATCAAGGGAAAGTAAAATAAAATCAAGCACACATCGCTTGCTGAAGCCCAGTGCAGGAGATGCTCAGGACGCCACCTGCCCAGTGTACCATCCTAAAGAGCCACACTTCCAGTGTGAAAAAGAGAGTCGGTGTGGTGTAATGGTTAGAGCATGGGTAGGCAAACTAAGGCCCGGGGGCCGGATCCAGTCCAATCGCCTTCTAAATCCAGCCCGTGGACGGTCTGGGAATCAGTGTGTTTTCACATGAGTAGAATGTGTCCTTTTATTTAAAATGCATCTCTGGGTTATTTGTGGGGCATAGGAATTTGTTCATCCCCGCCCCCCAAATATAGTCCATAATGGCAGATGAAGATGATGGACTATATGGAACTTGCCAAACTGACCGGGAGACTCCGAGACCAGAGAGAAGAGACTGTGGAAGAAGATTGGAAGACGTTTAAGGAATATTTGAAAAAATATGTTAATATTTAAATCTTAAAATAGCTTTGGAAGTTGATATAGGCGGTAGGGTTAGAAGTAGAAGACAGTGTATTTTATAAGTGATAAAATGTGAAGTTTTTTTATGGTTAAAGTAAGTGTGGTGGGGAAAAGATGGTTAGAAATTATGATATATGTAAACTGCTAAAGATGAAGTAAAATGAAAAAGATAGGTGGGATTTGGGGAAGCCCACTTAATGTTTAGAAAAATAAGGATATGACAAGATTGTTGGGTCGCTGGACCATAATAAAGATTGATTGATTGATTGATTGATTGATTGATTGATATGACAAGAACTTCTTTGCATTGTTTGTATTTTCTGTTTGTGTTTTTTATCTGTGTTATAAAATGAGTAAAAAAAAATAGGGGGAAAAAATATAGTCCTGCCCTCCACAAGGTCTGAGGGACAGTGGACCAGCCCCCTGCTGAAAAAGTTTGCTGACCCCTGGGTTAGAGTGCCAAGCTAAGACCTGGGAGGCCAGGGTTTCTATCCCCACTCAGCCACATGAAACCTTGGGCCAGTCACTGTTTCCCTCTGGCTAAACCACCTCGCAGGGTTGTTGTGGAGATTAAATGAGGAGGGCGAGAACCATGTACCGTGCCACTTTGAGCACCTAGGAGGAAAAACGTTGGCGCTTATATGCAATGAATTTTTAAAAAATTGGAGGGGGAGACAGGAGATAGAATTTGCCAACCCAGTAAGTCAGGAATCCACTTTCATCAAGCATGCTTCTCATATATCATTTTCAACCACAAATGGCAAGAACTTCAGGACAAGAACTTATATTGGAAGCCTCAAGATTCCCAAGACCTTCCAACCAATCTATTCAGCATCCCATTCGTTCATTTTTAGTTGAAAGGAGCTCTGCAGGTAACCTTGACTTCCAGAGAAGGCGAGGATCCCCACCTCTCCCCAGGTAGCCATCAGGGAGTTTCAAATCAATGGGAATTACAGAGTTGGAAGTGGGGCCTCAAGGAAAAGCCCAACATCTGGATCCAGCATCTACTCCAACATATTTCTCCCCCACAGTGGCCAAGCAGTGGGGTATGAAAGCAACAGCCTTTTTATGCCATAAAAATGTAAAGGTAAAGGGACCCCTGACCATTAGGTCCAGTCGCGGATGACTCTGGGGTTGCACGCTCATCTCGCTCTAAAGGCCAAGGGAGCCGGCATTTGTCCACAGACAGCTTCCGGGTCATGTGGCCAGCATGACTAAGCCGCTTCTGGCGAACCAGAGCAGCGCACGGAAACGCCGTTTACCTTCCCACTGGAGTGGTACCTATTTATCTACTTGCACTTTGATGTGCTTTCAAACTGCTAGGTTGGGAGGAGCAGGGACCGAGCAAATAGTATTCATCTATTTAATAGTCACTTGTTCTTTGGGTTGTTTCTTTTAAAGGAAATGCAGGATGAAATCCTCCCCTCAGCCATGGAGGGTGACCACTGAGTGACCTCACTGAACCTATTTCACAGGGATGTTGTGAGGATAAGATTGGGCAAGGGATGGAAAGGGATGGAAAGATGAGAACCATCTTGAGGCCCTGGGAGGAAAAGAAGAGTATCAATATAATATGTAAATAAATATATTTCTAAGGACATAAGAAGATTCTGCAGGATCAGGCCCATGGCCCATCTCATCCAGCAACCTGTCCTTGGCCCAATATACCTGAAGGAGCGTCTCCACCCCCCTCGTTCTGCCTGGACACTGAGGACCAGCTCCAAGGGCCTTCTGGTGGTTCCCTCACTGCGAGAAGCAAAGCTACAGGGAAGCAGGCAGAGGGCCTTCTCGGTAGTGGCACCGGCCCTGTGGAACGTCCTCCCACCAGATGCCAAAGAAATAAACAACTATATGACATTTAGAAGACATCTGAAGGCAGCCCTGTTCAGGGAAGTTTTTAATGTGTGACATTTTAATGTATTCTTAATCTTTGTTGGAAGCCGTCTAGATTTGGCGGGGTACAAATAATATGTTGTTGTTGTTGTTGTTGTCACCACCCAGATGCCCCAATGGGAAACCCATGGGCAGGACCCAAGTACAAGAGCCCTCTCTCTTCCTGTGGTTCCTGGTATTCAGAAGAATTGCTGCCTCTGACTGTGGAGGCAGAGCATAGCCATCATGGATGGGGCCACTGATAGCTTTCTCCTCCATGAATTTGTCTAACCCTCTTTTAAAGCCACCCAAATTAGTAGCCAGCAGTGCCTCCCTGCAGGAGAGAGATCTCTGGTTTAACTCTGTGCTGCATCAAGAAGGACTTCCCTTTATCTGTCTTAAATCCTCCAAGATCTGACTTCACTGGATGTCCACAAGGTCTAGTGTTAAGAGAGAGGTGTTGTGTCATTCACAACTGCATATCTTTTTCTCGTCACCTCTTACCTTTTCCCTAAAGCAAAAATTCCCTAAAGTCCCAAAAATATGTGAGCTGCACTGGTGTGAAGGAGAATGAGGGTCAGTGTGCAAGAAAAGATACAGCTTTTTGACCAGGACTTCCATTCAGCAGTGTTTTAGGCACTCCACACACAAGGTTTTTGAAGAAGGAATATTGGCCCTGCCCTTATTATTTAGCGATTATTTATTATAAGGTATTTTTATACCCAGGGCGGTTTACAAGAAACAGCAAAACAATTAAAATGGAAATGCCAGCACAACATTATTAATAAATGGAAAAGGCTGTGCGATCCCAGAGAGCGTCATAAAACAGTCAGCAGAATTAAAATGGCATTTGAAATGTTTGAGAAAGTAATGAAAGTCTCTGCCTGGTGCTGAAATAATAACGAGAGCAAAGCAGCCCCCTGAATCACAGAACCATAGAGCTATAGAGTCCAATCCCCTGCAGTTAGGAATCTTTTGCCCAATGTGGGGATCAAACCCATTAACCTGAGATTAGGAGTCTCATGCCCTACCAAAGGAAAGCTGCCCCACACTGTAACCACCCATGAGGCCCTCAGACAGCTGAGACACCCACAGTATACCCTGGTTCTAAACTTTGGACATTAAGTCTGTGATTCCATCAACGTTGGGTTCCATCCAGCAATTTGTTGGATGTAGAGTTGTAGCCAAATAGGGGCCCTACTTAGAGTAGACCCACCAGAGTTTCTTGATGTACATGACTAACTTTGGTTCATTAATTCAACGTCTGCACTGAGGATAACTTAGTTGGATACAACTTGAAGAGGCTTAGGCAGCCTTTCTCAACCTGTGGTTCCTCAGATGTTGTTTTAACTACAACTCCCATCACCCCTAGCTAGCAAGGTCAGAGCTCAGGGATGATGGGAGTTGTAGTCCAACAACATCTGGGGACCCACAGGTTGAGAACCGCTGGCTTAGAGGAAAGGAAATACACATGAAGTGAAGGCAGGGGCACTATTAAGAGCCAAACAGGGATGGGGCTGACTCTACTATGAGGCAGAGAGAGGCCACTGCCTCAGATGGCAGATGCTGGGGGACAGGGGGGAAAGTCCTCCTGCTGTCCTCCCTGCCGTGAGTCCTCTTGTGTGTGTGCCACACAATCTGGCCTACAGCCCAGGAACTACTCTGCTGTTTTCAGGTGCAGTGGAGGACATTATGTGTCTGTGTTTGCGTGCAAACCATTTTGTCCTTCATACCAACTGTAGAAGAGCCCTGCTGGATCAGGCCAATGACCCATCTGCTCCAACATCCTGTTCGCACAGTGGGTAACCAGCAAGCAGGACCAAAGTATAAGGGCAATCTTAGTCCATGTGCTTCCAGAAAGCAGCATTGAGAAGCATTGCTGCCTCAGAATGTGGAGGCAGAGCATAGTCATGGTGGCTAACAGCCACCAACAACCCTGTTCTTCTCCATGAATTGTCTTCTAAAGCCATCCAAGTTGGTGGCCATCACTGCCTCCTGAGGAAAAGGAGGTCCATAGTTTGCTGACCTTTAAAGCCCTAAATGGCCTCAGTCCAGAATACCTGAAAGAGCGTCTCCACCCCCATCATTCTACCTGGACACTGAGATCCAGCGCCGAGGGCCTTCTGGCGGTTCCCTCACTGCGAGAAACAAAGCTACAGGGAACCAGGCAGAGGGCCTTCTCGGTAGTGGCGCCCACCCTGTGGAACACCCTCCCATCAGATGTCAAAGAGAAGAACAACTACCAGACTGTTAGAAGACATCTGAAGGCAGCCCTGTTTAGGGAAGCTTTTAATGTTTAAAAGACTATTTTATTTTAATACTTTGTTGGAAGCCACCCAGAGTGGCTGGAGAGACCCAACCAGATGGGCGGGGTATAAATAAATTATCATCATCATCATCATCATGCTGCTTGAAGAAGCACCTCTTTTTATCTATCCTGAATCTGCCAACACTGTGTCCCCCCCAACCAACCCTGCCTTTTGCTCTTGCCCTTTCCCACTCCTTTGACACACACACACACACACAAAACACACACACACACACACACACACACACACATCCTATAGTTGGAAAAAGAAAAATTAACATTTGCTTATATCATAGCTTAGGGTTACGTCCGGACGTATGGTAACCCATGTTGGAAGTGGAGATTTTGATGAATTTCCTTTAAAAGAAAGCTCAAAAACATCTCTCTAACATAGCTGGGAGCATTGCAGAGCTTCCAGCCACTCACCTTCTCAACTTGCCCAGAGTGACATTTGTGCCATGGGCTTGCACCCTGAGTCATCTAAGGACCTAGTGATACCCTTGACTGAAGGAATGGAAAGCCCAAGGTAAACTCACAAGCTCTGATTCCTGGACTCCAGAACTGGAGAATTGTTCTAGCCATCTAGCCATCTAGTCCAATCTCCTGCAGTGCAGAATTATCAACTAATCCAACTCTCTGCAACTGCAAGATATTCTTCTAATTGAATCAAAATCTGGGGGGGGGGGGCGCAGCAAACCAGGGAGATAATAAGAGGAACAAAAGAGTATGTGGGAAGGGGGTAAAAGCAAAATTCACTTGTTTCTGCTTATAATCTGACAATTCTTCCGAGCCATAACAAATCTTTTTTTCCCTTCAATGTGCAACAGAGCAACCTGGCTTCCCACCTGGAAATAGTTCTCTGCTGAGCAATCTGAAAGTTCCACACCGTGTTGGTTAGTCCTTTCGTAAATCCCGGGACCCCAGTCTTATCCATGCGCCTTATCAACCAGCAGATTGAGAAAAGAAAAAAAGCGGTTTACCGTTTCAACCAAGGAAAACATCGGCTAGAGAAAATTACCCCGGCTCAGTGGCCTGTTCCTGCTTCTGGACCGGCTCCGCTGCCTCTGTAGACGTGACCTCCGGAGTAGACGGTAGTAGTAAGAGGGTCTCCCACAACTTCTCCTACCGTTGACCGACATGTCTTCTCGCCTCACGCTGTCTCGCTTTCTTTTTAGATCTCTCTCTTATGTGCAAGGCCAGCCCCCACCCGGATCTTTCTACCTTCTCAGTTTACAGAAGAAAGTAATTTTTTTATATAAAAAAGGAGGGGGAGGGAGGGAGGGAGGGAGGGAAAAGAGGAGTAGGGAGAAATAACAATTTAAGAATTGGGGGTCCTCAAAGGCAGCCATGGGCTATTTGAGAAATAAAAGCCAGGAACACAGTCCATGGCTCCCCAACCAACATTCTCAGCAGCAGGCAATATAAACACAACATAACCATTCCCACCCCCTTCTCCTCTTCAAAGATAAGCTCTTTTTTCAAGAGTTGGAAAAAGGAAGCAGGAGATTGTGAGCAAGTTAAGAAGGGGGAAATCCTGGACTGGACTCCCGCCACTAGGGATGTCTGGGTCTCACTTGTTTGTCCTCGTGGCTCCAGCTGGCTAGCACTGCCTGCCTCATCTCCACCATGAACCCCTTTTAGGAAAGAGAAGTTCAGCTCAAATCTGAACCTGAAGCTGCCCAATTTCTGCTTCCCAAAGCAATGTGCAAACTCCCTAAAATTTCATACTTCTCCAGATTTTGTTGATGCAGTTCTCTGGCCAAAATATGCACAGCAGACGCTTGCACTGAGGAAGTGTGCATCATAAAGAGGCAAAAATAATAAAGAAAGGTGCTTTTAAATGTGTTCCTTAGCTTATTTTTTAAGTGTAAGGTAAAGGTAAGGAGACCTCTGACCGTTAGGTCAAGTCGTGGACAACTCTGGGGTTGCAGTGTCATCTCGCTTTATTGGCCGAGGGAGCCGGCGTACAGCTTCCGGGTCATGTGGCTAAGCCACTTTTGGCGAACCAGAGCAGCACTCCTGCCAGAGCAGTACCTATTTATCTACTTGCACTTTGACATGCTTTCGAACTGCTAGGTTGGCAGGAGCAGGGAGCGAGCAACGGGAGCTTACCCCGTCACGGGGATTCGAACCGCTGACCTTCTGATCGGCAAGCCCTAGACTGTGGTTTAACCCACAGTGCCACCCACATCCCTAGCACCACCTGCGTCCCTATTGTTTTGCAAATGCATAGTTTGCTGCCCTGAGGCAAGACAGGAGATAAATGTCATAAATAAATAAAGAATCCATATGAAACCATGTTTGCCCAGGTAGTATTTTTCTGGTGTGCTACCTCAGAAGCAAGAGAGTGGAGCCTGCCAGCTGGATCTCACTGAATCCATGATGGAATGAGAAGTTCACAGACAATAGTTTTACATCATCACCACTGGATGGTACTCTGAGGTAGACTGCTTCTGAATAGAGAGGCTCTACTTCGAACCATGAAGAGCTGGCGAGTCCGCCATCCTGCTTCCCACAGCAGTCACAGAATATCATAGAACTGTGGGGTAAGAAGGCAGCTCCCAAGGAGTTCAACCGCCTGCAGTGCAGCTAAAGAACCCTTGGCAGATGGCCATCAACCCTGGTTACTCCAGGAAGCCCCCAGTCAGGGCAGAGGCATGGTATTGCTCCTCCCCCGGTGGTTCTCCTGCAGCTGGTCTTCAGTCATCCTTCCTCCTAAGAGTCCAGGCCAGGTTTTGCAGCTCCACACGAGGCACCCTAAAGTAACTTTCTGAAGGCCCTGCGGAGCGGGCCAATCAACACATCATGTTCAGGTCAAGCAAACAAGAACACAGCTGGCTGACAGATGACTCCTGCTCTTCCTGTGGGGTGTGGATGGGGGGGGTGCCTGCGCCTTCTCTACCACCCCACCTCTGGGAGCTCCTTTTAATATTTACCTGCTGGCCGAAGAGGCTGCTCTCTCAGCAAGAGACAAGAGAGCAAGGCTCCCTCTCCCGCAAAACACAAGAAGCATTTCAAGGAGCCAGTAAGTGGCGGGGAAAAATGGCCAGTCTCACAGAAGTGCTTCAAAGAAGATAAGGGCCCTTATATAAAAAGATTAATGATACTCTCCCCAACCACCACCACCACCACTCCCTGTTAGAGCAGAACGGAAGCACAATGGGAATGATTAATGGTGGTGGTGACAAATCATGGATGGCCAATATGGGGGGTGCATCCCTCCCCTGCAGGTGTGAAGGCTGAGCCGGAGGCAGCTGTCAAAGGGGAGCCAAGAAATAAGACATCAGGGTCGTGGTCATTGTTCTGACCGGTGTGGCTGGACTGCCTGGTGGGCAGCAGCTTGAGGTGAGCCATGATCATAGGATCATGGAACTGTAGAGTTGGAAGGGACCACAAGGATCATCTAGTCCAACCCCCTGCAGTGCAGGAATATTTTACCCAAGGTGGGGTTTGAACCCCACAACCCTGCTCTACTAACTGTGCTGGGAGCTGAAATGTGACTCAGTGGCAGAACACGTACTTTGCACGCAGGAGGTCTCCAATGCAGTCCTTGGTTCGTAAGAATTCTACCTTTTGGTGTGGCAGCACCCCTGCACTTTGGAACTCCCCACCTGTTGATATCAGGCAGTTGTTAGGTGAACCCTTTCCCCCTCAAAGAGCTACTAATCCCAAAGTTTCAATTGAAGAGTGGTTGGTTGTAAAACCACTCCCAAGTCCCAACCATGACCAACACACCATCAAGTGGTCCATGCTGAGCAAAGGGACCCCCTCAACTTTGCCAGTCCCTTTGAGGGATTCACTGGTGGCACAGAAAAAAAAAGATCAGTAGAAAAGAAGAAATCCAAGATCCAGGATGATGCCAGGGTCCAAGTTTCGAGCAAGTACTCTTTGCTGGGAAAACCACAGCAGAGATTTAAAATTGCAAAACATGCAGCTGAGTAAAGTGTGGAAATTTACGTTGTTGGACCTTTAAAATATCCCCTTCCAAGTTCCTTCCAACATTCCCTCTTCTTATAGCATAGAAAAAGACCACATGTTCTTCACATGCTAGTCTCTTCGCACACTGAGTTCATCAGGTAGACCAAGACGGGAACACAGGTTTGATTGTTGTTGTTGTTTAGTCGTTTAGTCGTGTCCGACTCTTTGTGACCCCCTGGACCAGAGCACGCCAGGCACTCCTGTCTTCCAGTGCCTCCTGCAGTTTGGTCAAACTCATGCTGGTAGCTTTGAGAACACTGTCCAACCATCTCATCCTCTATCATCCCCTTCTCCTTGTGCCCTCCATCTTTCCCAACATCAGGGTCTTTTCCAGGGAGTCTTCTCTTCTCATGAGGTGGCCAAAGTCTTGGAGCCTCAGCTTGAGGATCTGTCCTTCCAGTGAGCACTCAGGGCTGATTTCCTTCAGAATGGAGAGGTTTGATCTTCTTGCAGTCCATGGAACTCTCAAGAGTCTCCTCCAGCACCAGAATTCAAAAGCATCAATTCTTCGGTGATCAGCCTTCTTTATGGTCCAGCTCTCACTTCCAAACATCACTAACAGGCTTGATTACCTATTGCCAAAGTGACCTAAGGCTGGCAGGACATTTACTCTGTTATCTTAACCCCTTCATGCATTGATTAGATTTAAGCATGTTTGTTATATGAGGTTGGTAATCTCACAGAATTGAAGTGGGTCTCACCAGTAGAACTTTAGGTGATTTTGCCCTTTTCATGTTCAGTCAGAACCGACATTTTTTTGTGTGGTGGCTGCCATTTTGGTCCACAATGCTCTGGTGCACTCCAGGGCACTGTGGGAAAAACAAAATGGCTTCTGGGCTGTGACAATGGAACTGTGCTGTTGTAAAGAAGGAGGCTGCCAGAGAGCCCCTCAAAGCTGTTTGAGAACTTCACACATACAAACTGGTGTTTCACAACGGTCCAGAAAATCCAAGCTGAATGTTCCTACTAGATAACTTTTTCCTTCAGCTTTATTCTATTACACTCATTAAAACTATACTCAGATAGAAATAGCCTGACATTCAGCAAAAATTACCTTAAGGTTCTCTGGCTCAAGAGAGATTTCTAATCACTGAACATTGCAGTTTGCTCCTGTCCCTAAAAGGCTTTGCTGCAATCCCCACCACCCCATTTTCTAGGGGGAGGGTGGAAATGTTGCTTGCAATTGGACTTCTGAGAGCTCAGATTTATTCCTCAACTTGCGGTGGTTTGTGCAAGATCGTCAGAAATTGCTGGGTCAGCACCAGAGAAAATTCTAAGATGGCTGCAGGGAGACACTAATATTGGTTTGTTTGCTTCCCGAGTGAGAACAGCCTTTCATAGCCCGAGGGCTCTGCCAGCTACAGAGAGGCCGAGATCAATCATTCACAAGAGCTGGCAGGGGACACTTTGCTACCCAGTGACTGCTGATGCCCTGGGCAACCTGTGCCCCCTGCCGTGAACTCTGTTCCGACCCAAGAATCCCCAGCCAACAGAAACAAAATTGCCTGGTCCTCGTATCCATAAAAATCTGCCAAAAAATGCAACTTCACAAGCCTGCTCTCTGAATAGCTATCTTTCTGTCACAGGGCTGGATGTACATACAAGCAGGCTGCTCTTTCACATTGGATAGAGCACCAGGGTCATGGTGCTCCCACCCTAGGGCTACGGTTATCCCTGAACCTGATGTGCCCATATTACAATGAGAGAACACCAGCTTTGTGTTGGCACCAGGTTTCTCCCAGATCCAGTTGTGGGGGGAAATGGGCCAGGCAGGGGCCAGGTCAGAAGAGCGAGTCTCCTTTTTGAAAAGAGCCAGTGGCCATCGTGGAGGGACACACAAGCACAGGTGTTGGGAACCTGCAGCTCTACAGCCTGCATGGCCAGTGACCGGAGGTTATGAGAGTTGTGGTCAAGGAACAGCAAGTCAGAATTGTGGAGTGGGAAGGGCAGAGCCTCCAAGTGCCCCTATTTTCTAGGGACAGTCCCAGATTTACAGAAGTTGTCCCAATTTCTGATCTGATTCCAGAATGCCACACTTTTCCTTAGGATGTCCCTATTTCCATCAGAGAAATGTTGGAGGGTATGGAGTTATCCGGCTCCTGAGCCATCTGAAGGCAACCCTGTATAGCAGGCATTGCCAAACTTGGCCCTCCAGCTGTTTTGGGACTACAACTCCCATCATCCCTAGCTAACAGGAGCCAGTGTGGTGCAGTGGTTCAGAGCGGTGGACTCGTAATCTGGGGAACCGGGTTTGCTTCCCCGCTCCTCCACCTGCAGCTGCTGGGTGACTTTGGGCCAGTCACACTTCTCTGAAGTCTCTCAGCCCCACTCACCTCACAGAGTGTTTGTTGTGGGGGAGGAAGGGAAAGGAGAATGTTAGCTGCTTTGAGTCTCCTTAGGGTAGTGGCTCACTACCCAAGGTGGCTGTGGACCAAGCCCCATGGGCTCCTGGTTCAAGCCCAGGCAGCGACTGACACAGAGGGAGTTAGTTGTCTGAGAGCAGGCAGGCTGCTGAATGGGGGGGGGGCTTAATTGTAAGTAGGGACAGGTGAATCTGTCAGTTTTGGTTTCTCTCAGGTCTTCATTTTTCCACAGATCTACATCAGCTTGCAATTCCTCCTCCTCCCCTTTTTTTCTCAAGTCCCCATGAGAATTCGTGAGTGTATTTGTGCCATACCTTTAAAGCACCATGGTACCACTTTAAACAGCCATTGCTTCCCCTAGAGAATTCCGGTTTGCTAAGGGTGCTGAGAATCATTGAGAGATCTTTATTCCTCCCACAGAAATATAATTTCCAGAGTGACTTAACAATCAAGCCCTTTCCCCAGGGAACTCTGAAAATTGTAGTTCTGGAATACAGGGTCTCCTAACAACTCTCAGCACCTTTAACAAAAAAGCAGGTTGCAGAAGTCTTTGCAGAAAGCCACGACTGTTTAAAGTTGTATCATAGAGCCATTGTGTGAATTTCTTCCACTACTGTATATACCTTTTTATGTGCAATTTTACCTTTGCACATTTTTCTGCAGAGCGATGTTCCCTAATATCATGCATTGTTTTGTATGTTATTTTCATCAATATATGCATTTGTTTGCATGCTTCGCCCTCAGAATATGCATTTTTTGTACCCCATCACTCAGCTGGAGATCTGCACTGCAAAATTCGAAGAAGCGTGAATTTTGAAGGATGGCTGTGCTTCAGTTCGCATAGTGGATTTGGTAGTAGGTAGGCCTTTAAATGTGAGCTGAATCAGATTTCTCCTACAACCTTGCCTTAATCAGATATTTATTCATTTATTTTGTATACCGCCCTTCATCCAAATATCTCAGGGCAGTTCACAGCATAGAAATGCAAGATAAAAACGCCAAGGGCATAATAAATACAAGAACTAAACAAACTAACAACAACCCCCAACAATATACTGTCTAGTTGCAGAAAAGACCTGAAATAAAGCCACATTTGAATTCCCATTTGAATCAATATCTGTTTTCTTTGCTGGCCAGCAGAAATGGTTTCTTTTTTTCTTTCTCAGTCGCTTGTTTTAGAGTTCCTCAGTCAAGAGGTCATTTTCTGAGTGCTGGATCAGGCAAACTTCTACCTAGACAAGCACCCTGCACCCCAGAGATTTCTCCAGGAAGACCACAAGAATGGCCTGGAGAATGTAGCCCTTTCCTATCACTACACCCAGCAACTAGTATGCTGAGGTAGACTGCTTCTGAACACTGAGGTTCTACTTAAGCATAATGACTGTTGATAGACCTCTCCTCCTGCTCTGTAGGTTTGCCTGTTCCTCCTTTTGGCAATAGGTTCCACCCGTCAATTAAGTAATGCACGAAGATGTCCTTTTTTGTACATCCCAAATCTCCTACCAATCATTTTCTGAGCATAAAACTTCCATGGCCCTTTGACTTTTAAATGTGAGGTTGGGGGGGGGGAGAGAGAGTTGGGGTCTGGGCAGGAGAGAGACTTCTGCTCTTAGTCTCCAAGACTCTCCAGTTTCCTTTTCAAAAACAAAAATATACCAGGAACACTTTATGGCCCCCCAGGGTATAATTTTGCTATTTGGCAGTTAACTCAATTTACAGCCCAGTGGAATTTTCCTGCTTATCTCAGGATCTGCGTATGTGTTGCAGCTCTTCGGCACACTGGAACTGCCCAAAGAAATGTTTTTAGAAGCTACTCTCTTTGATGTATCACCTGCCCTATTCCTTGGACTCTACAGGCAACAAGAAGCATCAATCAAGAAACCACCAACTGCAATGAGAGCAGCAGCTCCCACCGCCTTCAAATCCAACGACCTGCTTGCAGAAGGCACTCAAGCCCAGTTCACAAGAAGCACCTGGTGGATCAGACCAGTGGCCACGTAGTCCAGCATCACGTTCCCACAGCACCAGATGCCCCCAATGGAAAACTCCCAAGCAGGATCTGAGCACAAGAGCAGCACTCTGCCCTCCTGTGGCTTCAAGCATAGGGTTACCAGATGTCTCCGGTTCCGAGGGACAGCCCCCGAAGTTGCAAATCTGTCCCCGGACAAATTCCGTCCCCGGAATGTCCCCAGATTTGCAAATCTGTCCCAGGGAAATGTGGCAGTGGCAGCAGCAGCTCTGGCTGGCTTCAGGAACTTCCGGCGAGGAAAAATGGAGGGTGCCATGGCAGCGGGCAGCGAGCAGCTCCTGAAGCCAGCCAGAGCCAACTGTGCTACCAGGCTGGCTCCGGGCTGCTGACTGCCGCTGCTGCCACCGCTGCCAAAGGGGAACTGGGGACAGATTTCCTGCCCCCTTCCCCCTTTGTTTTGACTGTTCGGGGGAGGCTCGGGAGTCATGGGTGGGTGGTTATTGCCCAGTTTTTTAAAAACTCTGCGCATTTATGTTTCACAGGGTGCGAAAGAAGGGCTTTGCACCTTTATACAATACACCTGTGTGCTTTGGCTCAGGGTCTTTTGCCTCACCATCCCCACTACTGACTCCCTGATGCTACTCAGCTTCAAAAAAAAAAAAAAAGTTCATTGAAAAAAATCTGGTAACCTTATTCTAGCAACTGGCATAGCAACCAAACTAATGCAAGGTCTAAACGCTGTGGTAATGTTGTGCATAGATTTATATTCTTTTATGTTAACGTGTTCTTTTTTGATGCTTTTCTGACTGTGGGATTTTTGCAGCTGCGAGGCCCCCCAATTTCTGCTCTCTAGCAGAGGCTGCAATCCACATCACTAACTACCAAGGCACCACCGATCCAACAACCACCTTCCTGGGTTTTCAGCTGGGGTGAGGGGGCTTTCCCCTGGCATTTTACCTTTGATCCCATTCCAAGTGATTCCACCCCAGCCATGTTGTGAAGGGGCCATTCACTCTCACTTTCCTCCATTGACCTCAAGAGTTTCTGTGATGTCACCACCTGACTTGAGCAAGTAGCAAATACAGTGGTACCTCAGGTTACAGATGCTTCAGGTTACAGACGCTGCTAACTCAGAAATAGTACCTCGGGTTAAGAACTTTGCTTCAGGATGAGAACAAAAATCATGCGGCAGCGGGAGGCCCCATTAGCGAAAGTGGTGCTTCAGGTTAAGAACAGTTTCAGGGTTAAGAACGGACCTCCAGAACGAATTAAGTTCTTAACCTGAGGTACCACTGTAAATCGGAAAAAGCAGGAGGAGCCATGCTCTTGCTTTTCACACCCACAAAATCTGCAAAAAGCTTTCTGAAATTTTAATGCACTCGTACCGCAGTGTGGCTTTCCTGCAAAGGTTGAACCTCGCATGATTATTGCACAGAAGCTAGAAATCTACTAGAGCCAATAGAAGGCTAGATTGAACAAACAAGGCAATGTCCTGTTTGGTGATGCCTTGCCTGCTAATTATTCAGCAATGTGGGTGAAAAGCCCCATAAATAAGCATCCCTTTAGGTAACAAATTGTCACTTTCCAAATCTCCGCTCCAATGTCATTGCTTGCTGATCTTTGTATTCTCAACAGTACAAGTTATAACACTGGCAACTAGCTCCGATATGGAACCTCAGTGTTCAGTAGCAATATACCTCTGGGAATACACACACACACACACACACACACACTGGAGGCAACGGTAAGGGTAAGTTATCGCTTCCATGGCAGCTTGTGATAGAGAGAGCTGGAGGGACAGATCCCCTCCCCATTCCCCCAGGCCTGTTGTTCCCTACCTCTTATCTAGATGAGCATTCTGCTTTTCCCACTGGCAAACTAGTGGTCACCAAGTCCAAAGTCTACAATACAGGAAATCACAGCTGAAGAATCCCTGACAGATGAGCATCCAACCTCTGTTTGAAAACCTCCAACCAAGGAGAGTCCACTCCTTTCCAAGGGAGTCCACTCCACCATCAAATAGCTCTTACCCTCAAGAAGTTCTTCCTAATGTTCAGCCTCAATCTCCTTTCTTGTAATTTGAATCCATTGGGGCCCTCCCCTCTGAAGCAGTAGAAACCAAGCTTGCTAGATCTTTCACATGACAGCCCTTCAGGTATTTGAAGATGGCTATCATATCAGCTCTCAGTCATCTTATCCTCTCCAGGCTAAACATACCCACATCCCTCAACTGTCATGGAAGGAGGAGGAGGAAATAATCAATGGCTACTAGCCATGATGGTTACAGTCTAAGTCCATCGCTGGAGGCAGCGTGGCTCTGGAAGCCAGTTGCTATGTATCTCATGTGTGGAGAGTGCTGCAGTTGCGCTCATGTCCTGCTTGCAGGCTTCTCCTTGGGGCATCTGGTTGGCCAATGTGAGAATGGGAAGCGGGACTAGATGGGTTGCTGCAAAGTTTTCCTCTTGTTCTTAAGCTATGGTTACCAGATTTTTTTCAATGATTTTTTTTTCACTTTTTGAAGCTGAGTAGCAACAGGGAGTCAGTAGTGGAGATGGTGAGGCAAAAGACCCTGGGCCCAAGCACACATGCATATTGTATAAAGGTGCAAAGCCCTTCTTTCGCACCCTGTGAAACATAAATGCGCAGAGTTTTTTTAAAAACTGGGCAACGGCGCACCTGTGACTCCTGAGCCTTCCCCAATCTCCTTCCCCCTTCGTTTTGACAGATCAGGGGAGGCTTGGGAGTCACAGGCAGACGGCCGTTGCCCAGGAGGGGCCAGCCTGGTAGCACAGTTGGCTCTGGCTGGCTTCAGGAGCTG
>JAXCMG010000252.1:1958505-1977823 GCA_034642415.1 Podarcis siculus
CGTACAGCTTCCGGGTCATGTGGCCAGCATGACTAAGCCGCTTCTGGTGAACCAGAGCAGCGCATGGAAACGCCGTTTACCTTCCCGCCAGAGTGGTACCTATTTATCTACTTGCACTTTGAAGTGCTTTCGAACTGCTAGGTTGGCAGGAGCAGGGACCGAGCAATGGGAGCTCACCCCGTCACGGGCATTCGAACCGCCAACCTTCTGATCGGCAAGTCTTAGGCTCTGTGGTTTAACCCACAGCGCCACCTGCGTCCCTCACCACTTATATGCCTTATCTCTAACCTAAAAAGTTCCTTAAAAGGCTGCATTTCCTTAACCATTTTGGTTGCCCTTTTCCGAACATTTTCCCTTTTTATATATATTTTTCTTAAATATATATATCTATATTCAACAAACAGTTTGACATTTCGAATTTAGCAATCAATCATTCCACCTACTTTTCCAACTCCACAATATCATTTCTGAGGTGAGGTGGATAGAACAGAACACAGTATTGCAAATGAGGTCACTGCGTAGATTTGTATAAGAGCATTAGAATATTGGCAGTTTTATTTCCAATTCTTTTTATTTCCAATTCTTTACCTAATTGTCCCTAGCATGGAATGTGCCTTCTTGTTGAAGTTTTGTGAGGGTGCAGGGAATATATATATATTTTCCATTCCCATGTCCTTGGTGAGAGAGGATGACTGTCCAGCCAGCTGGAATCTGGAACACAGAAATGTCCGCAGCAATGTGACCCAGTTGAGGTCAGCCCTGGACAGCTACGAACTACTGTATTCCGTTATTGCATGATTGGCTGTAATGCATCGCTAGCAAATTGCAGCTCAAAGAACCAAAGTTTCTGAGTGATTCCCTCGCGGGAAAATCCAGAGGCAGCTTAAATTTCAATCAAAGCCTTCGCTTCTCTCCCTCTCCTCTCTCCCCATTTTTTTTCTTTTAAAAGATGAATTAAACATTAAAGTTAAGTGGAAAATCCTGTATTTATTTGGTGCAAGAACATTTTGCTCCAAAATCCCAAACAGTTTATGAGAGATTGGAGGAGCCAGTGCATTCTGCCTCTGCCTCCCTTCCCTCCCTCCCAAGAAGAAAAGCTCAGGCTATTTTGGAAACAATGTGAGCCATCAACTCAGGAATGGTGTGGGCTTGACAATCTCTAAATACAGTGGTACCTCGGTTTACGAACCTAATCCGTTCCTGAAGTCTGTTCTTAAACTGAATCCGTTCTTAAACCGAGGCGCGCTTTCCCTAATGAGGCCTCCGTGCCCTTCTACCGTTCGGCTTCTGTTCTTAGACTGAGGCAAAGTTCGCAAACCGGAACACTACTTCCGGTTTTGCGGAGTTCGTAAACCGAATCGTTCGTAAACAGGGCTGTTCTTAAACTGAGGTACCACTGTACAGTGGTACCTTGGGTTACAGACGCTCCAGGTTACAGATGCTTCAGGTTACAGACTCTGCTAACCCAGAAATAGTACCTCAGGTTAAGAACTTTGCTTCAGGATGAGAACAGGAATCGCGCGGCGGCAGCGGGAGGCCCCATTAGCTAAATTGGTACCTCATGTTAAGAACAGTTTCAGGTTAAGAACGGACATCTGGAATGAATTAAGTTCTTAACCCAAGGTACCACTGTATTATAATAATTCTGATGATCACATTACTGAATCTTGTTTGATTGGGTATGATTTTGCTTTTACAGTGGTAGCTCGGGTTACAGACGCTCCAGGTTACAGACTCCACTAACCCAGAAATAGTACCTCGGGTTAAGAACTTTGCTTCAGGATGAGAACAGAAATCACGTGCCGGCGGCAGTGGGAGGCCCCATTAGCTAAAGTGGTACCTCAGATTAAGAACAGTTTCAGGTTAAGAACAGACCTCCAGAACGAATTAAGTTCTTAACCAGAGGTACCACTGAATACACTGCTAACGGATACAAGATCCCTGTGGTCTCCTAGAAAGCTTGCTTCCTACTTTTGTCCTTAAACAAAATGGTGTCTTGCTATATGAATTTCATATAGTAAAACATTTCTTATGTGCTGATCACATTTCTGCTGGCCTGTCAAAAAGTGCTCCTTGGTATACCAGACTACCCATTCGTATGCCTCATTCTCACTATGTAAACAGCATTACAAGTGTTAAATGGAGAAAAGCTTCTGCGGCTCTGCCATTCTAATCTATGCACTGCTCTATAATCAAAGAACACGACCACCAAATTCCCCATGAAGGGAGAGTCTGTACATGTGGAGGTCATGGGTCTGAAAATTCACCCTACTATTTGTTTGACCTATTTTTGAGGACTTAGGAGCTGCCTTGTTCAATTATTTAAATTCCTCAACTGACAGATCAGTTGGGTACTTGATTAACTTTCTATTAAGGAACAGGTCTGAAAAGGTGGTCTGTTTTGCCTTTAGAACAATAACTTCAAGAAGGAAACTGTGGGGGTGAAAAATTAAATTATTCAATGTAGAAATTCTCTATTTGACAGTATGCCTAGATTTAATAACTGTGTAATGTATTCTATCTTGCTTCTATGTGTTTTCTTTTGCATTTAAATAAACAAACAACTATCAGTGACCACCCAGATGCCTGTGGAAAAACAGCAAACAGGGCTCATGAGCAACACTCTCCCATCCTGGGGCTTCTTCCAGCAACTGGTATTCAGAAGTATTGTAGCCTCTGACCATGGAAGCAGAGCAGAGCCATCAGGGATAGGGGCCATTGATAGCCTTCTCTTCCATGAATTTGTTGATCCCTCTTTTGATGCTGATGTAGGAATTAGAGACCCAGGGTGCAGATTTTAAACATGTTCCATTATTAATTGTATTGAACATTTGGCTAGAATGTGTCAGGCTCGATTTTGTGTGCCTGCATTTTATGACTCCTACGCTGCATTCCTTTACTGCACAAACGGCCCTCCAGGATGTTATTCTAAGTATATCATGAGTTAGCACTGGACTGTAAAACCAGCAAACTAAATCTGCTGAAGCTTGCTCTAATTCTCTTGGTTTCGTGTTTTTTATTTAAGGGCGTTCCCTCACCTGGATACAAACAAGGTAGTGTCCAAGCTTTCCAGGTTGGTGGCCATCACAGTCTCCTTTGGGAACAAGTTCCATAGTTTATGCACTGTGCTGAATCTCCCAACACTTAGTTCCATCGGATGTCCCTCAGTTCTGACCTTATGATGGAGGGAGAGAAACGTTTTTCTATCCACCTTCACCATGCTGTGTATAATTTTGTAAAATCTCCACCCCTTTTTCTCTAAAGAGTCCTAAGCATCTCAAAAGGTCAAGGAGGGACAGGTCTCTCAATGGCGGGTGACCACAACAGCTGGGAGTAGATCCACCATGACTACAAGATGAGCATCCATTATTACCGTGATGGGGATTAAACCTTCTTGTCTGTTTTAGTGCCACAGGGGACACTGTTCCAAGCTTAATTCCAGAGGCCTAGCACTGTTACCAAGGATGTTTGGCCAGCTGTCCAGAGCTCATATCAGTCATGGCATCAGCAAAAAAGGGGACGGCTTAAGGATGCTTCCAAATTTATCAGTGCAGAGTTCCTAATGATCAGGTCTTGCTTCCAAGGTGAACCTAACAAGAGCTCTGAAGCTGGATCAGGCCCATGCATCCTGGTCCTGCATCCTGTTCTCACAGTGGCCAACCAGGAGATTCCATTGGGAAATCATCAAGCAGGCCTTGAGCACAAGAGCTCACTCTGCTCCTGTGGCCTCCAGACACATTAGAAATTCTCTTGTCATTCCAAATACATGTTCCCAAATTTTGTACAATTTGACAACAGCTTTTGGGTTTCTTACATATATTCTGTTTCACCCACCCTGCTTTTGCACTGCAATTCCCTTTGGCCCAAGGGACACGGGTGGCGCTGTGGGTTAAACCACTGAGCCTCTTGGGCTTGCCGATCAGAAGGTTGGCAGTTCGAATCCCCGCGATGGGGTGAGCTCCCGTTGCTCGGTCCCTGCTCCTGCCAACCTAGCAGTTTGAAAGCACGTCAAAGTGCAAGTAGATAAATAGGTACCGTTCCGGCGGGAAGGTAAACGGCGTTTCCGTGCACTGCTCTGGTTCGCCAGAAGCGGCTTAGTCATGCTGGCCACATGACCCGGAAGCTGTACACCGGCTCCCTCGGCCAATAAAGCGAGATGAGCACCGCAACCCCAGAGTTGGTCACAACTGGAGAAGCAGTGGCAGCAGCAGTGGCAGCAGCAGTGGCAGCTTCCAGAGAGATTTCACTTAAATCTCATGAGATCTCACCAGGACCAGTCATCATTGCTGCTTCATGGGTGCCACAAGACAAACCCAAGTAAAAGAGGCTTCAACAGGGCAGGCGGTGGGCAGTGCCAGAGCAGTGACATTAGGATGGCACATTCCCATTCCCCCTCAGACAGTGAAACAAGATGTACCTCCCCTGGCTAGAGTAGACAGTACAGCCATTCCGGTAGGGGCTGGTGCGAGGAGTTGTGCAAAACCAGTGCTTTTTTCTGGGGGTGCGCAGGGGTACGCATACCCCTAAACATTTTGTGAATCTAACGGGAGAAGAAACTAAAATTCCAAATTGAACCAACTGAATCGTCAGTTCCGTTGCTAACCCCGATGGTGGCCTCATTCCCTGTCATGGTATTTCCTGAGTCTCAGATGGAAACGGGCGTTTAATGTGTGAAGTAGGAGTTGGAATCTAGCACCGTGATTGGTCAGTTTCGTTGTTACCACCTCCAATGGCGGCTTCCTTTCCTTTCCCAGTGTTTCTTGAGCAGTGGACACCAACAACAAGCAGAGGAATTGGAAAGATGTTAGGGCATACAACCTCATGCCAATGTGGAAGTTACTGTTGTCCATGGAAGCAGGGAGTAGGAAAAAACTCAAACACGTACAGCAGAGTTCCCAAAAAATAGACCAGAGGCAATTGTACTTTACCCAGCAGAGCTTTTCTGCTACCAAAAACAAGTGAGCATAATGGTCACAAATCCAGTACATTCAGGTTTGGCACTGTCCACAAAAAATCCAGTTGCAGCACTTAAAATAAAACTTACACTTAAAATACTAAACCTTAACACTAAGCAAACAGAAACAGAACACTAGAACAAAGAAAGAGAAAGAGCGAGCGAGCAAGCGAGACCCAGGCTCCTCCTGACCTGACTATTATGGTCAGAATGACCTTGTCAGAAAGGTAACAGAACCAGTTTAAACCAGCTGCACACAGCTTCCCAGAGAAATAACCAAAAACATCACATCCCTCTGCTTGCTTCTTTCACAAAGAAAGAAACATTCCAGAACGGTCCCGAACTAATCAGAATAGGAAAAATCTCTACACAGCCGATCAATACTTTCTGTACTAAGAAATGAAAACTGAGTTACTGTCAGCTGTCAGCCATGTAATGCATGTTCTTTGTAGTTTTGTCCATTTAACGTATATACTCGAGTATAAGCCGACCCAAATATAAGCCGAGGCACCTAATTTTACCACAAAAATCTGGGGAAACTTATTGACTTCAGTATAAGCCGGTTCACCACACCACAAACCTCCTGGTGGGCCGGAGTGCGTGTGTGCACATGCACATGCGCACATGGCAGAGGGGGCTTCTCTCCCCCCCCCAACCCCTCCAGTCCCCTTGCCTACCTATGGTGCTGCTGAGAGGCAGAGGCTGGTGGCAGCAGCGGAGGAGGAGGAGGAGGAAGGGCTGCTTTTGGGCTGCTCATTCTTCCACTGCCGCCACTGACAGCAGCAAAGGGGACCCTCACTTGAGTATAAGCCGAGGGGGGCTTTTTCAGCATTAAAAATGTGCTGAAAAAATCAGCTTATACTCGAGTGTATACAGTACTGTGTTTATTTTCCCTGGTTTGAACTATAAAATGGTGCTTTTCTTGAGTCAAAATGAGAGTACAGTCATACCTCGGGTTACAGACGCTTCGGGTTGTGTGATTTCGGGTTGCGCACTGCACCAAACCTGGAAGTACCGGAACGGGTTACTTCCAGGTTTCGGCACATGTGCAGAAGCACTAAATCACACTTTGTGCATGCGCAGAAGACCAAATCGCAACCCGCGCTTGCGCACACACGGCGTTGCAGGTTGCGAATGCTGCAGGTTGCGAACGTGCTTCCCGCATGGATCACGTTTGCAACCCAAGCGTCCACTGTACCCCTAAACATTTTTTTAAAAGAAATGTTAAGGGGAAAAAGCACTATGTAAAACAACTGAAGCACCAGGCTGACAAAGGAAATTAAGGAAATTGGACTAAGGAAAGTGTGTCTTGCCTGGAGTGTGGGCACCAAAACCTGGACCTCACCTGTGTTGGTGTGTTCTGGGTATCAATAAGTTAGTTCTCTGTGTTAAGTGGAAATGCCAAGTCATGAGGTACAAGTCAGCATCACGAGTGGTGGGAAGTTGGCTAATTGGTCTATAGCCAGTTAGAAGTAGAAAGAGGTATGGTTGACTCTCTTCACTGGCTTCTCACCTGTATGTGATCCCACCTGTGTATTTTGGAAGTGTAAGAAGAGTGCTTTATGATGATCAGAGGGCCAACTTGCACCAAAGATTGAGGGAGGGTGTGTCGTGTGCATGTGACTGTGCATCATGTACAGTGCCTGTTTGTGATATCATGCACACAATGTCACATCATTGGGAGAAGGCTGAGTGTGGCGTGGCCTCAATGGGCAGCCGCTCCTCCTCTCTCACACCTGGCCTACTTCCATGGCAGGAGGAGGAACAGCCGGCCACTGAAGCCATGCCATGCTTGGCTGTGCACTTGGCTCCACGCTTGGCCTCCTCTACCCCTCAACATATGGGGGGTGACCCTCTCCTAAAGGATATTGAAGGGGGCCAAAAGCAGCTTGGCCCCCATAAGCTGGCACCCCTGGTGATTATGCAAGACTAAAACTGGAATAACTGGAAGGCATCCCAGAACAAAGTTTGACTCCTGAATGCTTCACGGTGCTTCCACAGCTAACAATAACTCAGCAACCTGCCTTATACAAGTTCTTTGCGAATGGCGATCTTGTCCTTTGGCAATAACACATTTTAAGATTTAGGAACGTAGTGAGATGGGAACACAGGAAACTGCCATATACTGACTATTGCTCCATTCAGGTCAATATTGTCTACACTGACTGACAGTGGCTGTCCAAGGCTTCAGATGCCACTGGGGACTGAACTAGGAGCCTTCTGCATGCAAAGCAGATACACTACCCCGAGCGACAGCCCTTTTGTGAATTCCAGTCCTGCGGGTGTCTGTTAGATCCTTCTTAATATACTTCTGCAGCCCACAAACTTAGGCTGGGCTGTAAACATCACAAAAACTGGAGTTTTGCAGACTTAAAGAAGTTCTCCTCTTGGCATACCAAGCAGAGCTTGTTCTGCAACTGAACTGAATATCAAGGGAGGACCTTAAATATTTAATGCCAACTTACACATCAACATGCTATCTTATTTTATTTCTTGGGTGTGTTTTTTCCCCCTTTTCAGATGGGAGCTAGAGATGAAAAACCTAAATGGAAAACCAACAGATGGATGCCAACATGGCTAACTAATTAATAATGATCAACATCTTCATACTGGAAGGAAGCAGAATGCGCATGGGAACATGGTGGGGCTTACACTAGGTCATGCTGTTAGGAAGCCCCACTAAAGTTAGCAAGTTGAGGTTTGTAAGGGCTCAAAAGCAAGACAAGATGGATTTTGCAAAATCATCTTTTTTTATCCCCACAATCTGGTAATTGTTTTAATTAATATTAATAAGGGACTTTGTAGTATTGCTAAAGCCTGCCCAGAGGCCTTACTGTGACAGGCGCATAAAAAAACATCCCACTTGTGGCACTAAAGTCAGCAGACTGCATTCTTTATAATGGGAGCCTGAGAGGGGTGGGGGGTGGGGAAAACACAATATAAAACCTAGAAAATTGGGGGTGGGGTGCAGCAACAGGACCACTGCAATATGCAAGGCACATCTTTACCTCCTCAATTAATAAGCAGTTCCACAGTTTACTTTAAATGCATTAAAATTTCCAAATGTCCATAACAGCTGTTGCATGTTTTAGGAAGTCTTTGCTGGATGTGCATGTGATAAAGTTCTGCCAGGTGCCATAAAATGATTGCGGTTTTCCTTTTCCTTGCATAACCCAGATTTTCTGCCTCACTTTCTCTGCTGCTGCTAAAGTCCAAATCATTCTGTACCAGGATGGTAAGTTCAGATTATTCAAATCTCCCCTGTGCCAAGTGTTGGCTCGTCTAGTCGATGATAGCAAATGCGAAATCCTTGCTATGTTCCGTAAACACAGACAGAAAAAATAATTCCGGGGTAAATTTGGTATTAGCACCTGTAATGCTGATCAGTTCCTCATGTACATCAGATACAAACCCTCGTATAGAAGTGCATTCCTACAGGGGGTCATATGTGTCTTAACCCCATATCCTCTCCAGAACACAGAATTGATTGTGGAGGTTGTGTTCTGTACTGATTTGAGCATCACTTTTTTTTGGGCAGAAAGCATAATCTGAGTCCGGTTCCTTATCCAGAGGAACAGTTGCCAATCAGGTGAATCAGCCCCAGTGGACATGGCTAAGGTGATGCAGCGTCCCTTTTTATTAAAAAAGGGGGGTTCATTCTTCTCCCTACCCCACTCTTGACCGCTTTGTCCCTCTGAAATCCTAATCCAAAACCACCTGTGCCTCCAGACCTCCACCCTCTCCAGGCAGTTCTGCTTCCCACTGCAACCACCAATTTTGCAACGTGGCTCCCTTTGTCATTTCCTACCAGGGGTGTGGGAAAAGGCAGAGCAGGTTGAAAGACAGGCCCTTAGAAAGAGTCTCTGCACCATGAAAGTTTCTTGCCCACCCATGCTCCCCATGCAGCCAGCATTTAATAATAATAATACTGTAATAATGATAAAAATATAACATGAAGTGCCTTCATTAAAAAAAGCAACAGCTTCTGTTGTTGTTTTTGAGGAAATGCACTCTATGTAGACACTTAGCAACCTCTGTTTACAGCAGAAAATTACTTTTCACACAACCGCTGCTGCCTGAAGCTGTTTTCATTCATAGATAACACTTGGCTGCTGCTGCTGTCACCAAACAAACAAGAGAGATGAAAGAAAGGGGAAGAAGATACCTTTTTCTGCCTAGGGCCACATTCTCTCCTGGACACTTTCCAGGGGCCACATGCCGCAAAGAGAAAAGGGGAGGGAGCAAAACACAACCCTTTGTGCAAAGAGAGGGTGGCCAGCAACTTGGACGGCTTTAAAAGAGAATTAGACAAATTCATGGAGGAAACGGCGATCAATGGCTACTAGCCAGGATGGCCATGATCCACCTCCTCTGTCAGAGGCAGTGCACGGCAGTGAGGTGTGGGGGCTCAGGCCTGGATCTGCTGGGGGAGACAGCATGTTTTGCCTCAAGCAGAATATCCTGGGCTGGCTATTCCTAGTGAGGCAGTAAGGGGATGGCAAGGGGGCACAGCGGGTATAAATGACCATCTTGCATCCATCTGTCTCAATAGACAATGGAGTGTGCCCATCGGGATGAAGTGCTGCGTTAGCGGTACCCAAGTGACCTCCCAGGTGTGCAAGTCTGGGCTGTGTGTCTGGAGGTCTTGGGCTGCCCAGACAACAAGACCTCCCTCTCTGCCTCACTGATATGGTCCAAGGCAAAGCAGAGCAAGATGTTTGGCACCTGCTTGCCTGCTGGAGATGCTGGAAGGAGGCCTACAAGGCGCCACCTTAGGGACTCTGCTCTGGACCCGGGTAAAGTTTACTTCTTAGCCTTTTCGTCTTGAACTCCTTGAAAGAAAAAGGTGATATATAAATATAATAAATAAAAATAAAATGACTGCACGAAGCAGTGTCTGCACAGGAGATTTCAGCCAGCCCCAAAGGAACCTTCATGCAGTGCAGAGCAACTCCACTCTGTGCAGTCTTCATGGCCCAGACAAGGCAGTGAAATTCAAAGCATCCTCAGCCACCTAGGATCTCTGAGTCATAGGATCTGATACATGCGTGCATATCAGGCATATGGCATCTGAGTTGTGCCAAGCATGGCGCTGAAGAAAAAGTCAGCTCTTCTCATGTATTGAAGTCCCATCCTTAAAAATAACCGACCACCAGTCCAGTGCCAAGGGTCAAGATTCTTTCTCTTGAATGGTGAGCCTCCGAATGGATGCCTGCAATAGCTGTTGCTCTCTCTCTACCCCACCCACAGCACTTAACCCTCTTAATGAGCAACAACAACAACTTCTGGCCTTATCCATAAACAAAAGTCCTGGAGCCTTAGCGTCCATCCTTCTCACCTCTAGATCTTTCCAGACTTGCTGCCTTGTCTCATCTTCGAGATTGGAATGGGATAACAAAGCTTGCATTTGGAAACAAAGCCCTCATCACATAACAGTTCATTTCATATTTGTTCCTGCCACCAGCACAAGCCCATTGGGGCCCTCCCAGCTCTACAGTTCTGAGAACCTACGCTGTGATGCCAGCATTTCAGGGCAACAGACCAGATGGCCCTTTGGGTCCCTTCCAAATCTATGATTCTGCAAATTTGGCTGAATCTCGATGACATTTCATACTTTCATGCAGCTCTTCAGCTTTCCTTTTCATAGCTTGAAAGAAGAAGAGGTTGTGGGCAAAGCAGCTGGTTCCTCTTCCACCTCCCCACCTCCCCTTCCCCAGTGCTGCTTCCCCGTCTGAAGCCCCCAAAATCCCCCTGTCCCCATGTGAGACTTTTCCTCTGGGTGAAGCAGCCATTCCTTCAGGCTGGCTTCCACTGAGTACCAACATTCCACAACAGGTCCTACCTGCTCAGAATGTTTGTAGACATTCTATGAATTCTGTGGCAGCACAGGCACCTCGATCAATGGCCTTAAAAGAAACCTAAGGGTTTTCTAATTTCTGTTTGTTTGCTAATTACTACTGAACATGTAAGGAGGTAGTTTACAAATCACAAACCTTTCCCAACGTTTCTGAAGTCTCTTAAGTTTTTTTGTGTGGCATGGTGGCAGTGGAAAGAGTATAAATTGTTCCATAGTAGTGCTCCTGGTACCCAAACGCTGGAGTTTTTGGCTCTTTTGATGCCTTCCCCAGCTTCATCACATCCCTGAAAGTTCAGCTCCCTTTACCTCATGCTAAGTCCCACCAAAGTGAGGAACGTTATTCAGAGATGTTTTAAACCTGCAGATTCAGTGCCAGGTAGAGTTGGCACCAAACCTGCACGTTTAAAAGCTTCTCTGAACAAAGGTTTCCTATGAGGCAGGCCAGCATTACTGATCTGCTGGAGTCACCCATTTCAGACACAACTATTCAAAATCCAAAAGGCCAAAAAGGATTTATCATTTGCTATTGTGTTCTCCAGTTGAAATATAGGGATGCTAAGAGGTAAAGGGTAAAGGGACCCCAGTCGCCAATGACTCTGGGGTTGGGGCGCTCATCTCACTTTACTGGCCGAGGGAGCCGGTGTTTGTCCACAGGTAGCTTCCGGGTCATGTGGCCAGCATGACTAAGCCACTTCTGGCGAACCAGAGCAGTGCACGGAAACGCCGTTTACCTTCCCAACAGAGCGGTACCTATTTATCTACTTGCACTGGTATGCTTTCGAACTGCTAGGTTGGCAGGAGCAGGGACAGAGCAATGCGAACTCGTCCCGTTGCGGGGATTCAAACTGCCGACCTTCTGATTGGCAAGCCCAAGAGGCTCTGTGGTTTAGACCACAGCGCCACCTGTGTCCCTTCCCCAAATCAGTGCTGTCCAGATGTTTTGAACCACATCACCCCTGGCCAGCCTGACCAATGGTTCGTGGTGGTGGGAGATGTAGTTCAAAACATCTGGGTGCCACCCAGCTGGAGCATGGTGGGCCATACAAGTTCTTTGACTGATGCCTAGAGATGAGATGGCTTTGCCCTTTCCATACCATGTGTTCTTTTCCTCTAGAATCTTTGTTTAATCAGAATACCTTCCAAGACTGAAGCATCATGTTGAGTTCAGCAGCAATGAAAGCTTCCATGGGCTATGTTCTGCCTCCATGGCCAGAGGCAGCAGTGTTTCTGAATGCCAGTTTCTGGAAATGGCAGGAGAGTAGAATGCTGTTGCACTCAGATGGGCACTAACTTGGACAGCTTTAAAAGAGGATTACACAAATTTGTGGAGGAGGAGAGGGCTATCCATGGCTAACAGCCATGATAGCTCTGCTCTGCCTCACCAGTCAGAGACACTTCTGAATACCACTCTGGAAACCACAGGTGCAGAGAGTGTTCTATTGCTTGGGTCCTGGTTGTTGGTTCCCCATAGACATCTCGTTGGCTACTGTGAGAACAGGAGTCTGGGCTGGATGGGCAAGTTCTCACAGTGGTCAATCAGATGTCTATGGGAAACCCTCATGCAAAATCTGAGCACTGTTCCATACTGTGGTCTCCAGCAACTGGAATTCAGAAACACTACTGCTAGATCTCCAAGAAGGGAGATTCTGACTATAATAATAATAATTTATTATTTATACCCCGCCCATCTGGCTAGGTTTCCCCAGCCACTCTGGGCGGCTTCCAACAGAATATTAAAATACAATAGTCTATTAAACATTAAACGCTTCCCTAAACAGGGCTGCCTTCAGATGTCTTCTAAAAGTCTGGTAGTTGTTTTTCTCTTGGACATCTGGTGGGAGGGCATTCCACAGGGCCGGTGCCACTACCGAGAAGGCCCTCTGCCTGGTTCCCTGTAGCTTTGCTTCTCGCAGCGAGGGAACCGCCAGAAAGCCCTCAGCGCTGGACCTCAGTGTCCAGGCTGGACAATGGGGGTGGAGACACTCCTTCAGATATACAGGACTGAGGCTGTTTAGGACTGAACATTAGGAGGAAATTTCTGACAGTAAGAGCTGTTCAACAGTAGAACAGACTACCTCAGATAGTCTCCTTCATTTGACGTTTTTAAACAGTGGTTCGATGGCCATCTGTCGGGATTCTTTGTTGTGATTCCTGCATTGTGGGATTCTATGATCAATCTCTTCCGGAACCCCAGCTCAGAGCATGTTGCGATGTCAGAGAGTTTCCTTCTAAAGCTTCCCCTAGAATCTTCCAAGGCTCTTCTTACTCCTTTGCAAATGTTCCATAGCTGAACCTTTTCTTACAGAAATTTCTCTGAAGCCAGCTGAGCAACAATAATCTTGAAAATACTTATTCTATATATAGTTGGCAATTATATAAGTATGCCATGATTGACATTATATGTGAGGGATGGGGAGGGGGAGCAATGAGTGCACACATTTGGAGTGCAAAGTCGGTTTCTCCTGCAAAAGCCAAACCTGATACCGTATTCTGCAGTGCCCTGGGGAGTGCAAAGCAGGGGTGGCTACCGGCAGCTGGGGAACATTGTTCTGGCCCTCCATATCACAGAATCATATCGTAAAGTTGGAAGGTTCCCCTAAGGGTCATCTAGTCCAACCCACAACTATGCAGGAATTACAGCTAAAGAATTCCTGGCAGATGGCCATCCAAGTTCTTCCTAATGCTTAGTCAGAATCACCTTCCTTGTCATTCTAATCCATTGGTTTGGGTCCTCACCTCTGGAACATCAGGAAGCAAGCTTGCTCAGTCTTCCATGTGGCAGACTCTCAGGCATTTGAAGACAGTTATCCGTATAGTCAAAGCTCTGGTTTTCCCAGTAGTGATGTATGGAAGTGAGAGCTGGACCATATTAAAGAAGGCTGATCGCTGGAGAATTGATGCTTTTGAATTCTGGTGCTGGAGGAGACTCTTGAGAGTCCCATGGACTGCAAGAAGATCAAACCTCTCCATTCTGAAGGAAATCAGCCCTGAGTGCTCACTGGAAGGACAGATCCTGAAGCTTTGGCTCCAGTACTTTGGCCACCTCATGAGAAGAGAAGACTCCCTGGAAAAGACCCTGATGTTGGGAAAGATGGAGGGCACAAGGAGAAGGGGATGACGGAGGACGAGATGTTTGGACCATGTTCTCGAAGCTACCAGCATGAGTTTGACCAAACTGCGGGAGGCAGTGGAAGACAGGAGTGCCTGGCGTGCTCTGGTCCAGGGGGTCACGAAGAGGCGGACACGACTAAATGACTAAACAACAACAACAAATCCTATCCCCTCTCAGTCTTCTCTCTCCAGGCTAAACTTACCCCTCAACTGCTCTTCATTAGGCTTGGTTACCAGACCCTTGATCATCCTGACCTCTCACTCCTCTGCACATGGTCCAGCTTATCAATATCCTTAAACTGTAATGTCCAGAAGTAGACACAGTATTCCAGGTATAGGCAGAAGAGAGTGATATGATTACTTCCCTTGATTAGGACACTAGACTTCAGTTGATGCAGCCTAGAACTACATTAGATTTTTTTGCTGCTGCATCACACTGTAGACGCATGCTAAGCCTGTGATCTACTAAGCCCCCTAGATCCTTTTCACAAGTACTGCTAACAAGCAAGGTGCCCCCATCCTGTATTTGTGCATTCAGCTATTCCTACCTAAGTGTTTAACGTCATTATTTAGTGAAACATTAAGTAACAGGGACCGGGAGTTTTGTTCAAACTGCCTTTTTTTCATAGCCAGTAGGGCTTTGCACTTAAGTGTACATTAGTCCCTGCTGAAATTTGTTTTGTTAGTTCTGATCAAGTGATGGGAAAGATCTCCCAGGTCCTGGAGCTAAGAGAGTTGGGCAAAGAATCAGATCTGGTATCAGGCAGCTCCCAGCATTTTTCCAGCCATTCCAACCAATCCATGGAAAGGGCAATAAGGAAGACTTTTCTTTATGATTGCCACTTGGTGGATCAGAGTAACGCTATTGACATAGTCCATCTTGATTTCAGTAAAGCATTTGACAAGGTCTCCCATGATATTCTTGCAAGGAAGCTGGCAAAATGTGGGTTGAATGAGGTGGATTTTTAGCTGGTTGACTGACCGAACCCAAAGAGTTCTCATTAATGGTTCCTCGTCACCCTGGGGAAAAGTGACAAGTGGGGTGCTGGAGGGTTCTGTCCTGGGCCCATTGTTGTCTGACATCTTTATAAAATATTTGGATGAAGGAATTGGAGAACTGGGTCCAAGCTAACAAAATGTTTTACAATAGGGACACATGCAAGGTTCTGCACTTAGGCAGGAAGAACCACCTGCACAAATATAGGATGGAGGACACGTGGCTTACTAGCAGTACATGAGAAAATGATCTAGGGGTCTTGGTGGACCACAAACTTAACAGTGTGATGCAGCAGCAAAAAAGCTAATGCTATTCTAGGCTGCATCAACAGAAGTATAGTGTCCATATCAAGGGAAATAAGAGTACTACTCTATTCTGCCTTGGTCAGACCACACCTGGAATAGTGTGTCCAATTCTGGGCACCACAATTTAGGAAGGATGTTGACAAGCTGGAAGGTGTGCAATGGAAGGCACCCAAGATGATCAAGGGTCTAGAAGCCAAGCCTTATGAGGAACAGTTGAAGGAGCTGGGTAGGTTTAGCCTGGAAAAGAGGAGCTTGAGAGGAGATATCATAACCATTTTCAAATATCTCAAGGGCTGTAACATGGAAGAAGGAGCGTGCTTGTTTTCTCCTGCTCTGGAGGGTAGGACCTGAACCAAGGGCTTCAAGTTACAAGAAAACAGATTCCAGCTAGACATCAGGAAGAACTTTCTGACAGTAAGAGCTGTTCAACTGTGGAATGGTCTCCTTGAAGGTTTTTAAGTAGAGCTTGGGTGGCCATCTGTCATGGATGATTGAGCTGAGATTCCTACATTGCAGTGGGCAGGACTAGATGACCCTTGGGTCCCTTCCCACTCTACAATCCTATGATTCCCATAAAAGCTCTGCACAGCTTACAAAATATTCACACCTCACCAAATAACTACCAATAGCAACACAGTACGAATCTGCTGGTCTCCTCCCCACTTCTGACAATCCATCAGAAATTTAAACAGAAATCATGTGTTTACTCCATGGTGGGGGACCCCACACAGCCATACCATATTAATATTCTGCCTCCAGACAATCCATGTTCTCTGCCAAAAAAATTGCTAAATTCTACAACTTGCATAAATTATGCAAATTAAGACAATTGTGTAATTTATTCAACTTTTGCTAGTCATGAGACATTAAATCCTGTCCCCCACAACTTGGAATCTCTTCCAGCTGTCTTTCTAGCATAAGAGCAGACATGGGGAATCCTTTTTAACCTGAGGTCCACATTCTGTTCTGGGAGACCTTCCTGGGGCCACATGCCAGTTTGTGGGCAGGGGCAGAGGCAAAAGTTGGCAGAACAACAGGCATTAATTTTGCCTTTGTACCTTAGGCTGTTTTATACACTCACATGCACACCCCTCTCTCTATTCTCCATCCAGACAAGCAAGGAGTATTATTCCACATTCCAGCCAGGCAAAAATACATGAGGACCCCGGGGTAAGGGAGGGCCACAGACAGGTGTGGGGAGAATTCCAAGGGCCAGACAGAGAATCCTGGGGGAAGCAGGCAGACTAGGGGCCCCCAGTGCAGTTTTAGGCATTTCAGGTGCTGTCACCCACCCATATCCAAGCACAGTGCCATGAGGTCTAGAAACTTAATTTTTAAGAGAAAGGAGGAGGAAGAGCTCAAGAAGTCCTGACTCTCACGTGATGCTCTCTTGTAGAATCATTATATACACATCAGCATCCTGAATATAACATTTGCCAGCCTGCGAGAACAGAGATCAGGTTGTCAGCTCTGGGCAGAAACCAGTCACTTTGTTCCTGATGGTAGCTCATGGGACTCTTTATCTCATGGCTGTGGGTTCGAACTCCACGTTGGGCCAACGATTCCTACATTGCAGGGGATTGGACAAGATGACCTTCATGGCCATTTCCAACTCTACAATTCTATGATGCCACAAGCTCAGTATTTTTTATCCCTCCCAGGAAGGCTCCCAGAACATCCACAACCTCTGCCTAACCCAGCTTCTTTCCGAATTACAAAACCAACCAGAGCCAGAACCACCTTCAGCACCAGAGGAAAGCAAGCGACCCAAAACTTTGAGCCGGGAATGAAATACTTCTGTGTGCCTGAACTTTTGTTCACTTGCTGTTTGTTGAATGTATATCCCAAAGGAGTCCAGGGCAGCACTTCCTGAAGAAGAAGCCGGTGAAGCCCGGAAGCCTGCACATCCCGACACCAAATCCAGCCAGCTGCCTCCCAAATTCCTATCCCTTTTTGCACTTTTGGTGCCCCCTATTCCTTTTACGGAGAAAACTGATCCCAGCCCAGGACTAGAATAGGACAGGTCGCACCTGAAAAGTTACTTTAAAAAAAAAAAGTCCCCTCCGGTGTGGCTCCTTACCCCGAGAGTCGTCCTCTTGGTCCGACGGGTTGTTGGGATCCATTACTTCCGGGAGAAGCTCCCACCGCGCCGCGTCTCCATGCAGCGAAGCGAGAGAAGAGGTTATCTTAAAAGGAAAACTTGGAGGGGGGAGGGGGAGGAGCAGGAAAAGCGAAGCCCAGCGGCTGCTCAAACCAATTCACCTGCCTGACGAGCTAGCGCCACATCCAAAAGGGGACATCGGAAGGCGCCTCCCTTGGCGAGACACGGCCTGGCCGGCTTCCCAATTCGCCGGCTGACCCTCGCGGCTCTTTCTCCAACATCTCGAGAAAAAGGCATGCCGCTCTTTCTGCCCCCCGCGTGTGCGCGAGCCTTTCAAACTCTCGGCTCCTCTCCCGAAATCGCCAGCTCTCTCGGACGAAAGTTCAGAAGCCGTGCGGAGGTGGGGGTGGGTGGGTGGTGTGCGGTGGGGGACACGAGGTTGGCAGAGGAGGATGAAGAAAGAGCTCCTTGCAAGCGGTAAGGTTGCGGGGGGGGGGTGTGGAAAGAGAGAAGACCAGCCTCCAAGCCACACTGTTGCATAACGCAAAGGGCTGCTATAATAATAACACATATAAAGTGGTGTGTTCCTTGGGGAGGAAGGAGGGAGGGAGGAAGAGCGTGGTGGAGGGGGGGGGAGACGGAGAAGGAGAGGGAAAGGGAGAGAGAGAGAGTCGGCAGCAAGAATCAAAGCTTAGGAAGGGGAAGGGAAACCCACCCCAAACATCTCAGGATATACAGAATTGACTGAACCCCAGGAAGGCCCACAGAGAAGGTCCCTCTCCTGATCATGGCTGGCTTACTTTCTGAGCATCCTCATACACCCTGGCTGCATTGGAGTCCCTTGTTGGCCAGAGAGGGGTCTTTGCCCCCAATAAAATAAAATAAAATCAGATCCTGGCAGGCATGGACTTGGGTGACTCTGCACTAGGGCACCAGCTGCACCTTCCTTGCTGCAGTGCCTTGTCCTATATTTACCTCCTTTTGGCAAGCCTCTGATGCTGCTGGCAGGTTTGCATGGGCTCCAAGAGCAGCAGAGCTCCTGCCAGGAGCTGCACTCTTGTCATTTGCCCTTAACAGAGCTGCTGAGGAATCTAGGGGAGGCAGGGGGGCTTGCCTAAAAGGATGCAGAAATAATTTCTTGCCGTTGCCCTGTCAAGCCCACTGAACAGACCATAGAGGGATTAGCACTGTGATTCAACTGAGCCCCCTAGCAGTAGTTGCATCCACTAACCTAACCCCCCCTACCCTGCCATTGAGGTCCAGTTGCGAACACACTGCTCTGATGGGGAAGTGTCAGCTATGGAATGCCCACAAACACCACTGATTTCTCCCACAAATGCAGGGAAGAGCCATTGGAGCCAGATGCTGCTACAACCACATTCATGTGGCAGGAAATTCCATACTGTAGGTTTTCTGGGGAGGGGCATGTCCCAGAGAGAATTTGGGGAGTGCAGGTTTCTCCTTGCATGGCGAGCTGCCCCGCTACTGACTTCCCCTCCTTTGGTGGATAGATCCAGCAAGCTAAAATGGAATCTCCCTGGCATACCTTTTGCATTGAAATCCTGCAGGGGCTGGCCATTATGTTTGGGCAGAGGGAGGCAAATGGGTAGGAAAGCAGGGAGGGCACCCTCCCCCCCCAGGCATGACCCAGAGACAGGGAAGGATGCACATTTGGCTGGAGGGTGTCAACCCTGCAAACATTTGGCCAGGAGACTGACAAGGAAGCTAGGAAGAGAGAGTTTGTCCGGATCATAATCGTACATTCACAGGCCCTGATTTGAATGAATCAGCCAAACCTTCCAGGACTGTAAAAGGGGGGGGGGGGGGGGGTTGCAGGCAGATTGGCATTTCCAGCCACAGCGCCAATGGCAGTGGTGGGCGGACAAATGATGGAGAGTCGGAGAAGTTCACAAGCACTGCATGGGGAGAGGGGGGTGGCATGAAACTACGGTGACTGTACCACAATTGCAGCCAGCACTCAGAGAGAGAGGGA
>JAXCMG010000252.1:1978223-2009204 GCA_034642415.1 Podarcis siculus
TTTTTTTTCTTGTTTTCCTCCTCCAAAAACTAGGTGCGACTTATGGTCTGGTGTGTCTTATAGAGCGAAAAATACGGCATGCGTGGAAATGGACCCGCGACCAAGGAAGCTGTTGTGACACAAGAGTCACTTGCTTGTTTTAATTGGCACCAGTCAATCGCCTGGCTGCAGAGGAGAGCAGCAGCCATGGAGGAAGGGAGGGGAGCCAGGTGGGGGGCGTGGGAGGAGGCCGGAGACCCGAAGAAGAAGAAGAAGGTCGTCAGGGGATACTGGGAAAATTGGGGGGGAATAGCCTTGCTGCAGCATTCTGAACCAGCTGACATTTCTGAACACCGTTCAAAGGCAGCCCCCCAGATAGCATGTTGCAGCAGTTCAAATGAGATGTAACTAAGGCATGTGTCACAGTAGCAAGATCTGGCATCTCCAGGAATGGCTGCAGTTGGCACACCAGCCTCAGCTGTGCCAAAGTAGTTATCCAGATTTAGGGCTGGATCTCCACCACGAGGGAAAGCAGACCTCCCATGTTCAAAAGCACTATACCGCTGATTACAAGGACTAGCAACAGAAAGGGGTCGCCTTCATCTGCTGCTTGTGAGGATCCAGCTAGAGACAGAATAATGGATGAGACGGACCTTTGATTGGTCTGATCTAGCAGGGTAGAGGCAACTGAAGCGTATCCAGTACCCATGAACATTATCAAATTATCTGAAACAAGGCAGGTATTAATTGTGGAGGAAGGAAAGACCTGTGCAGATGGACTGAATATCACAGTGGTGGCATTTGAAAGGAAGGCTCCAGCGGCTCTCATTGTATTCCGAAATGGTTCCAACAGAATGATTGTGCTGATTTCTTAGCTCCTTTTAAATATATTCTTCAAGAGCTGTGGGGGAATGTTTTGAATCTGTAAAGAGCTGTCTGCCAGAGGGGGGGGGGAGGACTTTTGCATGCTTTTGCCAAAAGCTCAGAAAGAAATCAGCTGGAGGAGGAGGAGGGTGGGTTTGTCCCACTCAGAAGGGTGACGAGATAGGGAGGGAAGCAGGGGTTCTTGGAAAGACACATTTTCACTGAATTCAGGGCCACTTCCGTGCAATACAGCAGTGGACTGGGTGTAGGATTCCAGCTCAAGAACTGCTGTTCCCGTTTTGTGGCAGGCTAGCGTGGGAGCAGATCTGTAGGTTGGGGAAAGTGGCAAGATGGCCAATGGGTAGATTAAGATGCCTGACAAGAGGAGACCCACAGCTTGCCCTGGAAACAAAGTAGTCTAGGACTGGAATGCAACTTAAGTGGGATGTCAAGGGCTGCATGCAATCAGGGCTTCAGCACCCCCTTCAGGCACTGCAGGGAAATGTCATGTTAACCCCTTTGACTGGTAAGTGATATGGAGTCTCACCTTAACCCCAGCCTGATATAAACATGAGGGGTCATTGCCAATACCTGGACTCAGGACCTCTTCCTCTTTAGAAGAAGGCTACCCTACTCAGCCCGAAAATGTTCTAGCACAGACTTCCCCAACCTGGTGCTCCTCCAATCTTGATGAACTGAGTAGGAATAAGGAAGCTTCCTATGTAACTCATGTAACTCCCCTCAGCTCCAGGCAGCCTGGCTAATAGTTAGACATGATTGGCACTGTAATCTTGCAATATCTGGCAGGTCACAGGTTCCTCATCCCTGCTCCAGATGATGCCCCCAAACAGCATTCTCCTTGCTTGCGATTCCCAGCAACTTGTACATCCTTCTTCCATCAGCAGAGGTGAAGCCTAGACATTGTGACCAGTAGTCACCAACAGTGCCGGATTACCAAATACACAGAGTAAACAACGTCCTATGGGCCTCAGGAAAGAATTGAAGTGGGAAGAACAGAGGCAACTTCCTTGCAGGTGTGTGGCCTGTTGGCTGCATGTGTGTGGCCTGTTGGGGGAAGACAGTGCTTTTTTGAAAAAAATGTTCAGGGGTACTCTCATTTTCCTACTCATATTGAAATACTGCCCCTCAATGAGGCCAAACTTAGATTCACAGAATGTTTAGGGGTATGCATACCCCTGTGTCCCCCCAGAAAAATCACAGTTTTGACAATCAGGAGTTAACTATCTCCCATGTGCATTCCTTTAGCTGGGGAGCACCCTTGACATCCTAGCAGCTGCCTGCTGTAGAGTTGTCGAACACACTACATGAATGCACATCCAGAAATGTATGGTTATCCTGGCTTTGGGTCACATTCAACAGCTACTAGTCACCCTGGCTCAGTGGAACCTCCAGACCCAGAGACAGTCTGCCCCAGATGACTAGATGATGGGGGTCATACTGTAAAAGGGGGAAGTGCTCTTGCCTTCAAAGCCTGTTGATGGACTCCAGCTTCTGCCAGCTGTAGCCAGCATAGTCAATGGTCAGGCATGATGGCAGCTGATGAGAGGGGCTAAGTGAATCTTGATGGACACCCTGTAGCCATCATCCCAGGTGTTGTCACTCTTAGATTACCTCTAGAGTTAAGCTGCCGAAGACCCACCCTACTTCTGACTGGCCACACGCTGCAATTCCAGGACCCAGCCACAGCAGCAGTGGTGGGTCCAGGCCACAGGCATACAGCACTCTCCATCTCTAAGCTGTACTTGGGGTGTGAAATCAAGTGTGTGGGAGGTGGGAGATGCAGCCAGCCTTCAAGGCAGCTCTATTAAGTCCTGCATATGAGAGGCCAGCCTCTTCCTGACTGCAGGAAACTAAGAACCTGCTCACATGTGTTGCTTAGCAATCGAGCGTGGGAAGAGGCAAGGGCAGACTGGCCTGCTGGAAAGGCTGTGAATTTCATCCATGCCGATGGAGGCTTCATTTTCTCAGGCAGCTGAAAACCGAACAGGGGCAGTGGACAAGGAAATATTAATATTAATAATTTTATTATTTATACCTCACCTGTCTGACTGGGTTCCTGTTCTGAGATAACAGAGGGCACTTTGCTCCTACTCACTTTAACATCCTGCAACATTCTTTTTTTAAAAAAAATATTTTTATTAGGAATTTAAATACAACATATTAGCTTACAACATATCATCATTAGTTTTCCCCCCATTTCCCCCCCATAAAACAACCCACCCTCCCCTCCCCCCCAGACTTCCCTCAGTTCCAATCTCTCGTTTTTCTATAGATGCTATTCTCTGCATGTTACACAATTGTATAAATCCTTAATTTATCTGACTAGTTATTATCAATAAAGAGTTTGTGAGTTTGTGAGTATCAAAGAGTTTGTGAGTGTTTATTCAAAGCCTGCCAAGGAGTCCAGTTCACTTTGTTGCTTCTTTAAACACGGATGGCGCTGTGGGTTAAACCACAGGACTTGCCGATCGGAAGATTGGTGGTTTGAATCCCCGCGACGGGGTGAGCTCCTGTTGCTCGGTCCCTGCTCCTGCCAACCTAGCAGTTCTAAAGCACATCAAAGTGCAAGTAGATAAATAGGTACCGCTTTACAGCGGGAAGGTAAACGGTGTTTCTGTGCGCTGCTCTGGTTCGCCAGAAGCGGCTTAGTCACGCTGGCCACATGACCCGGAAGCTGTACGGCGGCTCCCTCGGCCAGTAAAGCGAGATGAGCGCTGCAACCCCAGAGTCGGTCATGACTGGACCTAATGGTCAGGGGTACCTTTACCTTTACCTAAAACGTTCCCATTCATCTTTAAAGTCACAGTTGTCATTGTCCCGTAATTTGTGTGTCAATTTTGCCAGTTCTGCATAGTCCGTCAGTTTCTCTTGCCATAGTTATTTAGTCGGGGAACATCCTGCAGCATTCAATGGCGACTAGGCAGAATGGCTAAGCCTTGCCTGCCTGGTTTGAGCTAGCAATGCTTCTGAATTGCTGAACTTGCTGAAAACTGCAGGAGGTCAGAAGTTTGCTCTTGCGCTCAGGTGCTGCTTGTCAGTTTGGAACATAAAAACATAAGAGGAGCCTTCTGGGTCCGGACAATGGCCCACTCAGTCCAGTATCCTGTTCTCACAGTGGCCAGCCTGATGCTTCAGTGGGAAGCCCATAGGACCCAAGCACAAGAGCAACTCTTCCCTCCAACTGTTGCAAGATCCCACATTGCAGATACTTCACTAATCCAGGGGTTGGACTAGCCATCTCCTCCCCGAATTTCCCTAACCCTCTTTTAAAGCCATCTAGGTTGGAGGACAACACTGCTTTCCCACTGGCATCTGGATGCCACCATGGTGTAGTGGTTAAGAGCAGTAGACTCGTAATCTGGTGAACCAGGTTCGCTTCCCCACTCCCCCACATGGAGCTGCTGGGTGACCTTGGGCCAGTCACACTTCTCTGAAGTCTCTCAGCCTCACTCACCTCACAGAGTGTTTGTTGTGGGGGAGGAAGGGAAAGGAGATTGTTAGCCACTTTGAGACTCCTTCGGGTAGTGATAAAGCGGGATATCAAATCCAAACTCCTCCTCCTCCTCCTCCTTCTTCTTCTTCTTCTTCTTCTTCTTCCTCTTCCTCTTCCTCTTCCTCTTCTTCTTCCTCTTCCTCTTCTGGTTGACCACAGTGAGAGCAGGATGCTAGACTAGATGGACCATTGGCTTGATCCTTTAGGCTCTTCTTAGATTCTTACGATGCACTGGTCTATGCTTACAATGCCCCCTAGCAATGCACACCAAGACACCCCGCTCCATGACATTTTGCACAAGGCTGCCCTCTGACTGTTGCATGTGACCTGATCTCCACCAGCTATTGAAGGACGATGTTGAATTGTCTGATGGACTTAAGGCATCATCTAGTCCAGGGGTAGATGTCTTTTAGAAGACATCTAAAGGCAGCCCTGTTTAGGGAAGCTTTTAATGTTTAATAGGTTATTGCATTGTATTGTATTGTATTGTATTGTATTTTAGTGTTTTGTTGGAAGCCGCCCAGAGTGGCTGGGGAAACCCAGCCGGATGGGCGGGGTATAAATAATAAATTATTATTATTATTATTATTACCATTACCTAAGGCCTGTGGGCCAGATGCTGCCCAATTGCCTTCTAAATCCGGCCTGCGGATGGTCCGGGAATCAGCGTGTTTTTACATGAGTAGAATGTGCCCTTTTATTTAAAATGCATCTCTGGGTTATTTGTGGGGCATAGGAATTCATTCATTTCCCCGCCAAAAAATATAGTCCGGCCCACCACATGGTCCCACAGCTGAAAAAGGTTGCTGACCCTTGATGTAGTCCAACCCCTGGATTAGTGAAGTATCTTCAATGTGGGATCTTGCAACTGTAGTCCGTATTTAAATATTTCCAGTAGAGGAGAGTCCATCCATCTCCAAAGGCAGGCTGCCCCACTATGAGACAGCCCTTGCCATCAGAAACTCCCTCTAATGTTTAGCCCAAAATCATCTTCTCTGCAGTCTCCCTCCTGATTTCTCTGCAGCAACAAACAACAAGCCTGCTCCAGTTTCTGCATGACAGACAGCCCTTCAGAAATTTGAAGGCAGCTCTCATCATGTCTCCCCTTAATCTTCTTCCCTCTGGGCCAAACATATCCAACTTTTCCAGCTACTTCTCTTAAGACTTGGTTTCTAGACATCTTGCCATCCTAGTGCTCCTCTCCTGGACATGTTCCAGTCTGTTAATGTCCTTCTTAAAAATGTGATACGCAGAACTGGACCCAGCACTCAGGTGTAGTCAGATCAGTTTGATATGAAGAAAAGAGTTCTTCTGGTCATGTGCACTATACCTTACCACCAAAATATCACAACTGATCGCCACATCAGCTGGCGGTCAGGAAGGACATTTTAGAAGGCTGAAACAAGAGTTCATAGACTCAAAGAATTATAGAACTGTAGAGCTGGAAGGGACCTTGAGGGTCATCAAGTCCAACCCCCTGCAATGCAGGAATCTCAGCTAAAGCATCCATGACTGACAGCCATCCAACCTCTGCTTCAAAACCTCCAAGGAAGGAGAGTCCACCACCTCCCAAGGGAGACCATTCCACAGCTGAACAGCTCTTACTGTCAGAAAGTTCTTCCTGATGTTTAGCTAGAATCCTTTTCCTTGTAACTTGAAGCCCTTGGTTCAGGTCCTACCCTCCAGAGCAGGAGAAAACAAGCTTATTCCTTCTTCCATGTGATTGCTGTCATATCACCTTTCAGTCTCCTCTTTTCCAGGCTAAACCTACCCAGCTCCTTCAACCATTCCTCATAAGGCTTGGTTTCCACACCCTTGATCACCTTGGGTGCTTTCCTCTGTACATGTTCCAGCTTGTCAGCATCCTTCTTAAATTGTGGTACCCAGAATTGGACACAGGATTCCAGGTGTGGTCTGACCAAGGCAGAATAAGGTAAAAGGTAAAGGACCCCTGGACAGTTAAGTCCAGTCAAAGGAGACTATGGGGTTGTGGTGCTCATCTCGCTTTCAAGGCCGAGGAAGCCGGTGTTTGTCCACAGACAGCTTTCCAGGTCATGTGGCCAGCATGACTAAATCGCTTCTGGTGCTATGGGGCACTGTGATGGAAGCCAGAGCACACGGAAATGTGTTTACCCTCCCACCGCAGTGGCACTGGTAGAGGAAGAGGAGTGCGGGGGGAGCGCACTGCCCCCTAGCAACGCGATCCCTGTGGGGTTCCATCGCGGCTGCCCCCCACTGTCCGTGCTGGGCACCTGGTACGTGCACCAGCCCCGCCCCCCCTGCTCTCTGCCCCCCCCCCCCGGTGCCAGAGCATGAAGCTCCGCCAGCAGTACTTATTTATCTACTTGCACTGGTATGCTTTCAAACTGCTAGGTTGGCAGAAGCTGGGACAGAGCGACGGGAGTTCACCCCGTCAAGGGGATTCAAACCGCTGACCTTCTGATCAGCAAGCCCAAGAGGCTCAGCGGTTTAGACCACAGCGCCACCTGCTTTTTTGCTGCTGCATCACACTGTTGACTCAAGTTAAGCTTGTGGTCCACCAAAACCCCTAGATCCTTTTCTCATGTACTGCTAATAAAGCAGGTGTCCCCCATCTTATATTTATGCTGCTGGTTCTTCCTGCCTAAATGCAGAACCTTACATTTGTCCCTACTGAAATTCATTTTGTTAGCTTGGCCCCAATCTGTTAAGATCATTTTTGTATTCTCATTCTGTGTTCTGTGGCATTAGCTACCCCTCCCAGTTCGGTGTCATCTGCAAATTTAATGAGCATCCTCTTAATTTCTTCATCCAAGTCATTTATGAAGACACTGAAAAACAACGGGCCCAAGACTTGACCTGTTATCACCCTGCTTTCATTCTGAACCGAGTAGCTAGTAGAACTGAAATGGAATTGCATCAAATTTCAGAATCTACCATATGTTATTGTATTTTGCAGTTTGGGCATTGATGTCAGTGTCAGATATTAACATCTTACTTTGACACTGGAGTTCTATACGTATATATTTCCAACTGAATGGATGGAGCTAATTTAAAACTGTCTGGCAGCACAATCCTGGATATATTTACTCAAATGTAAGTCCTAAACCAACTGTTTTCAATGAAACTTACCCTCCCCCTGCTGCCGTGGGGCTGCAATAGCACCTATCAGATGCCATCAAATATAATCCCGAATGCTATTGCACAGCCTTTGGATATTATGCAGTGATGCTGAATAATGGAATATTCACTGATTAGCTGCATGCCCTGAGAAGAGGATGTGCACCCTCAAATTTTGCAGAGGGGTGTCATGGGGGAGGGAAGTAAATTCAGTGCAGCTTGAGTGCCATCACCCCCCCACCCCCACCCCATTCTCGTTGCTGTTGAGGAGCATCAAGGGACATGGCAACAAGCAGTCACTAATGACTCTGAGTGAGGAGCTCAGAGAGGGCTCAAAGGCCTCTCTGAGGAACAATCCTGCAGTCCCATTTATAGCGCTTGGCACAAACACGCCACAAGTTTATTCAGCTTGAATGAGCTAAAACGGATTTAAAGTGTCTGTCTCCCTTAGCTACGAGGAGGGAGGGTGCTGAGCTGCATCTGACCGCAGGGGTCGCAAAGCATTTTGGACAAGCTTTCATGCGCTATGATTTGCGGGGGGGGGGGGGGGGGCTGGCACACACACACACACACTTTTGCTGGAAGAGAAAGGAGGATATCTGCACTGCCCTGGAAATCTTGACCTGAACTGAACTTTAGAAGTTCTCCTGCAATGAAATATGTGAATAAATTTGAGGGGAGGGGAAATGACAACAGTGATGGTTGATTGTGATGTTAATAAAGGCTAGTAAACTTTCTTAAAGTTGGAGGGACTGTAGGAATAATATTAATAATTAACATGAATAATAAAGCAAATTACATACAGGTGAAACTCGAAAAATTAGAATATCGTGGAAAAGCTCATTGATTTTAGGAATTCAACTTGAAAGGTGAAACTAATATATGAGATCGACTCATGACATGCAAAGCGAGACATGCTTCTACTTCTCAGAGGTCCAATCCTGCTCGATTGGCAATCCTTGTTTTGCTGATTTCCTTGAATATTCTAATTTTCTGAGATTGTTAATTTGGGGTTTTCATCAGCTGTAGGCCACGATCATCGCAATGATAATGAATCAAGGCTTGACATATCTCGCTTGGCACGTCACGAGTCTATCTCATATATTAGTTTCACCTTTTAAGTTGAATTAGTGAAATAAAGGAACTTTTCCATGATATTCTAATTTTTCAAGTTTCACCTGTATCATGTGGGGGAAAGTGGATAAACCCTCTCTCATAATACAAGAACCCACATGGGGTCATTTACAAAGCTGAATGTTGGAAGATTCAGTACAGACAAAAGAAAGACCTTCATGTGGTGTGTAGTTAAAACTATGAAATAAGCTCCCATAAGAGGCTATCAACCAGCACGGCTATAAAATAGGATTTGACATGCACTGAAAATAAGGTGAATCAATGGCTACTAACCCTGTGGGCTACATTCTATCTCCACTATTGCCTCTGAATGCCAGTTGTTGGGAGTCACAAGTTGAGGCCATTGCTGTTGCACTCGGGTCCTGCTTGCAAGCTTCCCATCGGAGCATCTGGTTGGCCACAGTGAGATTGGTCACCTTCGGCCTGACCTAAAGGTAAAGGTAAAGGGCCCCTGACAGTCGCAGACGACTCTGGGGCTGCAGCGCTCATCTCGCTTTACAGGCCGAGGGAGCCAGCGTTTGTCCGCAGACAGTTTTTCCGGATCATGTGGCCAGCATGCCTAAGCCACTTCTGGCGCATGGAAACGCCGTTTATCTTCCCACTGGAGTGGTGCCTATTTATCTACTTGCACTTTTTGGTGTGCTTTTGAACTGCTAGGTTGGCAGGAGCTGGGACCCAGCAAGTGTGGTGTAGTGGTTAAGAGCGGTGGACTCGTAATCTGGTGAACCGGGTTCGCTTCCCCGCTCCTCCACATGCAGCTGCTGGGTGACCTTGGGCCAGTCACACTTCTCTGAAGTCTCTCAGCCCCACTCACCTCACAGAGTGTTTGTTGTGGGGGAGGAAGGGAGAGGAGATTGTGAGCCGCTTTGAGACTCCTTCGGGTAGTGATAAAGTGGGATATCAAATCCAAACTCCAACGGGAGCTCACCCCGTCCCGGGGATTCAAACTGCCGACCTTCTGATCGGCAGGCCCAAGAGGCTCGGTGGTTTAGACCACAGCACCACCCGCATCCCCTTCGGCCTGACCTAGCAGCACTCTTTTTATAGTCTTAATGCAAGATCTATATTGTGCCCATCTCTTGCCTCTAATGGATCTTCCATTGAAAGATGAATAATGATATAATTCACCCAGAAGCTCACAAACCCCAGCCCCCTTCCTAACAGCAGAGGCCCTTAGGACAGATTGAGTAGTTCCTTTCTATTAATGCAGCCGCCTTCTCAGGTCCAGCACTTCAGAAGAATTGGTGACAGCAGGCAGACCTCTCTCATTTAGAGCTCCCTTTTATCTTGTGGCAGAGAGAACACCATTCTGATTGAGAATTGCCACAGAGGTCTGTGTTGCTCTGCTTTCTATTTCCAGTTGCAACTACTTGAGGCTCCAAACCAGAGAATGTCCTGACATTCCTCTTCCTTGCCAGCTGGTTATAAATGTGCAAATAGACTGCATTTTAATCATCTTGCTTCTGAATTGCCATACCCATCAAACCCCGCTCCCCACCCAGTGAACCCACTTGCAGTAAGAGAGCAACCAGATCTATGTGACTGGTTTTGAGCAAAAGCAACAATTTCTGACAACAGACAGCTCTCAGGTGCTTGCCCTACTTGTGAACATTGAAACCTTATTGAAGAGAACAAGGAGTTCGTTGCAAAGTGCGTTTTTAAACTCACCTTTTGCACATTGGATAGGAATCTCCACAGCTCAGCTCAATTGCAAAGGGGCGAGCTTGTGAACACGCACTGAATATCAGGAAGCCCTTGCCAAATTCTTGCTCCTCAAGGTGAACAGAACTCTAAGCAACTGCTTTGCAAATTGATTGAGATTGATCTTGTTCCGTAGCTCAGATCTAAAATCCAGCCTTTGCAGAGTTCACTTGGCTCAAGAAGTACACAAGAAGGTAAGAACAGACACACAAATCTGCTGTTCAGCCTTTGCAAGTCTGAAGACATTGCTTTCCGCATATGCACAAGAACACAATTGGGAAAGAAAGGAAATAAATTGCAAATACGAATGTCTGGTCTGCTTTTGATCTTTGATCAGAAGTGATAAGCAAAAGCACATTCAAGCTTCAAAAGTTGTCTTCTTAGCGTGACCTCTCTTATTTGCCAGTGAATACTTCCCAGAGATTGTAAACAGCACATTTATGTATGTATGTATGTATGTATGTATGTATTATAGGTAAAGGGTAAAGGGACACCTGACCATTAGGTCCAGTCATGACTGACTCTGGGGTTGCGGCGCTCATCTCGCTTTATTGGCCGAGGGAGCCGGCGTACAGCTTCCGGGTCATGTGGCCAGCAGGACTAAGCCGCTTCTGGTGAACCAGAGCAGCACATGGAAACGCTGTTTACCTTCCCGCTGGAGCGGTACCTATTGATCTACTTGCACTTTGACGTGTTTTTGAACTGCTAGGTGGGCAGGAGCAGGGACCGAGCAACGGGAGCTCACCCCATTGCAGGGATTCAAACCACCGACCTTCTGATCGGCAAGTCCTAGGCTCTGTGGTTTATCCCACAGCGCCACCCGCGTCCCTTTTATGTATGTATTATACTGCTCTTCATTTAAGGGTCACAGGATGGTTTCCAATATAAAAACACAAAAATGCATAAAATAATAGCAAATCAAAAACAATACTCCCCTACACAGATTAAAAGGCCACAGATGGTTTGATTAGCTAAAGGCCTGGCAGAAGAGGAATGTTTTGCCTGGTGCATAAAGATATGTAGAGAAGGTGCCAAACGGGCCTCCTTAGGGGGAGCATTCCACAAATGGGGAACCACTGCAGGCCTATTTTCACGTTGCCACCCTCCAGATCTCTTGCAGTGGAGGCACACAGAGAAGGGCCTCAGGTGATGATCACAGGGTCTGGGGCAGTTACTTTGGAGAGAGGCGGTCCTTGCGGTATTGCAGTCCTGAGCTGTTTAAGCCTTTATAGGTCAAAACTAGCACTTTGGATCAGGCGTGGAAACTGATTTGCAGCCAGTGCAGTCAGGACAGGAACGGTGTAATATGCTCAAAGCATCTTGCCCCAGTGAGCAACCTGTCCACTGAATTCTGCAGCAGCTGAAGTTTCCTAACCATTGACAGAGGCAGCCCTACCTGTAGTGCAATGCACAAATCTAACACAGAGGTCACCAGAGCATAGTCAACAGAAGTTAAGCTATCCCTGCACAGCTGGCCACCAGCTGAAGCTGATAGAAAGCATCATCCCTGACCATTTCTGCTGCGTGTGTGAGAGAGTGTGTACCAACAACAAGTTTTGCGGGCTAAGCTCAGTGCTTTAAAGGCACCACCTAGGCTTCAACTGTAGCCCTGCCAGCTAGCTTAGCAGTCCATCAGATGACAACAAAAGCCAAGCCCTGTCCCTAAAAATGTCCTGCTCCAAGCCCCATCAGCTTCTGATATATGGCTTCTCTCCCTGCCTCACAGTGGCCAGAGGTCTCAGGTGCACCCAGCCCAACTTTCCTAGTTCCCATAGAATCATAGAATTGTAGAGCTGGAAGGGACCCTGGGGCCATCTGGTCCAACCCCCTGCAATGCAGGAATCTCAGCATCTTGTCCCCCATCCAATTTGAAACCATGCTGGACCCTGCTTAGCTTTGCAAAGGTGCTAGCAAGTTGGTTTTTTTTAATCGCTGCACCACTTGTTTGGGACTTGGTACACTCTAGACTTGTGTCTAAACAGTCTGAGTCTTCATGCCAGGTGAACATCATGCCCACTGATGCCTCAGAAACTTCTCAACCTGAGCAAGTCACCTAGATGACTTTGCCTGGCTAAGCTGAGCTCCTGTCTCCCATACTGAAAAGTTCCTTCCCTTCTTGTTTTGCATTGTGTCAGCCTTCCACAAGCTGGTGCCCTCCAGGACTTTGGGCCTACAACTCCCATCAGCCACACCGCCAGTGTTGAAGGGAGCTGGATGATGCTCCTGTCTCTGGCACTTCAGATTTTCAACCCCTGTCTCTGGGGTGTGACTCCCTGCCTGTCTGGGACACCTTTACCCACCTCTGTCCCCTGCCTGTTTTGGTCCATCTAGTCCAACACCCTGTTTTCACAGTGGCCAAACAGGTGCCCCAGTAAGAAACCACCAAGCAGGAGCCAAACACAAGAGCATTCTCCACTCTGGCTCCAAGCAACTGGTATTCAGAAGCTTTTCTGCCCCTGACCATAGAGGTAAAACATAACCATCGTGACAAGTACCTATTAATAGCCTTATCACAGAAACTCAGAATTATTGGAAGAGACCTCAAGGATCACCTAGTCCAACCCCCTGCAATGCAGGAATATTTTTTGCCCAGCATGGAGCTCGAAACCAAGACCCTGAAGCCCTGCTCTACCAACTGAGCTATAGAAGGTCCTTTCCATGGATTTGTCCAATCCTCTTTTACAGCCATCCAGGTTGGTGGCCATCACTGCCTCACACTGGAATGAGTTCCATAGTTTAACTGTGTGCCACATGAAAAAGTCCTTCCTTTTATCTGTGCCAAATCTTTCAACATTCAGCTTCGCTGGGTGTCCATTAGTCCTGGTGCTTTGAGAGACGGAGAAAAGCTTTTCTCTGTTTGCTTTCTCCACGCCTAACACATAATGTCATGAATTTCTATCATTTCACTTATTAGAGTGGAGGCACATTCGCAACCTGCAGCGTCCGCAACCCGCAGCGCCGTGTCTGTGCATGCGCAGGTTGATATTTGGTGCTTCTGCACATGCGCAAAGCGCAATATAGCGCTTCTGCGCATGCATGAGTGCCGAAACCCGGAAGTAACCCGTTCTGGTACTTCTGGGTTTCGGCGCGTCTGTAACCCGAAAACATGCAAACTGAAGCATCTGTAACCACTGTACTTGCCTTTTCTCCAAACTAAAAGGCCTCAAAGGGGTCATGAAGAGTCAGACATGACTAAATGACTAAACAACAACAAAAGGCCTCAAATACTGCAGGCTTTTGTCATAGCGGAGTCACTCCTTCCCTTTACTTGCCCTTTTCCGGCCATGCTTTTCTGATTCAAGGCATTGATATAAAGTGAGAAAAAGCAGCTCCTTTCTTCCTGAAAATAGGTTTTGGCTCCCTCTGCTGGTTAACCTCTGCTGATACTGCTGATACTGTACTGCAGGGGAGTTAAGGAAACACATTGTGACTGATAAGCCCGCCAACCCCCAAGTGCTGAGACGTCTCAGGGGTCCCAGTGCATGCCCCAGCTTTGGTTTCCTTGGAATAAAGTTACCAGACGTCCCCGTTTCCCAGAGACAGTCCCCAGATTTACAAATCAGTCCCCTGACAAAATCCATCTATTTAGTAGGAAGTTGAAAAGTGTCCTGGATTCATTGGAAAAAATATGGTAACCTTAGAATAAGGTAATTGTAATTGATGCTTTTATTTGCACACAATATACACAGACTGAACATAACGCCAGTGGTGGTGCATGCTTTAATCACACCCAGGGCGCGCATCTGCGCATGTGCCAGGGGGCAGGGCATGGAGGGTGAAAGGAGCCCATTGCGTCCCAGCCCAGTCCTTGCTGCCAGTGTGACACCATCCCCAAGCTGCTTTGCAAGGCTCACAAAGCGGCTAGGGAAGGATGGTGTGAGATGGACACTGTGCGCCCTTCTCATTCCAACCGCCCAGAGCCAGCCCTGGTTTGCTATGAGAAGGACATAACAGCCATGCACTCTTTGATACCAGCCCTCTGGGAGTGACGCTGTGATCAAAGAGTGCATGGCAGTGTAAGAAGATCAGATCCCAGCCTCACAAAGCAGCTCAGGGCTGGCATGGGGAGGGTGGGGTGAGCACTGCCTTCTCCCCACCTGGAAAGTGTGCCCAGGGTGACTGCCACTGCAGGCGCCCCACACACACCACACCCCTGCCTAAGATGGGAAGCAGGGGCAAGTGTTTTAGATTTAGAATTTACTATATTGTCCCAGTAGTGATGTATGGAAGTGAGAGCTGGACCTTAAAGAAGGCTGATCACCGAAGAATGAATGCTTTTGAATTCTGGTGCTGAAGGAGACTCTTGAGATTCCCATGGATTGCAAGAAGATCAAAGCTATCCATTCTGAAGGAAATCAGCCCTGAGTGCTCACTGGAAGGACAGATCCTGAAGCTGAGGCTCCAAGACTTTGGCCACCTCACGAGAAGAGAAGACTCCCTGGAAAAGACCCTGATGTTGGGAAAGATGGAGGGCACAAGGAGAAGGGGATGACAGAGGACGAGATGGTTGGACAACATTCTCGAAGCTACCAGCATGAGTTTGACAGTGGAAGTTTGACTGCCCCTGCAGCCCCTCCCAATGCCACACTCCTGTGTAAGATGGAAAGCAGGGGCAAAACTACGCTTTATTTCACCCAGGTCAAAGACCCAGTTTGGCACACAAACAACCCACACACATACATAGGCTGGGAGCCTCAGTGGCACCCCTCTGGAGGCTTCACCCAGGGCACACACCTGCGCATTGGACTTTCACTTCCAGCAACATTCACAACTGAGCGTCCTTTCGGCTTTGGCCCAGCCGCTTCATCAGCCCTGAATCTACTTGTACTTGTCCTCCGCTCTTCCTCAGTAGCATGTTGGACGCCTTCCGACCTGAGGGGCTCATCTTCCAGGGTCTTAATTTTTATTTGCCTGTTGTTTTTGTCCATGGAGTTTTCTTGGCAGGGATACTGCCATGAGGCAGCCTGCTTCACCTGGCTGAAAGAATGGTGTACATTGCTGGTTCCTGCTCCAGGTGGATCACGTTTAGTCAAAACTCTCCACTATGACCTGTCCATCTTGGGTGGCCCTGCGCAGCATAGGTCATAGCTTCTCTGAGTGATGGCTCTGACCTGGTGGAATGCTCTGTCCCAGGAGACTAGGGCCCTTTAGGATTTAACCTCCTTCCGCCGGGCCTGTAAGCCAGAACTATTCTGCCTGGCCTTTAATTTGAATTCAGCCTGATCTTTTATTTCCCTTCTCTTCCCTCCCTCTCCCCTTTTATGAAGATTACCTGCTCTGGGATCCCACAGCTAATTCTCCCCTGGCTTCCTCACTGCCCCAAGTAGGACCAATTCAGCCAACTAGCCCTGGGGACTATCTAATGCTTATTCAATGGATTTCCCCCAAATTGATTTCTGAACTTTGAATTTTATTGTTATTCATTTTTTTGGACTGTATTTTATGCTGCTTCTACAATTAAGTGTTTTAAATTTGTTGTTAGCCGCCCTGAGCCCAGTTTTCTGAACCGGGAAGGGCAGGGTATAAATAAAAAATTATTATTATTATTGAAGCCCCTTCAGCACGACAAGGCAGTGATCCATGAAGGATCACTTTTCCTTAGGATGTCTCTATATTCATTGGAGAAATTGGAGAAATGTTGGAGGGTATGGAGTTATCTGACCCCTGAGCCGTCTGAAGGCAATCCTCTATACAGAAGTTTTATTAATGTTTAATGTTTTATTATGTTTTTATAGACGTTGGAAGATGTCTCCAAAAATTTTTACACATCACTTGGGAATACAGGCAAAAAACCTGGCTAGCCCTCTGCCCCCTGTCCTGTCTCCCACAGCTACAACACAGAGGAAAGTCTCACAGCATTAACCCTCCAACAGATATTCTAGTCCCCTCTGAAATTAAGTTTCTAGGGGGATGCAGAGACATAGCCATAGTGTTGGTTTCAGCAGAGAGAGCATGTCAAACCACTATCTTTTTCCTGGTGGACTTCAGACTGCCTTTGCTTTCCTTCATGCATAACTTGATGGCACTGACCCAATCCAGGAGGAGGGAGTAGGAGAAAGCCTTGCTCCCTTCGACTCACTGCCCAGAATAGCCTCCAACCATTAGCTCTGATGGGACACAGGTGGCACTGTGGGTTAAACCACAGAGCCTAGGGCTTGTCGATCAGAAGGTCGGCAGTTCGAATCCCCGTGACGGGGTGAGCTTCCGTTGCTCAGTCCCTGCTCCTGCCAACCTAGCAGTTCTGAAGCATGAAGTGCAAGTAGATAAATAGATACCGCTCTGGCGGGAAGGTAAACGGCGTTTCCGTGCGCTGCTCTGGCTCGCCAGAAGCGGCTTAGTCATGCTGGCCACATGACCCGGAAGCTGTACGCCGGCTCCCTCGGCCAGTAAAGCGAGATGAGCAGCGCAACCCCCGAGTCGGCCACGACTGGACCTAATGGTCAGGGGTCCCTTTACCTTTATTAGCTCTGATGGCAACCAGTCACCTGTACTCGATCAGCTCTGCAGTTATGCAAAAAATACTTGTCTGTGACAATAGTGCATCATACCAAATGTAAACAAACTGTGAAAAATTGAATTGAATTGAAAGTTTAGTCACCATATGTACTTTTCCTTGTTTATTTGTTTGTTTCTAAATTAAATTTTAATTAAAACTTCAGTAAAATGGCTACATGCAAATTCAATAAAACAGAGTAGACAGCACAAAGCAGTACATAGTGTAACAACAACAGTTCCAAAGCAGCTCAGAAAACCAGCCACAATGTGTTGATTGAAACTTGAGAAAATAGAATAGTTTTTTAAACACCTGCCAACATTATATGATGCTGGTACCAGGCAAATGTCATTTTACACAGTCTTAAAACATTGGCAGTCCATGCAGGTTCTCCACGTACAGGATTGTGAGGCTGGTGGGAGAACATTAATTTCTTCTTTATGTATGAAAAAAGGGAGACCAGGTTTCATAAATCACAAGATCTAAAACAGAGATACAAAAATGCTCAACAACAGCAGCAACAATCCCCCAGCAAACAAAAACTCCCAAACAACACTCCGCCCCAGTCAGTTTGTTAGTCCTCATCCAAATCATGACTTGATCCAGAAACCACTTAGGGACACGCATGGCCTCTCCTGAATTGGATGTTAAAGAGAAATTCTTTGAGGTCCTTCTTTGTGTGCCCCCTCCCACGAGAGATCTGCAGAGCGACAACATGAGAATGGGTCCTTTCTGCAGTGGCTCCCCATTTGTGGGATGATCTCCCCAGAGAGGCCTGCCTGGCACCTTCATTGCATATCTTTAGTTTCCAGGTGAAAACATTCCTATTATCGCATGCCTTTGGCTAATGAAACAATCTATTCCCTTTTAAGCTTGTTGTTGTTTTGTTGTTTAGTCGTGTCCAACTCTTCGTGACCCCATGGACTAGAGCAGGCCAAGCACTCCTGTCTTCCACTGCCTCCCGCAGTTTGGTCAAACTCATGTTCATAGCTTCAAGAACACTGTCCAACCATCTCGTCCTCTGTCGTCCCCTGCTCTTTGTGTCCTCCATCTTTCCCAGCATCAGGGTCTTTTCCAGGGAGTCTTCTCTTCTCATGATGTGGCCAAAGTAGGGGGTATTGTTTTTGCCTCCCCTTAAGCTTACTTAGGGATGTGGGTGGCACTGTGGGTTAAACCACAGAGCCTAGGACTTGCCGATCAGAAGGTCGGCAGTTCAAATCCCCGCGACGGGGTGAGCTCCCGTTGTTTGGTCCCTGCTCCTGTCAACCTAGCAGTTTGAAAACATGTCAAAGTGCAAGTAGATAAATAGGTACCGCTCTGGCGGGAAGGTAAACAGCGTTTCCATGTGCTGCTCTGGTTCGCCAGAAGCGGCTTAGTCCTGCTGGCCACATGACCTGGAAGCTGTACGCCGGTTCCCTTGGCCAGTAAAGTGAGATGAGCGCCGCAACCCCAGAGTCGGTCATGACTGGACCTAATGGTCAGGGGTCCCTTTACCTTTAACTTTAACTTTAAGCTTACTTTCTTATTAAATTTCTACACATTCTATACAAATTTCAACTGTTCCTTATAAGGCTGGAACCTTGTTACCCTTCTATGGACCAGCTCCCCCCCCAAAAAAAATCTGGTGCCTCCAGATGTGAGTGGACATCCGTCCGCCCCAATAGGCAAGATAGAGAATGGTTCCAGGATTGTTTTTCAGGCATTGTTTTGGGAAAGCCAGTTCTTGACACACACTCTTGATTTGTTGATGCCCTTCTCTGCCCCCCCTTTCTTTTTTTAAATTGAATTTTAAGAACAATGGACAAGTTACAGAAACAAGGAAATGTAAGAAGCAACAAGTTTAAAAATGGCAAGGCTCTGACAACTGACAACAGGGAAACCTTGGATACATCCTTGGTGTGATTGACTGACAATAAATAATACATGCCAAGAGGAAAAGGATGGGAGGGCTGTGATAGCAAAGGGTTCCGTGGCCTAAACCAAAACAATTACAAGCTTTTATTTCAAAAAAAAGGAGATAGAGAACTGCAGCCCACTTATCCGTTGCCCAAACTTGGAAATACCTACAAAGCCTACCTATTGGTCCAAAAACATTTGGAAACTGGCTATAGCCGAAAAGTCAACGCCCAGTATCCAGGGTGGTACCCAGAGAAAAACTGGGCACCTTTTTCACGTCTTGGTGTATGATTTCATACACGAATAGCAACCACGATTATCATCAGTTGCAGAGCAAACATGGTTCCCCTGTTTAAATATGAAGGCTGCATTATTCCTCTGCATCAGGACGGACATAAAAGACTGAACTTGGGCTTCATTCATTCACTTCCAAGCTGCAAGGCAAAGCAAAAACAAAAAAAAAACGAAAGAACTAGCAAGTATAAAGATCTCCAACTGACTTATCCTTGATCTCCTTAGAGATAAAAATGGTAGGAAATAAATGCAATAAATAAATAAAACTAAAATTGGGCTGCTTTAGGGTTGTTCTTTCCTCCTTACCGTGTAGGTCATTTCCTATCTCCTGTAGACTCTTCGTACTTGCACAAGCCTGTATGTTTACATCCGCTTGCTGCTGATACCTCCCTCTTGTGCTTGTGGTGGGGTGTTGCCCTGGCTGCATTACGTAGGATTGCAGAAAACAGATGGTGAACAAAAGCTACCCTGGTCTGACCAGCTATGAATGCAGATGACCATTAATTTGATTTATTGCATTTATATCACACATTTTTCTCTAAGGAGTTCAAGGTGGAACGCATGGTTCTCCCCCTCCTCATTTAATCCCCACAACAACCCTGAGAGGAAGCGGTTGGCTCAAAGCCACCCACTGAGCTTCATGGTCAGGTGGGAATTTGAACCCTGGTCTCCAAGGTCCTAGTCTGACCTACTCCTACTCTAACCACAAATTGCTTAGTACCTCCTGACAGGCAGGGGAAGCTGCTGCACAATATCAACAGCTGTCTAGGTCAACTAAAATACAGTGGTACCTCGGTTTACAAACTTAATCCGTTCCGGAAGTCCATTCTTAAACCAAAACCATTCTTAAACTGAGGCGCACTTTCCCTAATGAGGCCTCCCACCACCGGTCCCTTCCACTGTTCGGATTCCGTTCTTAGACCGAGGTAAAGTTCTCAACCCGGGACACTATTTCTGGTTTTGTGGAGTTTGTAAACCGAATCGTTCTTAAACTGGACTGTTCTTAAACCAAGGTACCACAGTACTAGGAAACCCAAGATGGTACAGTTAATTAGAAGGAAAATGTTCTCTCTTTCATAAAAGATTTCTGGAGCATTTTTGCAAAACGAGTGTGAAAGGAGATTGCTGCAGAGGGGATGGTCTGCGCTGTGTTGCCAAAGAATGTTTTGGAGAACCAATTGCATATTCAGGGGTGATGCTTTCACTACTTTCAATCCAGCTGCTTTTCACTTCAGAGCTATTTACAATGTGGCTTAGAAAAATCAGTAAATTGTGGGAGCAAAACAACAAGAGCACAGCATTACAAAAGAGCGGCAATGCAAAAGAACAATAAAACCTCCTTCACACAACAAAGATGGAAGCAGGGTGGAGCAGGGAGAGAAACACAGATGTTTATTGTGATGCAAAAACCACTAAGCACTCTGTGGCGCAGCTGAAGTGAAATCTGAGCCTTTCTGGAAGGCTCATTTAAGGCACAAGAATAACAGCACTGATACTTTCAGCATCAATCCATAATATGCCTTTAATTCAGTTTATCTCTCATGACTGCAAAGGTGAAAGGGGCAGGAAATGTGGGCGGGGGGGGGCAGCTTGTTGAGGTGCCAAATGCAACAGATTTAGAAAGCAATTGGGCCAGATCCAGCCCCCGGGGCCTTAGTTTGCCTACCCATGATCTGGAGTGTATGGACCAAGTTTTGTTTTCTTATTTGTCTCCGTACTCTTCCACTGCATGGCTACTTAAGAGTTACAATTTTAAAGTGTTAGTCCCAACTTTATGAAAAAATAAAAATAAAAGGTCGCCCCCCCCCCACAACACACACACACCTGAGTGTGACTTCCAGCTACTCTTGGCTACATAAAACATCATTGCAATGAGTGAGGCAGGTGCTTTGCAAACCGTGTGTGACGGGTGGAAACCAGGAAGCAAAAAGGTTTTTAGAATTTTGACTGATGGGAGCTGCCTCCCTAATTGGCAGCTTGTGGCATCTCCAGGGACTGTGGCTAAACTGAGCACTGATCCATGGGAAAGGCCAACCGTACAGGCTACTATTTATTTTCTAGGGTGCCTCGGGAATTCCATTCTTTCCCTACAACATGACTCAGGGCTTATCCACGCTTCCTTGTCATGTCTGACTGTTTTGCTGCAGGTAAAACTGGTATTGAATGTGCAGTTGGAGCAAAGGGCAATTTGGAGTTTTGCCCTGATTCACATTTCCTCTTATCTATTGCTAATGCATAGGAGCCAACTCCTGGGGGCTGAGGTCCCTCCCCCGCCCAATAAAATATTTGAGGTTTGGCACACACACCCCAAGTTGATGGGCATTGCCATTCAAATGGTGTGTGCACGCCACATCATGTGATCGATTAAGCGGGGCAGGGACCACCTGGGCCCCCCAATATTTTATTCAAGTTGGCACCCCTTGCCGAAGAACAGGTTTTCCCTTGGAAAGGAGCATGGCAAGGGGACCCACAAACAGAAGTGTGGACGAGCCCAAAGATGTGGGGAAAGTTAAGCGGTATGTTAACGGGTCATGTGATCTCATACATTGATGATGTGCTGGAAAACAATATAATGTATGGGATCACAGTGAGGAGAAACAGATAGTTCACTTGAACCATGAAGGTGTGAGTCATCTTGAAGCTGCTACCCTCCTCTGATACTCATTCTCTAAAAGCCCTGCTGAGTCTTTTGTGCGACTTTATGGAGATGTTTTCTGAAAAGGCATAGCTTCTCTTGTTGTTTAGTCCGTTAGTCGTGCCCGACTCTTCGTGACCCCATGGACCAGAGCACGCCAGGCCCTCCTGTCTTCCACTGCCTCCCACAGTTTGATCAAACTCATGCTGGTAGCTTCGAGAACACTGTCCAACCGTCTCGTCCTCTGTTATCCCCTTCTCTTTCTGCCCTCCATCTTTCCCAACATCAGGGTCTTTTCCAGGGAGTCTTCTCTTCTCATGAGGTGGCCAAAGTATTGGAGCCTCAGCTTCAGGATCTGTCCTTCCAGTGAGCACTCAGGACTCATTTCCTTCAAAATGAAGAGGTTTGATCTTCTTGCAGTCCATGGGACTCTCAAGAGTCTCCTCCAGCACCATAGGTCAAAAGCATCAATTATTCGGCGATCAGCCTTCTTTATAGATAGCTTCTCTATAAATTACCAAAAGAGAACAAACATTGGGAATCTGGTCCAGAGCAAACAGGGTCATTTTTTAAAGACTGAAGCAGGGTTTAGCACATGGGTAGGCAAACTAAGGCCCGGGGGCCGGATCTGGCCCAATCGCCTTCTCAATCTGGCCAGCGGATGGTCCGGGAATCAGTGCGTTTTTACATGAGTGGAATGTGTCCTTTTATTTAAAATGCATCTCTGGGTTGTTTGTGGGGCGTAGGAATTCGTTCATTTTTTTCCCCAAAATATAGTCTGGACCCCCACAAGGTCTGATGGACAGTGGACTGGCCCCCTGCTGGAAAAGTTTGCTGACCCCAGGTTTAGCGTCTGCCCCTGCTTTGGCACACCCAAGCCTGAAACTTCTCTTTCAGATTCACCAGCCTGCTCTTTTATAGGCACGAGTGCCATGCTGCTTCATGAGCAGACATGCTTCAAAGTGATTAATAGGTAAAGCATACATATGTACACTTGCAACATTGGGAAATTACAGGTTGAAAGGTAATAGAACAAACTTTGAAATAGGCCGTCAAGAGGGAAATACAGGATGAACACGTCAGCAACCTCTGTATAGCACAATGGACTTCAGCCTTGGTATATGATGGAGGCAGCTTCATGGAAGATGCTGGAGACCCACCTGGCCCTTGCAAGGGGTAACACAATTGCAGCCTTTGGGGTGGGTTTTCTTTTACTCTCGAGAAAAGGCAAATAAGAAGCGATATGACTGAAGTTTATAAAATTTTGCACGGCATAGAGGAAGTGGAGATGGGGAAGTTTATCTATCTCTTATAACGCCAGAACTCATAGACACCCCATGAAGCTGAATGTGGGGAGATTCAAGACATCCCACAATGATTTTTCAGTTTGAGCTACTGTAATGTGCTGTGTAGTGTGCATTGCTAGATCCCGTATGCACTTTAATTGCACTTTAATTGCTTCTTTTACTTCACAAACTGTATTTTATTGTCTTACAATTTGCATTCCACAGAATTTAAACGGCAATACAATAAAATGCAATCAAAGAAATAAATAAACAATTAAAAGTCAATAGAAAAAATGAATGCGGACAATGCCATGTACCTCCTGAATGAAGCTTGTACAGTAGACCAGTGGCGGTCCATAGAACAGAGTTTGTGAACTTGTGCTCTGTCCAGCGTCTGAATGAATAACCGTTTTTTTTTTCAATCTCTTGGTTTGTAGGCCCAGTTTATATAACTTCTGATCCAACTAGGAACAGTGCCTTGGATAGTTCTTGGGGCACACACTGCGCTGTTCAGAAAGATGCAGTGAGTTGCCATTTTAAATTTCCCACATTGCCCCCCAGAGCATGTGACAAAGGAGGGATACCTAAGAGAGCTTCTCACACACTCCTAAACTAACATTTACCCTGTTAGTTAGATGCTTTCATGACTTAGCATGTAGCCAAGAACAATTCCTTTCTCTCTCTCTCTGTCAACAAGCATCCAGAAGAACCACAAAACTGATGCCACATTCATGACGCTAATTGGAATATTGATTTAATGCTCCAAATCTCACACAAATCTCATTTATCTTTCGTCAGGTGCTTTTCTGCCCTGGGGACAGTTTCATAATAACTGAAACTAAAAAACAAACAAAAAACACAACTGCAAATATGACAAATGAGCCGGAATGGAAAAATCAATCCGAAGCAAAAAGATACACACACACACACACACACACACACACACACACACACTTCCCATACTACCAGTTAGGGCGTGTCCAGCACTGCTTGTTGATTTCCCACTCAACCAGCTCAGGAGCTGAGCCAAAAAATGTAAATGTAAGATAGGGACCGGACAGGTAGTTGGACACAACAGCCTTCTTTATCCTTGAACATCTCGGTTATCTAAGGCCAAAATAAGAGGCTTGCCAGAACCATCTAGTGTGAGTGCAAGAGCATTGTTCTCAGTGACTCAAATTCAAATAGCCAAACATTGGATGAACATAATTATGGAAAAATCTGGGCTCCTATAGAACTGGTATCAACTTCTGCATATTTCAGGCAAAACATTCTCGAAGCTGTATATCAGTGGTTCAGAACCCCAGTGCACCTCTCTCATGTGACTGGAGGAATATCTCAGAGCTGTTGGAGGAACCCATGCGCACCTCTGGTGGGAGTGCCCTATAGCAACTGCTTCGGTAGCTCAAACGAACAGGTAGATCTCAGCCATAAGCCACTTCTCTTGAATATGTTTGAAGGCAGCAACGAAGACATTCAATCCAAAGATTTGTTAATACTTATTATGGCAGTAAGGGACGCGGGTGGTGCTGTGGGTTAAACCACAGAGCCTAGGACTTGCCGATCAGAAGGTCGCGGTTCGAATCCCCGCAACAGGGTGAGTTCCCATTGCTCGGTCCCTGCTCCTGCCCACCTAGCAGTTCGAAAGCACGTCAAAGTGCAAGTAGATAAATAGGTACCGCTCCGGCAGGAAGGTAAACAGCGTTTCCATGCGCTGCTCTGGTTTGCCAGAAGCGGCTTAGTCATGTTGGCCACATGACCCGGAAGCTGTACGCCGGCTCCCTCAGCCAGTAAAGTGAAATGAGCGCCACAACCCCAGAGTCGGTCACGACTGGACCTAATGGTCAGGGGTACCTTTACCTTTACCTTTATTGTGGCAGTAGCATGTCTGCCCATTGTGCTTCTGGACCTGGAACATAGCAGTGGATGAGAGACTGACCTCCCACCTACAGGGTCCTAAGAGTCAAGGTGTCAAAGGCATTTCCCAACCCAAAGTGTGCACATGACAGATAGTTAAGTATTTAAAGTCAAAGCTGACGTCTGAAGGACAGTGGACCGCCCCCCTGCTGAAAATGTTTGCTGACCCCTGCCCTATGGCCTGTGCACATACACCTGCATGGAAATACCCTCTGCTCATCCCTTTTCAATCCCCTCCTGGTGCAGGAGAGGGTGGGGAAGTACAAAGCCCTTCACTTGCCTGGCCTGCCTCCTCCTCCTCTTCTTCCAACCCATTCTGTGCTCCACCCTCCAGCTTTGGGAGGAAATTACAATGGTTTATCAATTTATATTGGTCTGGTGATTAACTCTGGCAATATTTATTTTTTGTCATACGTGCTGATTAATCTTACTTGTACACTTATGCACTAATGTTCCCCTTATCTTGTGCTTCCCCACCCCTCTTTTAGATAATGAAATCTTTTGAAAAGAAAATGAGAAAGGGAAAAGGAAAAGAGGGTGCCTTCTATAGGTCCACAGCATATCCCCGTTTGTAAGCTGCTGAGCTCCTGTCCCAACGTGGCACGTGTTCTACTCAGTAAGGAAGTGGCCATCTGCTTAGCTACTATGCTCACCGCCACAGCAGGAAACCCCAGTTCTTCTTCCTTCACTCTTATTTACAGTGTCAACTCCCACCGGATGCAGCTACTAGATGTCAAACACCTTTAGAAAATCCAGGAGGACTTCGGAAAAATCGAAAGGGTACGTGAGCTTCTGGGATGGGGTGTGTGTGCAGGGGAACATTATATTTTAAGCAATTATAAAATCTATAGGTGTAAGTACCTCTCCTAAAATTAGTTCATAGTTACTTATTTGTTACTCTTTCATGGATAACAGCTCTTGTCATGCATTTTTGCGGAGAATGTAGGTTGTTAACAGATAGCTGTATGTGATTGTAGATTGTAGCTTTCCTCATTTGTGGTGTGTAGATAACAGCCCCCTGCCCTTACTTAGCTCCTGTAATTGCCATGCAGAAGTACACTGCCCCTGTCCACAAAAGTCCATCTATTTAGAAATTATGGGTAAAAGCCCAATCTTTGTCTGTCCACACCTCAATATTAAATTGTGGACAGCAAATTTCAGCCTGTGGTGCAGCGGTAAAGATGCAAAAGATTCAGCTCCCAGAATCTCCAGGTAGGGCTTGCAAGTGCCACATAATATTCTGAAGAATATTATGATATTCTGAAGAACCAATCCCAGTGTTGACAGTACTGAGCAAAATGAACGAATGGTCTTCCTAAGTCCTTAAGGAGTGTGTTCATCTGAAAAACAGATTGTGGTTCTCATATTCTCCACAGGAACTAGAGGTACTAGAGAATTCATAATTTTTCCCGTTTGCAACTTCGAAAAACTATTCAGACCTGAACTTATAGATTCAAATGACAAGGAGATTCTGACTAAACATGAGGATAAATTTTGGGGCAGTAAGAGCTGTTTTGACAGTCTCTCTCAGAAGATGGCCATCTGTCATGGATGCTTTAGCTGAGATTCCTGCATTGCACGGGGTTGGACTAGATGACCCTTGGGATCTTTTCCTGAATATTCTATGAATATTATGTGGCACTTGCAATAGTGCCAGTTCTGTAGACTGAAGCAGTCAAATGGGCATGTTTGGGGGTAACCCTTTTGAGTCCCATCCAATTCTACCCATCTATGATTCTATGATCCCACCACATTTGAGAATTTGTCCACTTTGCTGCCCGCACCTTGTGGTGGTGAGTTCCACAAGCCATGTGATAAAATCCAAGCACACACATATGCACACAAATGAACCCAGCAGTCCAAATCAGCTTCACTAGCTGAGAACTCTGTATGTTACAAGAGTGGGGGGCGGGCGACACCTCCCTTTGCCCAATTCTCTCCACGTCGGAGAGTGCCCGGTCCAAAAAGATGCCAACCCAGAAGATGCCAGAGACAGGACGCTGATGATGATTGACAGGAGAGTGCTGTGCTGAGCCAAAAAGGCCCTTTCAAAAGGCTCAGGAAGAAGGGAGCACAGAAAGTCAGGCGGGCCCTCAGGACCTGGGCCAAAGCTGTGCAGCAGAGGCAAGAACAGCACACCCCACCCTGAGGCACTGGGAGAGATCCTGCCTGCTGATCAGCGCCACAATGCCTCCCAGGCTAAGGGCCGTTTCCCGAGACCTGTGGCTGTAAGAAAGCGGCAGCAGGGCGTTTCGGCAAGGTTTGTCAGTGCTTCTACTTCCTCTGTTCGGGCTCCAAAGATCGACAGGCTGAAGATACCAGGCGTGCCCCAGTGATATTTATGAAGTTTATTGTTTCCTCTTCATACAGCGAGTGTCCCCGCCCCCCGCATGGCGTACGGCAAACTGCTTTCCAGACACCCCCCCCCCCCCAAAACAGATTTTGCCTCTTTTGATGAGCTGCTAGCTTGAGCTTGAGAAATATGTTCCCAAACACACGCGCGCACGTGTCTCCAGGGCATAGAACTTGTTCTTTGGATCCTCCGGGCGCTTTCTTTCTTTCTTTCTTTCTTTCTTTCTTTCTTTCTTTCTTTCTTTCTTTCTTGTGGTGGTCTGCCCAAAAGCAGCTGATCTGCAGGAAATGGTATTAGGGGGAAATGGGTGGCGTGTGTTTTGGGGGAGGTGGGTGGGGAAAGCGTAGCTGTTGTTCTCTGCCTTTCTGGCAGCGATAAGCAGTTTTGCAAAGGGCTTTTACGCAGAGCAAAGATGATGTTGCAAAAAAGGGAAGCGCGCGCGACTGAGGGGTGGGAATCCAGTAAAAACGCAGAAGTGTCTGCTCAGAAATGCTTTTAGCGGAGGAGATTTTAACTGCCTGAGAAGAATTAACGCAATCGTTCTAATGCAGTATTTGCATATGAGGCCTTGAGAAAGAAGGGCTAGATTCGAATCCCATATATTCTCAAAACTTGCCAGGCCTCCCTCACAGCCTTGCCACCCCCCACCCCCGCCTGCAGTATGGAATTGACAACCCTGGCCTGCATATATTTAGAAAAGATATAAATAAAATCAGTGTTGACATATCAGAATTCAATTTTTGAGGCTTGGGCTTTCCCTGTTAGTGCAATAATGGAAATGTTAAAAGGGGATTTTGACTTTTGCTCTTTGTATGTGGGGGCAGAAGGGACGCGGGTGGCGCTGTGGGTAAAAGCCTCAGCGCCTAGGGCTTGCCGATCGAAAGGTCGGCGGTTCGAATCCCCGCGGCGGGGTGCGCTCCCATTGCTCGGTCCCAGTGCCTGCCAACCTAGCAGTTCGAAAGCACCCCCGGGTGCAAGTAGATAAATAGGGACCGCTTACTAGCGGGAAGGTAAACGGCGTTTCCGTGTGCGGCTCTGGCTCGCCAGAGCAGCGATGTCACGCTGGCCACGTGACCCGGAAGTGTCTCCGGACAGCGCTGGCCCCCGGCCTATAGAGTGAGATGGGCGCACCAACCCCAGAGTCTGGCAAGACTGGCCCGTATGGGCAGGGGTACCTTTACCTTTACCTTTACCTTTTATGTGGGGGCAGAGGGAGAATGTTGAAACATTCAGCGGGATTGACACCTGTATAGAGAAGCTTTGAAACTCATATGTTGAATTTCTCATCTCTTAAAGACTGCAGCATGCTGCCGTTGTTGGCTAAGAGTGAGCCCCACTGAACATAATGTCGAGGGTGATGCAGACGAAACTTGCATAGGATTGTGTAATTTTCTGTGGAAAAATACTTGTTGCTAATTACGTGTTGTTTTCCAAGGCTGGATGCATACCATGACCACTTTAAATAGCCATGGCTTTCCCCAAAGAATTATGGAAGCTGTAGCACGTTGAGGGCGCCCAGGGTGGGTAGGATGCCCCCCCATTCCTCTCAGAGAACTACAGTTCCCGGAGTTCCCTGGGGAAAGCGACTGGCTGCTAATCAGTCCTGGAAACTGCAGCACCGTGAGGGGAACAGGAATCTCCTGACAACTCTGAGAACCCTTAACTAATTATAGCTTCCAGAATTCTTTGGGAGAAGCTATGACCTTTTAAAGTAGCATCATAGTGATTTACACTTATGGTGCAAATGGGGGCTGCGTTGGGACCCTGCTGAGTCCTACCCATCAGAGAACTTGGATTGCTGTGCGACATCTGGGCAGATCGATTACCGGCTCTGCCACTGGGCAGCACGAGAAAACCACTCTGGGCAGCAGGTACTTGTGGAGGGGGATATGCGGGGACAGGTGGAGAGAAGTGGTGGAGAATTATTGGGGAATAGAACTGCGTCACACAGCTAGCCCTGCAGACCTCAAGAGACTCTGTAGCCCACAAAGACAATGCATTTGGTTGGTTGGTTGGTTTCTTTCAGCTGGTTGTGGTTTTTTAAAAAATATATATATTCTGCTGTCTTTTCAATGTCATTTGTTTTGCTATTCACCGTTTTAATAACTTACCACAATAATAATGCCAACCAGCAAGCAGAGTAAACAACACTGTCAGAGATAAGGAGGCTCCAAGGGTTGGGATGGCGCTGTGGGTTAAACCACAGAGCCTAGGACTTGCCGATCAGAAGGTCGGCGGTTCGAATCCCCATGACGGGGTGAGCTCCCGTTGCTCGGTCCCTGCTCCTGCCAACCTAGCAGTTCGAAAGCACGTCAAAGTGCAAGTAGATCAATAGGCACCGCTCCGGTGGGAAGGTAAATGGCGTTTCTGTGTGCTGCTCTGGTTCGCCAGAAGAGGTTTAGTCATGCTGGCCACATGACATGGAAGATGTATGCTGGCTCCCTCGGCCATTAAAGCGAGATGAGCGCCGCAACCCCAGAGTCGGTCACGACTGGACCTAATGGTCAGGGGTCTCTTTACCCTTTACCTTAAGGGTTGGGATCCCTTTTGCAGCCTGAGGACTGCATCACCTCTTGCACAACATCCTGAGGGCTGGATGCCTGTGGTGGGTGGAGCTAGAGGCAAAAGTGGGAGGGGCAGTTACGCTCGCCCACCCCTCTCTGTCCACCACCCAGGCTAGAAGGAGGCTAGGGCAGTGGCCCTCCAGGGGTGTGTGGTGTGCCACCCTGGGGTGGCAGGGGAGGAGGATGACAGGTATGGTGGGAAGATTCAAGGACAAATCAAATGTTTAAACATTTCAATGTGGAATGGTATTGTATAGTATCAACATACATTTTATATATATATATATATAACCAGCAACAGTATCCACATTGGTTAGTCTTCTACAGATCTCCACAACATATTGTAGCAAACATGACAAATATGAAAGATCAGAAAAAAGAGAAGCTTCTTTGTATTGATGAGGAGATGATAATAATAATTTATTATTTATACCCCGTCCATCTGGCTGAGTTTCCCCAGCCACTCTGGGCGGCTCCCAATCGAGTGTTAAAAACAATACAGCATTAAATATTAAAAACTGCCTTCAGATGTCTTTTAAAAATAGGAGAGCTGCTTATTTCCTTGACATCTGAAGGGAGGGCGTTCCACAGGGCGGGTGCCACTACCGAGAAGGCCCTCTGTCTGGTTCCCTTCTTGCAATGAGGGAACTGCCAGAAGGCCCTCAGCTCTGGATCTCAGTGTCTGGGCGGAACGATGGGGGTGGAGACGCTCCTTTGGGTATACAGGACTGAGGCTGTTTAGGGCTTTAAAGGTCATCACCAACACTTTGAATTGTGCTTGGAAATGTACTGGGAGCCAATGAAGATCTCTCATATGGCCTCAGCAGCCGCTCCCAGTCACCAGTCTAGCTGCCGCATTCTGGATTAATTGCAGTTTCCAGGTCACCTTCAAAGGTAGCCCTACGTAGAGCGCATGGCAGCAGTCCAAGTGGGAGATAACCAGAGCATGCACCACTCTGGCAAGGCAGTCCACGGGCAGGTAGGGTCTCAGCCTGCGTAGACCTAATACAAATGAGATTAGCTGGGGAAAGCAAGCTCAACACCTCTCATTGAGTTTGTATACATAAGAGGCTGGTTTATAATTCCGTTTTAGGAAGGATTTGTGTTCTTATGTAGCTGCATTGTTTTATACTTCCTGGGTGTCCCATATTGCAAAGTAGCCGTGTTCTGTGTTATAAATCAAGCACCGCTAGGATTTGTTTCTTTTTGTTCCTCAACGTATTTCTTATCAGTAAAAATAATGGTGTGAAGC
>JAXCMG010000252.1:2009604-2025989 GCA_034642415.1 Podarcis siculus
GGGCCAGTCTTGACAGACTCTGGGGTTGGTGCGCCCATCTCACTCTATAGGCCAGGGGCCAGCGCTGTCCGGAGACACTTCCGGGTCATGTGGCCAGCGTGACATCGCTGCTCTGGCGAGCCAGAGCCGCACACGGAAACGCCGTTTACCTTCCCGCTAGAAAGCGGTCCCTATTTATCTACTTGCACCCGGGGGTGCTTTCGAACTGCTAGGTTGGCAGGCGCTGGGACCGAGCAACGGGAGCGCACCCCGCCGCGGGGATTCGAACCGCCGACCTTTCGATCGGCAAGCCCTAGGAGCTGAGGCTTTAACCCACAGCGCCACCAGCGTCCCTAGATGGTCCTTCCAACTCTATAAAGACCAACAACTGGGGCGGGGGGGGATGATCAACCCCTCTTGTCAAGAAACTCTGGGAATTGTAGCTCTGTGAGGGAAGTAGGGGTCTACTGACAGCACCCAGAACCCTTAACAAACACCCAGGATTATTCGCTTAAAGGCACATCCTGAAGCTTTACAGGTGTTTATTTGGGAAGAAGGATGGGGAGGAAATTCAGTTCAGTTCTCATTTTAATGGCAGTCTGCCAAATTCACACCTCCTGGAACAACCACAAACCTGAATGTGGCTACTCCTTGTAATTCTGCACTTCTCCAAATTTTGTGAATGAAGCTCTCAAACCAAAATATGTGTCCCTAAAAGGCATATATTCAGGGCCATCATCCATTAAAAGGTGTGCATTAGCGGCGGGGGGGGGGATATTAAAATGCATTAGATTAGGGGGAACTGCTTGCAGAAATGTGTGTATGAGGAGAAATCCTCACTAAGATAACAAGTTGTTTTCATGACAAATAAATAAAAACAAAAATAAACTGATTAGGAAATGTGGCAAATTGAAGACTAGGAAAATAAGGAACTGAGATACATTCATCCTTCTGAAGACGCTGCTGCATTTTTCTAAAATAGTCCACAAAAACAATACACCACAATAAATTTGTTGGTCTTTAAAGTGGTGCAGGACCCTTTGTTGCTTTTGCTGGATGGTGGCTGTTGGGAGATGTAGTCTGGAGGAGTCCAGGTTGCCAAAGACTTCGTTAGGCTCACCCTCTAATCCCAAATGCTTTTGTGCAGGAGGGGGAGGGTGATCTAGCTGTGCCTGTATCATGAAGAGAAGTGGGCACTCTCTATATGGTCAGAAACACTCTTTTTCTCATTTGATCTATTTCAAGTGCCAGGGTTTGATGGATTTCACCAAAGAAGGGGACAGGGTTTGATCCTGCTAATCAGTAAACAGAAAAATAACCCAGCCCTGAAAGAACACCCAGGCAAAAGTCCAACTGCTGGTAGAAGGGAATAAGATACAAGGTCTAGAAAAAAGCACATTCTGAACATGGGGAAAATGGCTTTGTGAGGTTCCAGTGATCCTCTTCAAAATACATTTGTTTTCTTTGGAAAGACAACATCATGCATTCTTTCTACTCGACCTTTTGGTTGTTCAAGTGCGTTCCAAGTTTTATAGGGTTTTCTGAAGAGAAAAGAATAACTGCTGAAGTGGGGGAGAGAGTCAAGACAAAGGAGTAATCCCTAACCATTTCTAGCTGGGATCCTGTGGTTTGTTCTACATGAAGCCAGTCTGAACAAAGGAGCTACCCAAACCGTTGTTGCACTTTGTGGGTGTGATTATGATCTGAGAGGAGTGCCCTGAGAGACTTTGTCCCTGCTGAAACTGTAGAATGGCATGATCTTAGGGAATCTGGAACGAATCTCTAAGGCCATCTAGATCAATCCCCTGATCACAACCAGATTCCTGGCAGACGGCAATTCGGCCTCTGCTTAAAACTCTCCATTCCAGTGCAAGGCTGGATTCTTGTAACATCAGAAGGCCAAAGCAGCCTTCCCTCAACCTGGTGGGTGTTTCCCTCAACCTGGCTGGGGCTGATGGGAGTTGTAGTCAAAACTATTTAAAGGGCACCATGTTGGGGAAAAGGTGGGCCAAAGGGTGAGATTGAGCTCCCAAACCCAAACAGGTAAAAGAAAGTTCTTCTTCATGCAGCAAGGAGTTAAGTGATGTCCACCAACTTGCATGTCCACCAACTTGCAAGGCTTTAAAAGAGGGTGAGACAAGTTCATGGAGGAGGATAAGTCAATAAATGGACATTAGACAGGATATCTATGCTCTGCCTCCACAGTTGGGAGCAGCAATGCTTCTGAACAGCAGCTTCTGGAAGCCACAGTGGCAGGAGAGAGTGTTGCTCTTGTGCTCAGGTCCAGCACAGCACCTCCGTTGCACACAGTTCAATCCCCACTTGGCTTAGCCAGCCAGTCAAACCCATTTCCCAGGGTGTGGCTGCTGTTGCATGCTGGCAGCTTCTAGGAGTCACAGATGAGAGCAGAGACCGTGAGGTATCATAACCGCCATCATTTATCTGATGAAAATAGGGATGTCCTAAGGAAAAGCAGGACATTTCAGGATCAAATCAGAAACAGGGTGACTTCTGTTAATCTGAGACTCTCCCTGGAAAACAAGGACACTTGGGAGGATCTGAGATAGAACCTGCTCTTTGCCCCGTTGTTCTGTTCTTAATGATTTTATTGCTAGCTGCCTCTAGAGGCCCTGGTCTTAAAAGGCTGCCTGCCTCTTAAGAATCACCCACTATTGCTATCCCCCCCCCCCCCCCCCCCCGAAGGTTGAGCTCTGGTCACAGCCCTCCCCCGGAACAAGACTCCGCTTAGGAATCTGCAGGCCTCGCCCGTCTGAAAAAGGCCAGAAGGCTGGACAATTTGAAAACAGGGAAACTGAACGGATTGCATTTCTCTTCCAAAACGCTCGCACATTCTGTTTCTTTTCCTTCCTACAAAAATAGCATTGCCAAAGCCACACTATTCAAAACAGTACTTTTGGTCAGGAAGGAAAAGGCCCCGCCTTCAAACTATGTTCCCCCCCCCCAACCATCGCAATTGCACCAATTAGAATGTGATTCACCAGCTTTTTGCAAGCAAAACAAGGAAACGTGGCAAGCAGCAGCACAGAGAGAGAGAGAGAGGGGGGGGGAACACAAGACGCACTTTGCCTGCAACTTGCCCTTCCACAACTACCCACGTTTTGACATCGAAAACTTCACTCTCTCTCCCCTATCCCCTGGGTTTCTGTCAAAATAGCTCAGGATGTGAGATCTAGAACAATCCCTCTTGGAAATAACAAAACAGGGCTTAATTTTGACAGAAAGTGCTGGGACAGTTTCCTTTTATGCAAGTCCTGCCTAGTTCAGCAGAATATAGACTGGGCAGGTTACAACTCCACACCCATCCCTACAAAGGCTGTTCTCCAGCTCAGAGAAGTCAGGTCCAGCCAAACGGTATGTATACACTCCGGCTACTAAAATGATTTCGGTTCATCAGTGGTGGTGGTGGTGGGAATTATTTTTATTTTAAAAGTTTTGGATTTGATTGTGATCCTGCAAATAGCTTCCTCCCAGTTTCGCTCCAAAGAAACTGAAATGTCATTTTGCCTTTTAGCCCACAGACCATCTGCTCAGGGTGAAATCCACATGTATTTCCTCTCAGACCTCGCTGTGCTTGATCTTTTCCATCATTCCTCCCCACCCAAGCTTCTCAGGCACAAAAGAGAAGTTGGTTCTATTTCTCTCTTCTCTTTGTTTTCAAGTGCATCTGAACGTTCCCCAGTGGTGTGCAGTAAGTTAACAGTAAGCCTCTGGCAAGGCAGCGGTTCCTGGGGGAAGTGAAGTTGAGGACATGGGTGTGTTTTCTCAGGAACAAGATGTAGGGCGAAATGGAACAACAGGGTTAGGTGAGGCAAACCAGTAGATTTAAGGTGGCGCAGAACAGGGACTTAACAGAACTCTTCACCAGGGAAATGCATTTGCGACATCCAAATTAACACGGCTACAGCCCCAGGCACGCTTGCTTGTGGGGGTGGCTAAGCCACTGAGCTTAGCATGACTCTGAGCATACATGTGTAGTGCTTGAGAGGTGCATGTTCATTTCTCAGTTTTTAACATTTATTATAATTTTTTTTAAGCCATCTCCTTTCACTAGCTAATGACCTCCAAGAGGTGCAAAATGGCTCTTATCAGCACATGATTGCAGACAGAAAAGGGTAAACGGCAGCCGATATGTCAGGTGTGAGTTCTGCACTCCACAGACCTGTGAAGCCTTTACTGCAGATGGTGCAGAACTTTATTCTCAGGGAGAAAGGGTCCATTTGAGAAAACGGTATGCTGTTTGTCCCTGGACTACCCTCTCTGAAGAAGTGGCTCAGAGAAGCCCTCTGAGAATCAGTAGTCTGCCTCCCACTTTCCTTCCAAAGGAGCTCTCAGCTAGTCCCCTGCAGCTTCACAACAACCCTGCAAGGGAAGCTTACTTGAGAGTTAGGGACTGCCCTAGCCCCCAGTGAGATCTGTGGACCAACTAGGGATCTGAACTTGCATTTCCCCAATGTGAGCCACCAGCTTCCCTGTGAGAAAAGTGCTTCGGGTTCTCTTGATATGGGGCCAAATATTCAGATGCAATAAGCCACAGACATTGGGACACACTTTCTAAAGCAGGGGTCAGCAAACTTTTTCAGCAGGGGGGCGGCCCGCTGTCCCTCAGACGTTGTGGGGGGCCTGACTATATATATTGGGGGGGGGGATGAATGAATTCCTGTGCCCTACAAATAACCCAGAGATGCATTTGAAATAAAAGGACACATTCTACTCGTGTAAAAACATGCTGATTCCTGGACCACCCACAGGCCAGATTTAGAAGGCGATTGGGCTGGATCCAGCCCCTGGCCTTAGGTTGCCTACCCATGATCTAAAGCTATCCAGAGGCATTGATACTGGTATAGAAAGCCCTTAACAACTTGGGGCTAGTTTACATGTGAGATCACCTTACCCCATATGGGCCCACTCAAACGCTTTGATCTGCAGAACTGGCACCATTGCAGGTGCCACATAATATTTGTTCCGCATTTGTAAGAACTCAATATTTCAGTGTGGCACCACCCACCCTTTGGAACTTAGCTATGCTCTTTTTGGTGCCTGTTAAAAACATTTTGTTTAGGGAAGCCTACCTAGTGTTCAGAAAGTCGATGCACATCTTAAGCTGCTTAAGCTTGTTGTTAATTTAACTTTTTGAATGTCTTAAATTATTTTCGTTAATTCTTCTTATTGATAATATTATTGCTTTATTGTTAAACAGCTTTGCGGGTTCGGGGCTTTTTTTTACGATTAAGCAGTGTATAAATTCTACGAAATAAATAAATGAACAGTACCCCTGAAGATACTAACTACACCCACCAACCCACATATTTTAAACAGCAAACGTGGAATCAATCTGGTTTCTCCCTGCGGTATTTTATCAAAGTTTATTTTTTAAAAAATTATTAACAATTTCAACATAACAAATTATCAAAACAAATCATCTTCATTATTTCCCCACACCCTTTCCCCCCCTCCCACCTCCCCAACAGACCCTCCCCCCCCAGACTTCCCTCAGCTCCTCTCTCTGATCTCTCAACTCATATTATTCTCTGCATATTGTAAAATTGTATACATCCTTATCTGTCTACTATTCTAACCCTCAATAAATTTGTGTATGTTTATTCAAAACCTGCCAAGGAGTCCAGTTCATTTTGTTGTCTTTTTAAATAATTTGTGAAAAGTTCCCATTCTTCTTTGAATTCACAATTGTCCTTATCTCGCAGTTTGTATGTCAGTTTTGCCAGTTCTGCATAGTTCATCAATTTCTCTTGCCACTGTTCTTTTGTCGGGGTTTCCTCATTCTTCCATCCTCGTGCTATCAAGACTCTTGCCGCTGTTGTAGCGTACATAAATAAGTTCTTTATTCTCCTTGGCAGGTCTTGCCCTACAATCCCTGACAAAAATGCTTCTGGTTTTTTTACGAATGTCATTTTAAACATTTTCTTCAACTCATTATATATAATTTCCCAATTTTTTAAAAAATTCTCTGCATTCCCACCACATATGGTAAAAGGTTCCTTCCTTTTCTTTACATTTCCAACATATGTTTGACCTGGTTTTATACATTTTTTTCTATCTGTACTGGTGTTGTATACCATCTGTACATCATTTTCGTGTAGTTTTCTTTCAAAAGAGAACAATCTGTAAATTTTAAATCTGTTTTCCACAATTTTTCCCAATCTCCAAATTGTATGTTATGTCCTATATCTTTTGTCCATTTGATCATGACCGATTTCACCTCTTCATCTTTTGTTTCCCATTCTAGCAGAATACTATATGCGCCTTTCAGCAACTTCACTTTCCTTTCTATGACTTCCTTTTTGAAATCTAGAAGTGGTGTAACTAAATCCTTTCTTATGGTCTTCTTTATACGTCTCATGTAATTGCCTATAATGTAACCAACTCTAAAATTTGTCTTTTGTTCCATCGTACTCTTTTAGTTTCCATTTTCCTTCTGGATCTTTTAGTAAATCACTGTACGTAAGCGACTCCCCTTTCTTGCCAAGTGGCTTGGGCAACAAGGCTTCAATTGGTGAGAGCCACCAAGGTGTCTTTTGTTCTGTTAAGTGTTTATCTCTCTCCCAAACCCTCATTAATGGTTTCCTAATTATATGATTATAGAATCCTTTATATTTTATCAAAGTTTCAAGTTAAACAGCCATGTGCCCATTGGCTTTCCCCAGTGCCGAGATAAAACATGCCAGCTGAGCTTTGAAAGGCACAGAGTGACATTCTGAACCATTGTGTGCTCTTCAAGGGCAGCGTGCGGAAGAGTGCAAATGTTTTCCTCTTCCTTTTAACAAGCAATGCATTCTTAATGACACACCTTCCCAGTCATTTGTTGCTGTCCCCTGCTCTCTCATGTACACACATGGCACATAACCATCAAACTCTGAAAAAAACCCACATTTTCATGGAAACCCTGAATTTATTTACTTATTGCAACGCTTACACCTGGCCTCTGTGACTTGTTGCAAGGGTGATTGGGGAGCAGGGAGGGAAGAAGACAATTGTTACTAGCCTTTAGCTGCTAATGAATTTACAAAACCAACTTACCTCCTAACCAATTAGTTTGATAACTCCATTCAAGTTAAGTGTATGAACCATTAAAAGCCTAATGCAGGATATTGCTAAATACTTAAAAGAATCGAGATTAGGGGTAGAAGGACCTGTCAATGTCATTCTCAGTTCCCCATTTTTCCAGACACTGGTTCAGTTCTCTAAATTTCTACCACAATTTGCATTAAAAAAAATTGGGGGTGAATTTCTCCTGATAAGCATATTTTTGTGCTCAGTTGTGCTTACCATACATGTTTTTGCAAACAACATTTCCTAATTTAATGCATCTTTGTATGTTAATTTCAACAACACATTTATTTTTATGCATATTCCCCCCCGATATACACAGTTCGATAAAGTTTAGTTGCACATTGCAAAATTCAAGTAAGTACAAATTTTGAAGGTAGGCTGTGCCTTTAGGTGGCTTTGCCTTTAGAGGATAATTGATTTGAATCTCTCCATCATCCCCACTCAGGATACAGAGTTGCATCCAGCATTAGACCTACAAACAGCAGGCCAATGGAAATTAACGAACCCAAGCTCATCATCTCCATTAATTGCCACAGGCCTACTCTGTGTAGGTTGGATGCAATATGTGAACCCATAACACAACCTTGCATAAAATCTGCAGGCGATAATTTATATGAATGAATGAACATCCAACTTTCGGAACAAAATTAAGATGAGGCTGGGATCTCACAGGCTCTTTGCATACCCTCCAACATTTCTCCAATGAAAATAGGGATGTCCCATTCCGTAATGATAATTTTACTATTTTAACCCCACACATCTTACTGGGTTGTCCCAACCACTCTGGGCAGCTTCCAACATATATAAAAACATAATATAACATTAAACATTTTTTAAAAAACCAACTTCCCTATACAGGGTTGCCTTCAGAGGGTTTGGGGGCCGGATAACTCCATACCCTCCAACATTTCTCCAATGAAAATAGTGTCATCCTAAGGGAAAGCAGGTAGGGCTGTGGGTTAAACCACAGAGCCTAGGACTTGCTGATCAGAAGGTCGGCGGTTTGAATCCCCGCGACGGGGTGAGCTCCCGTTGCTCAGTCCCTGCTCCTGCCAACCTAGCAGTTCGAAAGCACATCAAAGTGCAAGTAGATAAATAGGTACCACTCCGGCGGGAAGGTAAACAGCATTTCCATGCACTGCTCTGGTTCACCAGAAGCGGCTTAGTCATGCTGGCCACGTGACCCGGAAGCTGTACACCGGCTCCCTCGGCCAATAAAGCGAGATGAGCACCGCAACCCCAGAGTCGGCCACGACTGGACCTAATGGTCAGGGGTCCCTTTACCTTTAAGGGAAAGCAGGACATTCTGGGATCAAATCAGAAACTGGGACAGCTTCTCTAAATCAGGAGAGGACTTGTCTTCACAATATGTATAGCACCTAAGTAAGCATTTTATTTTTAAGGTAAGTTTTTTTAAAAGAGCGGGGAAGAGGCAGGAAATCCAGGGCTTGTGTGCAAAAGTTTAAGGCTTAACAATACCCCTGCTTTGTGGGCCAGAGGCCAACACTATCTTAAGACTCACTTTCGCCCACATGAGCCTGACTCATCCTTAAAGCATCCCTCTCTAAGCTTTGAGACATTAACCCAGATCCTTGCCTCATTGCCCTGCGACTGGGCAGAATGGACAGGGCCTAGATGGGAGACTGCCTGGGAACCACACACAGGCTGCCTTGGGTTTCATGACAGAAGCAAAGCAGGAAGCTACCCAAGTAAGCACATCAAAATGGAAAGATTAAGCAGAGCAGAATTTGCACAGCTGAGGAGCATCACAGAACTTTTCCTTGTAGTTTATCTAATGAGGAACGTGAGCTCCTTTGAAGAGCCTGCTAGATCAGACCAGTGGCCCACTGTTCTCACAGTGTTCTCTGTTCTCACAGTGACCAACCTGGGGAAATAAATCTGTCAGCCTTTCTCCTCCATGAATTTGACTAATCCTCTTTTAAAGCTGTCTAGGTTGGTGACTGTTCCTGCCCTCTGTGGAACCGAGTTCCACAGCTTAACTATGAGCTGAATGTACTTTCTTTATTCAATATATTTATATACCACCTTTCTTCTAAGTCCTATAACATTCATTGTATACAGCATTGTTATAAAATATAAAGCAATAAAAACTAGTTTAAAAATTACATTTAAAACCAGCAATTAAACTCCCCTTTGCCCTAGTGGCAATCACCATCTGCATCTTCGTTTCCAGATACCTGGCTGGAGAGGGTGGTATTAGCCTGCCAGCAGAAGCATAACAAGGAGGGAGCCAGTCTAGCTTCTCATGGGAGAGAATTTCACAGTCTGGGGGCAGCCACAGGAAAGGTTATTGCCAGCTGCCAGAGGGTGGTGGTGGGAGCAGCAGGAGTCTTTTTCCAACAGAAAGTTTTCGCAGGCATAATTTTTGCTGCTATCTCTCACTGCTGTGTTTTTGCTTTTTTAAAAAAATATTTTTTATTAAGAATTTCAACATAACAAATTATCAAAACATATCATCTTCATTTCCCCTTCCCTATTTTCCCTCCCCCCTCCCCATGAAAAACCCTCTCCCCTTCCCCCCCTGCCGACTTCCCTCAGCTCCTCTCTCTGATTTTTCAACACATGTTATTCTCTGCATATTGTAAAATTATAAAAACCCTTAAATTATCTGTGGATTATGTTAACAATCAATACATTTGTGTATGTTTATTCAAAACCTGCCAAGGAATCCAATTCATTTTGGGGTTGTTTTTTTAAGTATTTTGTAAAAAGTTCCCATTCTTCTTTAAAGTCACAGTTGCCCTTGTCTCACAGCTTGTATGTCAATTTCGCCAGTTCCGCATAATCCATCAATTTTTCTTGCCACTGTTCTTTTGTCGGGACTCTCACTGCTGTTTTTATTCCGTGTTAGGTTTGAGGTTCTGCTTCTGTATTATGGTGTATGTGTGTGTCATCCCCCTGCCCCCCGTCTTTTATTATTACATTTATATCTCATCTCTAGGGGGGATGCACACTTCTCCCCCTCTCCAGTTTACCCTCACAGCAACCCTGCAAGGTAGCTTAGTCTGAGATATTGTAACCGGCCCAAGGTCATTGTAACCTTGGAGAACTCCAGTTATTGGGTGGTACAGAAGTAGGGAGTTATTTATAAAAAAATATTAATATATAACTACTCATAAAATTAGGGGCGCGGGTGGCGCTGTGGGTTAAACCACAGAGCCTAGGACTTGCGGATCAGAAGGTCGGTGGTTCGAATCCCCGCGTCGGGCTGAGCTCCCGTTCATCGGTCCCAGCTCCTGCCAACCTAGCAGTTTGAAAGCACGTCAAAGTCCAAGTAGATAAATAGGTGCCACTCCGGCGGGAAGGTAATCGGCATTTCCGTGCACTGCTCTGGTTCGCCAGAAGCGGCTTAGTCATGCTGGCCACATGACCCAGAAGCTGTACGCCGGCTCCCTCGGCCATTAAAGCGAGATGAGCACCGCAACCCCAGAGTCGGTCACGACTGGACCTAATGGTCAGGGGTCCCTTTACCTTTACTCATTAAAATTTTAAAAAATCAGTAGAACATGAAACTCTTTATCTCAGCATTGTGGTATCGAGCCCCACATTAGGCAAAAGATTCCTGCACTGCAGAGGGTTAGACTAGATAACCCTCAGGTTTTTCAGCAGCCATTTAAAAAGTTGCGGCAGAAGGTGCCTGTTGAATCTCTAATGGCAGAGCTTTCCACAGGACTTATGTTTGTCACATGAGCCTCACCGACTTGGGGGATGACCAGCGATGTTCCTGCAGATGATCTCAGTGACTGAGCTGGGATATAAGGGCCCAGGCATTCCCTGAAGCAATAACATGAATAGTCTTACCATTGGCCTGCCTGAATGTTGGGAAGTGTTGCGGTGGAGGTGAGGAATAATTTGCAGCTTAACTTGCTTAGTGATGGGGGGAGAAATGAGAGCCAGTGTGCAGCTCAGCTGCAGTGTGTAGGTGTTTCACACAGATGTTCCCCAGGGGAAAGTATAACTTCTGGTTTGCTAGTAAAAGTAGATCACTGTGTCGCGAAATGATGCATGTCAAAAAACAAAGCTAATTTTTTCTTATACGCGACGTCTGCAGCAAGAGTCCTGGTGGCTAAGTATTGGAAAGGGAATCAGTTACCCACTAGGGGAGAGTGGTTATGTAAGCTTTCAGAATATTTAGAATTAGCCAAATTGACAGATATAATAAGACAAAAACCAAAAAGTGAAGTGAAAAAGGAATGGGAGTGTCTAAATGAATACCTTAAAAGCCAAGGTTCGAGGGCAGAAATCTGGCTGAGTCTGGAATAACCTTGTGAAGTGAAAGGATAAGAAAGAGGGATTTATATCTAGATGCTAGGATAGATATGATCTGGAAAACAGGAAGACACAATGAGAGATAAAGGAGGTGCTGTGGGATTGGTGGAAGTCAATGTCTGTTTTTCTTTTTAGTGTTTATATTATTAACTTGGAATATATGGATTTGTTTTTTTGAATGTCGGTTTTTGTGTTTTGTTTATTGTTATTTTTCGATATTTTTTGTGTTGTTGTGTGGAAAATACTAATAAAATTTATAATAAATCATGTCAAAAAAGTGTGTCACCAACAGGAAAAGTTTGGAAAACTCTGGGTTAGAGTGTTGGAATAGGGAATGGGAGACCAGGGTTTGAATCCCCCACTCAGTCTTGAAGCTCACTTCAACCTATGGATGTGGCTTCAGGAGCCAGTCCCTCAGCCTAGCCTACCTCACAGGGTTGTTGTGAGGATAAAATGGAATGGAAGAAGAGAACCATATACGCTACCTGGAGGAAAAGGTGGTATATATATATGTACTAAGTAACTAAATTCAGTAGCTTTTGCGTTGAAAGTTCAGCCTACCAAATTCACGCTTCCTGAAAGAATACATGAACTGAAATATTGTACTCCTTTGACACTCACTCTCCTCCAGCTTTTATGGTGCGACCAAGTAAGTGTGTTAATAAGTAAGGAGGAAATGAGCATTAAAATATGCAAATTAGTCAAAATGCATGATATTAGAAAAAATTGCTTGCAAAAATGTGTCTGTTAGTCAAAGTGCATGCAAAATTGTCTATGTTTTAAATGGCATAGAGTTTAGTTTCTGGCATATATTACAATCTTATGTATGTTATATGTTTGTAACATATATTGTAAACCACTCAAGAGTTTTGTTTTGTTGGAAACTGCTTATGAATTGCCGAAATAAATAGATAAACAAATATTATGAGCAATGTGTGCCAAAATGCTGAGAAATTTTCATGAGGACGAAACAAAACAAAACAACCAGAAACTGATAGAGAACTGAATTTAAAATTGGGGGGGGGGAATTGAAATGGAGAGAAATTAACATGGTGTAGGGATGTGTCCATTTGGGTCTCTTCCAACTCCACATTTCTATGACCCTATGATTGTGTGACTGGCCCAAGGTTCCCTCAAGAGCTTCGTGGCCAAGTGGGGGATTTGAGCCCTAGTCTTCCAGGTCCTAGTCCAACATGCCAACCACGGCACAACACCAGCTCTCTTTGCACCTGGCAGAATCCTAAGGGAAGGGTCATAGCTCAGTGCTGGAACATCTGCCGTGCATGCTGAAGGTTCCAATTTATATCACTGGCAGCTCCAGCTAGGACTGGGAGACTTCTGCCTGAAACCCTGGGAGTGCCGATACTGCAAATCAGTGTAGACAGTACTGAGCAAGGTAAACCAATGTTCTGAGTCAGCACAAAGGCAGCCTGATTATGTTCCTGTGTTCCTAATCAAATCTAATTCTCCCCACCATGTGGCTTTCAAGTCCAGCATGAAAAACTAAAAGAAGAAGAACTTAAATAAATAAATAAATAAATAAATAAATAAATATCGCACTATTTTGTGGCATCTTAGTTGATTCTATTAGAAGGTACTTTGGGTTTCTTTCCCCTCGGGTGCTTGGAAAAGGTTAAATTGTCAATGCCAGTCAGTTCCACTTTGACTGGGGTTGCTTTTCTCTCATTGCCAAAATTCGAACAAGCTTTGGCTTTTAATAGTGACAATTGGCTTAGCATTGTGTGGAAGCTGATATTACCTGGTCTGGAAATTCTAACTGGGGGTTGTTTTCATGGAGTTATGGTCGTTGCTGTCTATATGCATGTGGATTTTCTTATAAGACTCAAAGCAGTTTGCAAACAAGGGACTATTTTAAGACATTTGCATGATGTGAGAGCCATTAGAGCAGTGGTTCCCAATTAGCTAAGTGTCGTGGACCTCCTGTTTTTCAAAAGCCAAGCCATGGACCCTAATTTTGAAAATGTCAATATCTCTTTGGTGGTTTTTATGTGAATTGTGCCACCATACCCTCCGGTCTGTCCCAGTGCAAAACTGGGCTGTGCATCTTCCAGGCTGCACTCCCTCATGGCTTATATGACCTGTGAAAGAGCACAGTGCTCCAAAACTTGCATTTTGGGGCACTGTGATCTTGCTCATGTTGGGGGCACAAGGCTCTCATGCAAGAGCGTGGCCCCCTAAAATGGGATGTCCATGGACCCCCTGTGTGGGTTACATGGACCTCCTGGGTCCACCATTTAGGAAACACTACATTAGAGGGTGGAAATGAAAGGTGTAGGTCAGGGGTGTCAAACTCAAATTCATCGGGGGCCGCATCAGCAGTTTGGTCACCCTCAAAGGGCCGGTTGTATCTATAGGACTCAATATGCGCTCAATATAAAAACAAGTGGAGGTTTCCTGAATGCATGTAAAGTGGAGGTTTCCTGTGTAGAACGGCCGGCGCCGCTAGAGGGCAGATGTTCTCTGGCTTGTAGGCTGCCGCGCATGTGCTGAAGAGGCGGCTTTCTTGTGTCAAAAAAAAAAAGAGCGAGAATAAAAGGTGAAGGCTGGCGGCCGGCGGCGGCTACACGGGCCACATGACGAGGTCTGGCGGGCCGGATTCGGCCCGCGGGCCTTGTGTTTGACACCCGTGGTGTAGGTCCTTGAAGTCTCAGGTGATTGGAGATTTGGATATAGAAATGCTGTGTGTGCCTTGGTTTTCTTTTCATACTTGGTGGCATTATCCAAACTTCTACAAAAGCAAAAATAGTGAAATTTAATACTGGGTTGTCAGCTTTTCAGCCAGCCACCATTCTGCTCTCTAAAAGTAGGTTGCCCTTCATACATATGGAAGAAGTCAGTGTTGTGAAGAACTTCATTTGCATAATTTCTTCAGATCAAGCTGCTGTTAAAGGCGAAAAAGCAAGCTAAGGATTGCTCCCCTCTCATCGGTTGGCAACTTTCACTGGATATAAACAAGTGAACATGCAAATCAAATTAAATATTTATTGGATTTATGGTCAGAAGCTAAAGAGTGGGAAAATGAGTCACAAATGTTTACAATGTGGTAAAATAAAATAAATAAAAGTAGCATAAAATAAACTAAGATAAACAGCAACATGATAAAAGTTACGGTCATGTCACAAAGGCCAAAGGGGAAAATGATTAAAGGTCAGAGAGGTCAGTTCCTGGTGAGTTTTGCTTGCTACAGCACAGAATTTGGCCACTCTGAAAGCAATAGATGCATTTTGATCTGAAATGAGTAAAATCTTAGAATTGTAGAGATGGAAGGGGCCACGAGGGTCTTCTGATCTAAGAGTCTCATGCTCTACAGACTGTTCTACTCTAGCAGTCTGTTTGTCTTGGCAGATTTAATAAGAGGGGTTTGATAAAGATTTTGAATAGATCTTGGCAAGAGGAACGATACAGGAGGACATGCGCTGCCAATTTGACCTCTCCAGAGTGCCAGGGGCACCTGCATTCATGGCAAGGTGTTTATGTCTTTCCTCCAGAACCGCTGAGGAAAGGATATTTAGGCATGTAAAGGCCTAATTGTATATCAAGTCCCAAAAATACCTTTGTTATCTTACATGACCAGCACATGTGATAAAAGGTACCCTCCTTTTCTTTACACTTCCAACAAATATTGCCACTTGTTCTATACATTTTGGATAACTTAGTAGGAGTCAGATCATTTTAATAGAATTTTCTTTCAGTGTACAACACGCTGTGAATTTCAGTTCTGTTCTCCTTAGCCTCTCCCAATCTGCCATTTGTTATGTCCTAAGTCCTTTGTCCAGTTTATCATAGCCAGTTTAACCTGTTCATCCTTTGTACGCCATTCTAGGAGCAAGTGATATTTTTTTTTGACAGAGTTTTGATATTATTTTCTAGGAGTTCTTTTTGGAATCTTGATATCTCATAACTAAAACCTCTCTTTTTATCTATCTTGAAGATATCATTCAATTGAAAATACTGCAACCAATCTGTTACTAGTTCCCTTATCTCTTCAAAATCTTTTAATTTTAACTGCTTTTCCAGTTTGGTTAGCAGCTCTCTATAAGTCGGCCAATTACTACTTATATTCACTTTTCTCAAAAATATTGCTTCCAAAGGGGAAAGCCACAAGGGTGTTTTTTGCTCAAATAATTTTTTATACTTTCCCCATACCCCAAAGATTGATTTTCATATTATATGGTTCTGAAATGCTTTATGGACCTTTGTTTTTTCATGCCATAGGTATGCATGCCATCCAAATCTATTATCATAACCTTCTAAATCTAGAATGTCTGCACTTTCCAGCATAATCCAGTCCTGGATCCAGCAGATACAGGATGCTTCATAATAAAGTTTCAAATCCTGCAAGGCGAAACCACCTCTCTCTTTTGCATCTGTTAATAATTTATATTTTATCCTTGGTTTCTTCCCCTGCCAGATAAACCTAGATATGTCTTTTTGCCATTGCTCAAAGCATCCGGCACTGCCTATTACCGGGGCTGATTGAAATAAAAATAACATTCTTGGCAGTACATTCATTTTTATCACTGATATTCTAATCCACACAACAACCCTGTGAAGTAGGTTAGGCTGAGAGGAGGGCCGGCCCCCAAGGTCACATGCAGTGAGTGTCATGGCCAAGTGGGGATTTGAACCCTGGTCTCTCAGGTCCTCTAAGTCAGTGTTTCCCAACCGGTGTTCCGCGGCACACTAGTGTGCCGCGAGACGTTACCTGGTGTGCCGTGGGAGGGAGGCGGGCGCTTTCTCCGCCCTGCAGCGAGAAGGGCAGCGCAGCGCCGCAGAAGAGGCCCAGGAGGCAGCAGGCGCCCAGCGCGCGCCCGAGATGCCCCGATCCCGGGCGGCGGGGGGGGGGACGCCTCCGCCCGCCATCGGGACAATGCCCCGATCCCGGGCGGTGGGGCAGGAACGCCTCCCCCCGCCGCCCGCCATCAGGACGATGCCCCGATCCCGGGCGGTGGGGCAGGAACGCCTCCCCCCGCCGCCCGCCATCGGGACGATGCCCCGATCCCGGG
>JAXCMG010000252.1:2027988-2048232 GCA_034642415.1 Podarcis siculus
ATAGGACGCACCGGACCATAGGAGGGGGAGAACAGGGGGGGGAATTCTCCCCCTCTCTGCTCAGCGCCCCTTCAGCCAAGCGGCAGGAGAAACGGAGCCCCTTCCATTTCTCCTCCCGCTTCACTGAAGGGGCGCTGCGCAGAGAGGGAAAACTGTGCAGCGCCTCTCCAGCGAAGTGAAGCCTGGAGAGCAAGAGGGATCAGTGTGCACCAACCCTTCTCGCTCTCCAGGCTTCAGGCGGCTATCCGCAAGCCTTCGGACCACAGCGGGAACTCCTGCTGTGCTCCAAAGGCTTGCGGATAGCTGCCTGAAGCCCCCGGAGCACAGCGGGAGTTTCCTGCGCTCCGAGGGCTTCAGGTGGCTTCAGCGAAAGCAACGCAAAGCCTCCGGAGCGCGGGGGGGGGGCTTCGCATTGCTATCGCTGAAGCCAAGGAGCCTGTATTCACTCCATAGGACGCACACACATTTCCCCTTCATTTTTGGAGGGGGGAAAGTGCGTATAGAGCGAAAAATATGGTAGAAACCATTCAGTGAGGTGGGTGGAGGAGTTAGAGGGAACTGGTGTCTCAGTAGAATGTTCCTGCTTTGGGGGGGGAGTTGTTCTCTGGACTACAGCAGGGTGGGGGGAAGGTTGAAGTGCCCCTATACACCTGGTGCAGCCCCGTACCTGTGGGGATTTGAACCCCCGCTGATGCTGCTTGTAGTGCAGACACGGTCTCTGATTTCTTGGAAAGAACCCTGGCGACCAGTTCCAGTCAGGCTGGCAGACAGCAGTCCTGAACCCTCTTCAGAAACTGGGTTTTGCCCCACAAGACCTTCTAAGTCTGGGTTAGGCAAAGAATTATAGACACCGAGAGACAACAGGACTGCTTAAGGTGCCCCAACTACAAAATGGTAGAACTTGAGAGAGATATAGCTGCACCAGCAACATATCTCTTTTTTCTTGTATCCAAAAATGCAAGAAGGGCTTTTACACTTGCCAGAAGCTCAGCTCTGCCCTCGCCGATCTTGAAAGGATCCTTTAAAAAAGTCCCATATGACCAGAGAATTTGCGCCTGTCCATTGGGGGACATAGGAAGCCCTGAACACATATTTTTTAGATGTCCCTTTTGAGGCACGTAGAGAAACCATTGACCCCCTAGTGGTGAGGATTGCTGACCACCCGGTAAAGCAAAAATTTGATCGTCTCCTGTTAGGCAAAGACCACAAAACGACCCAGATTGTCGCCAGATTCTGCGCACAGATCTGTAGGCGCAGACCATCCCCCAATTCAATCTAGTTTGTTAAGAAAATTTCCAAACTCGGATCCACGGGCGACTTTGAGTCATTTCTCTAAGGTAGTCTATCTTAAAGTTTTTAAGTGTTTATATGCCTATCACACTTTTAAACTTAGAATCCATTGTTGTATATTGTTTTAAATGTTTGTTTTGCTATTGGGATTGTAGTCCCATTTGTGTTTCTCAAGCTGGTTTCTGACCATAATAAATTTTATGTATGTATGTAAACCCTGGCGAGGAGGGGACTTAGGCAGCAGGCTGGCACTATGGGGAGCTGGATCCAACAGCATCTATATGGGCTGGACCTTTGGTCCATGGGGCTTCCCTTGAAGTGAGAACCTAGAAGAGGTTTTGTAACAACTCTGTTTTATTCCTTCTTTTTAGAACCAGAAGCTAAGCTTTGCTACTTGCACCTAAAGACCACAAGATTGATGCTGACCCCTCAGGTGATAAAATCCACACAACAAAACCAAAGTAAGTGCCTGCCCCTAATCCTAATATTTAGATCTGCGTTTGCTGCTGGGCCAGATTCAATGTGTTACTATGAAGCCCTTAAAATCTTTGGGACCAGTTTACCTGCAAGATCGTCTTACCCTATATACTCCCACTTGACTGCCTTAATCTATGTAGCTGACACTGTTACAGTGGCTACAGAATACCATTCTGCGTTTGTAAGGAACTGGTCTTTTAGCATGGCAGGACATACCCTTTGGAACTCCCTTCAGATTGACATCAGGCAGTTGTCTTCACCGTACTCCTTTTCAGTGCCTGCTTAAAAGGCTTTTTGTTTAGACAAGTCTACCCAGATAAGTAGACTGCTGGCGTGTTTAAATCAATTTTTGACACATTTTAATTATTTTTCCAATCTTTCAGTAACTGTTTCCCCTGAAATTTCTATTTCCTTCATTTTGTAGAATTCTTGGTCTACAAAAGCAGTACTGTATATATATATATATATATTTAATAAGCAAAAAGAGCTGGATATAGTTGTACAAAAAATGGTTTGCCCAGTGACAAACTTTTTTTAAAAGACTGCAAAACATTTTGCATGCTCCAAACTGCAGTTTGAAATCAGTGGGGATTTATTCTGCAAGAATGCAGAGCTTTGCACTGTGAGTCAGAGGGCAGGGTGCTTAAAGGCTTAGGTCACCTTGACAGTCATACCTTTCTCGTCCCGGAAACTCTGCCTGAGATGGGTTTGCATTTGAAGCTGAAGCTGCCATATTCACACTTCCTGAAGCATTACCAAACCTGAAACAGAGCATCTCAAATCTGTACTCATGCAAATTTTGTGAAGCAGTTCTCCAACCAGAAAATGTGCTAAGGTAGGGCTTGCATTAAAATACATATATGTTGCTGCAGAAATGTAGAGAACTGAATTTAAGACTGGAAAAATGAAAAAAAAATGAGATAACTGAAATTGGCAGAACTTTCTATCCCTACTCACAGAATAGCCTCCATGTGAGTGCTGCGACCCTTCCAGGGTTTCTGTCTGGCAATGATAACCAATTTGGGGACGGGATGGGGTGGGGGTGGGTCACATTTCAGGCCAGAAACATTTCCAGGCTTTCCCTGAACTCTGCTTAGCGAAGATATTGGCAAACATATCCTCTTTTTCTTTCTGATAAGGATGACACTCTCCAGAGGGAAGACAGCACTGCTATCGATTTCCTTCTTGGCAATATTATCACTGGCAATTTTTGCTTACCTGGACAGGTACGTAGGAAAAGGGATCCTGGCACCCTGGAAATCAGTTAGAATGTACTGTTCTTACAAGAAGCAAGTGTTTAGGACAGGGGTCAGCAAACTTTTCAGCAGGGGGCTGGTCCACTGTCCCTCAGACCTTGTTGGGGAGCCGGACTATATTTTGAAGGGAAAAAATGAACGAATTCCTATGCCCCACAAATAGCCCAGAGATCCATTTTAAATAAAAGCACACATTCTAATGTAAAAACACCAGGCAGGCCCCACAAATAACCCAGAAATACATTTTAAATAAAAGGACACATTCTATTCATGTAAAAACACGCTGATTCCCAGACCATTCACGGGCCGGATGAGAAGGCGATTGGACCAGATCCGGCCCCCAGACCTTGGTTTGCCTACCCATGGTTTAGGATCAAAGACACCCAACATCTTGTTTCTCATTATAGATGGAGAAGAATTAGGCTTGGTCAGCTTTTAACGATTTAATGATTTTATCTGCAGCTCTTTGACTAAAGCAAGATGGATAAAGCATGCCATTTGTACTTTTTCTTCTTTAGAAAAAGTTTTCTGAAATATTATTCCACGGCAACCTGACCTTGCCATGCTTTTGTCTAATAACAATAACAACAACAATAATGATAATTTTATTATTTACACCCCGCCCATCTGGCTGGGTTTTCCCAGCCACTCTGGGCGGCTTACAACATATCTAAAAACAACAAAAAATCATCAGTCCTTAAAACTTCCCTAAACAGGGCTGCTTTCATCAGAAAACATTGAAGCTCCAGTTTTGGGCTACTTCAGATCTGTGCCTAAAATTATAGTGCCTTGGTAAAGAGGAAAAATAATTGTGCTGCCTTTTCTCTCTCTGATTGTGCCTGAGAACATATGGGGCGTGCATATACATATATTCATTCTTTCAAGTGTCCAGATCACACACACAAGCAGAATGTCTTAATGCATCGGTGGTTTGCATTGCGAATCAAGACATTAAACATAAGTAGAAGTTGTTTAAGACAAGTTTGGGATTCAGCTAAAATTAACTGTTATAAATTTGTTCTTCTGGAGGTTGTGGAAGATTCATATTTTCTTTGGACATCATTAGACACCTTAGCTCTGGAAGCACAACTTTAATGCTATAAGAATGTTGCCATTTTGCTAACTCTGGTAGGCTTCATGCATCCACCATTCCATTGGAATTATTTATTCCATTCATATTAATTTTAGTTACGAATCATAACTGTTGGCGGGTGCTTCTGGGTATTTAGGTCCACACTCTGCTTTCAAGCTGTGTATTCCATTTTCATAATTTGTCCTTGGTGGCCCAATATTAATGCCTGTCCACCTTGTGAGTGTCATGTCTTCGTCATCTTCGAGGCCCCAGCTTACTGTGCCATGTAATAATAATAATAATAATAATAATAATAATAAATAAATTTTATTTATACCCCACCCTCCCCAGCCAAAACCGGGCTCAGAGCGGCTAACATCAAATGTATAATACATTAACATAAAATCAGGCAGTCAATTAAAATACATCCTAAAATCAGATCAGGATCAGAATAAAATCCAATCAGATGGCAACCTGCAAATTTGGGATGGGGACCTTAAATGCCCACCATGCCTAACTGTTTATACTGATCTTATATGAGCCTGTGAGAAAAGTTGTGGGGCCACTTTCATACAAGTTCTTATAAGGAGAGAGGGGGAGTCAGACTGGACCCCGACCAAAGGCCTGGCACAACAGCTCCGTCTTGCAGGCCCTGCGGAAAGATGTAAGATCCTGCAGGGCCCTGGTCTCTTGTGGGAGAGCGTTCCACCAAGTCGGGGCCACAGCCAAAAAGGTCTTGGCCCTGGTCGAGGCCAGTCTAATCTCCTTGAGGCCCAGGACCTCCAAGATGTTATTATTTGTGGACCATAAGGTCCTCCGTGGGGCATACCAGGAGAGGCGGTCCCGTAGGTACGAGGGTCCTTTCTGACCCTGAAAGAGTCACTTTCAACAAGTGAAAATTACAAGGGACTTTAATTGTGGATCCAGCTATCTTGTCCAAACCCCTCCCCCACCAGCCAGGTTGGTCGGCAGTTTTTAAACAAACTGGCTTAATGTGCAGCAACGCATGGATCGTTAATACACTGGTCTCTCTTGATTTCACATTTCTCTGAATTTTGCAGTGCAGTTTTCAGCTCAAAAGTAAAACAAAATACATTTAAATTGAATCAAATCTTAGAAATGTGTAAATTGAGATGAAATACATATTTAAATACATTTTGTCATTAAAACTTTTTTCAAAGCCCTGCAGATTATAAGGCAGAAATGAGATGGAATGAATTTTACATGAATTTACATGTGAATTTGATGAGGATTGGACATAGACAGAGCTGTCCAGCCTGACTTTTCACAGGAAGTGTCAGTCTGACATGATGTTATCTAAAGCACTTTGTCAAACCCATTCCCCCAAGTGCTATAGAAATGGTTGACACTACCATGCAGAGAGCAGCCTGCAACCACAATTACTGTTGTTTTGTTTTGTTCATTTGTACTCTGTGCTTCAGCTGAAAAGGCTCCCAGGATGGCTTTCATGCTATCAGTTAAAACAGTGGCTCTCACTCTCTCTGGGCGACAGTTTCAGAATAAAAATTTGCTTGCCACATTGAATTTTTTACAGTGGTACCTCTGGATGCGAATAGGATCCGTTCTGGAGCCCCGTTTGCAACCAGAAGTTAACGCAACCCACAGCCCCGCATCTGTGCATGCGCGGGTTGCGATTTGCCACTTCCGCACATGAGCATGACATCATTTTGACCGTCTGCGCATGCGCGAGTGGCAAAACCCGGAAGTAACAAGCTCTGTTACTTTCCGGTCGCCGCAGCGCGCAACCTAAAAATACTTGTTGTTGTTTAGTCGTTTAGTCGTGTCCGACTCTTCATGATCCCATGGACCAGAGCATGCCAGGCACGCCTAGCAGAACTCCTAGAACACGACTAATTTATAATATGGTAATGGGACATTCAGAAAGTATAAATCAATGCAGCTACATAAGAAAATTCTCAGTAATATTGATTGTCCTTGAATCTTCCTGCCACACTTACCATCCTCTCCTGCCACACAGTGTGGCACATGACACGCCCTTTGAGAGTCACTGAATTAAAACAAGGTAGCCTCTTCCCTGAAGGCTTACAGTCTTAAGAAACATGCCCTGCAAGGGGAAAGGGGCAGGGGAGGGGAGAGGAAAAAGTAAAACGAGTACCAGTTATTAAACAATTTTACCTAGTGGAGGAGGGTTTTGAGCAAAGCTAATGGGATGAACCCTGTGGCTTCCCATCCTTCCTAGTGAGACAGTTTGATGGAATGGCTGCCCCCAGGTTACATTTGAAGGAGAGGAGGCCCAGGCCTGATTACTTTTATTTCAGTTGTGGGGTGGGTTTGGTAAGAATTTTCATTAGTTGCCGCAGATTCCACACCATCACATTTCCTCTCTTGAGAGTGAGTGGAAATCTAAGTTTGGTTAAATGCTATGCCAGGTTGTCAAATTGTTACGGAAAAATCTAGGTGCGAGGCTGCTCAGCCACCCAGCTTGTCAGGCAGAGCCCGCGGGTCCCTGTGGAATAAAGGAAAGAGTCCAGCCACCAACCGGAGCAAATAGCTGTAGACCAAAATTTATTGGGCAACAGGTTCGAAGAGGAAATATGAACCCCGAGGACGGGGTGACAAGGACTTTTAAAACTTTCCCATCATATCCCAGAATACAGTTCGTACAGCACCATTGCTACATCATTGCTACATAGCTTTGGAATGGAGGAAGCTGTCAAAGGAGCTGATTTTATATTATTTTTAAAGCTAGGTAACTTCCCTGAGCTGTCAAGTTGAAAGGATACATTCAGGCATAATATTTGTAAATTTAACTTTAAAGACGTGTACTCCCCCCCCCCCCCGTAATTTCCATAACACAAATATAAAACTATCAAATTGTTGAAATATGGGAATAAAATATCATTATTAAAACGTTAATGAATATTCAACAAATAGCCCGACACACGAAGAATGTATCCAAGATGTGAACTTTAGCAGGGGAGAACTTGAGAGCAGATTCTGTTCATAGGAGAACAGAAAAAGTGCTTTTTACTGTGTGCAGCCAGTTTATCCATCTAGTTTAGTATTGTCCACACTGACTGGCAGCAGCTCTCCAGGGTTTCCAACAGAGAAGAATATTTCCCTGTCTCAGTCAGTTCTACTTGGAGATGGCAGGAGTTGAACCCAGGACCCTTTACATGCAAAGCAGATGCTGTACCACTGAGCCCTTCTCCTAATTAAGAGGTGGCTTGCTGGTCTGGGTGAAGGGAACGAGGATAGTCCATGGGGCTTGATCCTGCACACACATGTGTGGATTTGCTCAACATAGGATCGTGTTAACCACAACAGGGGATTTATTCTCAAGAGGGCTGTACTGCCCTTCCAGGTTTGTGATATAACAAGAAGTCTGCAAGGAAATACATAACATTTTATTCCTGTTTTTGCAGTGATGGAACATTAATATGGATGTACAAGAACAGGTAAGCATCTGATCTTTACTTTGCTAGCTCCTTCTGCTGACAACATGCAGAGGGGTCTCTGTCTTGCTCATGGTCTGTCTTGCTCATGGTCGCCAGGGTTCTTGGGCAAAAGGAGGTCTTTTAATGATTCTTTTAAAGCAATTTCCCTACCCTACTCATTAGCCAAACAGGATCTTGGAGCAGTGTTCCAAAAATCTTTATGAAGAATGTCCTTGTCCTAAAAGACATGGCACATGAGGAAGGGGAGTTGAGAAGGGCAAAGGGGAAAAGCAAGCTCATAGACCTGGTGTTATGTACCGAGTTGAATGGGATCAAAAATGCAGCAGTCTGATTGGTCCTAGAACAATAGGATCCAGAATGCAGCAGTCTGATTGGTCCACAGGAGCCACCCAATCCAACTCCAGGTGGAAGTGAATCCGCAACCTGATTGGCCTACAGGAGAATCCCAGAATTAGCCAATCACGTGGGGCCCATTGTGTAAATAATATATATAAAGCAGACATTGCGGGGAACTTCCATTCCTCACTACTATGAGCTGATTAAAGAGCATGAAATCCACACTTGACTCCGAGTATATTTCACCTGTTCAAAAGGATAATATTTTGTTGTACAGTTTTGTCAACACATATCTTGGCTGTCTTGAAGAGCAACCCCTACCCAGGAAAACTGGTCCTTCCTTCCTTCTTTCCTTCCTCCCTTCCTCACCCCACCACCCCCAAGTTCAGATCTTGGAGCAAATCCAGGTGCCAATGTCTGGGCCAGGAGTTCAAGGCCAGGAGTCCTGCCACACAGCTCTTCCCTCAGGGTGGAAAGTGTGGACAGCTTGTGCTTGTGCCCTACTGCAACATCAAACTGTTTCTGGTGATGCTGTGTCCCAAATGCACAAAACCACCTGCTGCTTCTCAGCTGTGCACAAAATCCAATAGCCTGGGTGGCCCTCATTCTGTGTCATGTCCCAGGAAGGAGGCATGGCGCCAAATTAGCCACAACACAGATTTTTGTCTGCCTCTTTTTCCAGAAGTCCATTTTATATGAAAAGCCACCATGGCAGGTTCAGTTTAAGGGGGAGGGGGCTGCTTAACCTTTCTTCTCTTGCCCTTTACCCGCTAACACATACCCAGTGTGCTTCTCCATTCACAGGCAAACACCCCCAATATTATTCCCCCCCTCCATAAAAGCTGCTGGTGGATAGCAGGAGGGGATAGAAGGAGCAAGTCCTCCATAAACACAGCCTGCTGATGCTGCTTTTTATTCCTATTTAGTTTGGGGAAGGGACGCAGGTGGCGCTGTGGGTTAAACCACAGAGCCTAGGGTTTGACGATCAGAAGGTCGGCGGTTCGAATCCCTGCGACGGAGTGAGCTCCCGTTGCTCGGTCCCTGCTCCTGCCCACCTAGCAGTTCGAAAGCACATCAAAGTGCAAGTAGATAAAGAGGTACCACTCCGGCGGGAAGGTAAACGGCGTTTCTGTGCGCTGCTCTGGTTCACCAGAAGCGGCTTAGTCATGCTGACCACATGACCCGGAAGCTGTACACCGGCTCCCTCGGCCAATAAAGCGAGATGAGCGCCGCAACCCCAGAGTCGGCCACGACTGGACCTAATGGTCAGGGGTCCCTTTACCTTTACTTAGTTTGGGGAAAGTGGCCCAGGTGTCAGATTTTGCCCACAGCTGTCTGTGCAGAATGAGATGCCTGGAAGTGCAGGCTGCTTGCTTGCTTGCTTGCTTGCTTGCTTGCTTGCTTGCTTGCTTGCTTGGGACATTGCCGAGCTGTGTCAGCTGAGCTGTGGCACTCTGCCAAGGATAGAAATATGCTCCTCCAGGAAGCACAATTTGTGTGTCTCCATCCCTCTGCTGACAACCTTACGGGCCCATCTGCACCAACTGCCTTGTATCAGGTCAGGCAGTTCGCTCCATCTCCCCTGGCATTGCCTAGAACTGGCATTTGCAATCCTGGGGCCTCCAGCTGTTTTGGATTACAGCTCCAAACATCTGGAGGGCAAAGCCTCGTCTCCTCTGAGTGCTACCCAGGTACTGGAGATCTCCTAAGTTTCACCTGGAGCCTTTTGCATGCAGAAAACAGGCTGTTGCCACTAGGTCTAGCCTCCTCAACACATCCTTCCGGGTTCATCTTCCAAGTATCTTTTTGTTTTCTCCTTACATATACAGGAGCCTAAAGATTTCCCAGTTGAAAAACCAGACAGAGCAGTGGCTGGCCATAAGCAACTGGTTTAACTCAAGGTAAGAGGACCATATATTTATATGAGCCAAAACTGAAATCAGCAAGCCCTTTGCATAGTGGCCAAAGCTGGCCAGCCATACAGGAAATCAAACTGCAACTGGGACTTTTAACGTATTAGCATGTTGAGCTAATGTGCCAATCCAGAGACTGCATTTGGTTGCTGGCTTTTGGGCCGGCCCTCTGCATAAGCTCAGAGGTACTTCCCTTGCTTTATATATTCCAGCACTCAGCCCTGCTACTGAAGACTGGTTCGGGAACAGGAGACTCTGGGACCCGTTAGACCTTTTCCAACTACATTTCCCCAAGGTGGTTTGCCTGCCGCCCTCGTTATACACCTTTAGGTGCCAGGCGAAAACATTCCTTTCCAGCCAGGCCTTTGGCTGATAAACACCCCTTTTATTTAAATGTGTTTGTGGGAGGCAGTGCAGGGGAGGTGGGGTTGTTGATTTGTATGTTTGTTGTTTGTTTTTATCATATATTTTGTGCTTATATTGTATTTTTATATTGTGAACTGCCCTGAGTTCTGCAAATGACGGGTGGTATACAAATTTAATAAGTAAGTAAGTAAGTAAGTAAGTAAGTAAGTAAGTAAGTAAGTATGTCTATGTCAGGTTTCCTCAACCTCAGCCCTCCAGATATTTTTGGCCTACAACTCCCATGATCCCTAGCTAGCAGGACCAGTGTTCAGGGATTATTGGAATTGTAGTCTCAAAACATCTGGAGGGCTGAGGTTGAGGAAACCTGGTCTATGGTTCTATAAAGGCTATTTTGAGGCCCTTTTTATTTAATGCAGATGCACCTCCAGCTTGTTCAGTGTAGACTGACAAGGTTCTATTGATGGTTTGCTGCCCACAGCCCATATAATTAGTTCTTACCTTTGGTCCCTGCCTTTTGTTTTCAAGAGGCTAGTTACTTGCTTCCTGTTAAAGCAGAAATCTGAGAGCTCCCTTGGACAAAAAGCAAGGACACCAGCAGGAATACCAGAGCAAAACAGCAGCCAGTAGGCTTGGTCTTTATTGAAGACTGTCGCAAAAGGACTCCAACCTACCACAAGGTGGAACAAGATGGAAACCCCGAAGAAAAGAGAACCCAAACTTTTATTAGCTGCTAATCCCCACGTTAAGGCGCTGTGCATTAAACCACAGAGCCTAGGACTTGCCGATCAGAAAGTCGGCAGTTCAAATCCCCACGACAGGGTGAGCTCCCGTTGCTCAGTCCCTGCTCCTGCCAACATAGCAGTTCGAAAGCACGTCAAAGTGCAAGTTGATAAATAGGTCCTACTCTGGCGGGAAGGTAAATGGCGTTTCCGTGTGCTGCTCTGGTTCGCCAGAAGCGGCTTAGTCATGCTGGCCACATGACCCGGAAGCTGTACGCCAGCTCCCTCGGCCAATGAAGCGAGATGAGTGCCGCAACCCCAGAGTCGGTCACGACTGGACCTAATGGTCAGGGGTCCCTTTACCTTAATCCCCACGTTACATCCCCCCCAAACTACATCATGGTTACATCATGAAAGGGGAGGTCTGGTGGCAGTAATCTGAGCATCCTGGACCCTGCTCCATGGTTCTCCTTGCCCTCCACCCATCAAGTGTAACAAAAGAGATATTTACATTTCCGCTGTTTCCCAGCCAAGTTCATCACACCCTTTTGTCTTCATCTGGGTTTGTTATTTCTGGAATTGTTACCTGTCTGGCACTCAGGTATCAGGATGCCAGGAATTATGACTCAGGCAGAGGGGCTGCTGAGTAGCTGAGCTCACATGTCTATATGAATTTCTGAAGTTTTCCCAGTGAGCCAGTACATAGATACATTTATCAGTGAATTGTTACATTTGGTATTGTGCAGCAGAGGCCCTTTGAACAGATAGGAAGAAACTGTGTCCAAGTGTTTTATGGGGACAAATCACAACAGTCACAAAAGTGATTGTGCTGATTTTGGTAGTGGGCTGCATGTGCATGATATCTGCTGGAGGGGCAACCCCCCCCAACCTATACATAAATTCCTGCAACACTGTGTACAGTACTCTTGGTCAGTCCTGCTGTTCCTAATGGAGACCTTTAGTCCTGTCCTTTTCATCTAATTCATTTACCACAGATAGATAGATAGATTAGATAACAAAACAGCTGCTGTTCTGGCTGCAAAAAGGGAGGCTATGGCTTGATTGAGAAGCCGGAAGCTACTAATCAAAGGTACAGTTACATGGAGTAGTGGAATCTTTGTTGAATGGGACTGCGGAGGATCTTGGCATGGGGAAAGATAATTTGCCAAATAATACAGATCTTTCCTAAGTGCCATGTAGGGCTGGCCATTTAATTCTGCTTCCGGTCAGCTGTAGAACAGCAGTGGCTTCAGAAAATCTCAAGCTTCCAGGGCTCCTCAGTTTCGTTTCATCTACTTACAGATACGAATTTGCGAATAAAGAACCAAAGGGGTTGTCATTGGACAGCTGGTTTGATTCACGGTAAGGAGAGAAAACCTTTTTTTTTTGTGGGGGCAGGGAGGCTAAGGGAAGTGGTGGAATGAGAGGAGAAAGGTCTTGGTGCAATCAAAGCCTTTTACCCAGAACAACATTGGCTTGCAACACAGGTCTTACGCTATTACTGTGAAATCTGGAGAATGAGCTATTCACATTCCTCACCACACCCCTGAAATTCATCCTCTGACTTTTGTCAAGGCATAATTCCCGTACCGCTTTGTCCACTCACCCCTGCATCTGCAGAATGGGGATTAAAACACAGGTCACCCTTGCAGAGTTATTGTAAGGGTTGCTGGAATCATGCAATTAGATAAATTTGGAAGAGTATTGTTAATGATTGCATGCAGCTTCTGAGGGGCAGAAGGGAGCCTGCACAATATATGGATTCAGGCAGGCAGCAGCTGGAACGAGGGTAGACTGCCTCTGTGTTCTGGAGGATCCATTCCCAGGACCAACATTATCCAAAATAGTTGTTGATAGGTATTCACTGTGGATTTATGTTTCCACCTGTGGCCAATACCATTGCATCCGCCTGAGACATAGAATTCCAGTGGCTGATGTAGAGAATTCTGAACTCATTGTCTATCCTGGTTACTAGCCCCTAAGTGTGAGGATGTTGGGGGTAGTTAGAGCCCTTTTATTTGGCGCTGTGGGTTAAACCACAGAGCCTAGGACTTGCCGATCAGAAGGTTGGCGGTTCGAATCCCCGCGACGGAGTGAGCTCCCGTTGCTCGGTCCCTGCTCCTGCCAACCTAGCAGTTCGAAAGCACGTCCAAGTGCACGTAGATAAATAGGTACCACTCCGGCGGGAAGGTAAACGGCGTTTCCGTGCACTGCTCTGGTTCGCCAGAAGCAGCTTAGTCATGCTGGCCACATGACCCGGAAGCTGTACGCCGGCTCCCTTGGCCAATAAAGCGAGATGAGTGCTGCAACCCCAGAGTCAGCCATGACTGGACCTAATGGTCAGGGGTCCCTTTACCTTTACTTTCTACTAGTTGAGGGGTAGGAGTCTTTGGGCTCAAAAGCAGAATAATAAAAACAACCACCACCACAGCAATCTATTTCTATTATGTGCCCTAAACCTCAAGATGTGTTGATTAGAGAGTAAGCAGATTCCTGCATTGCAGAGGGTTGGAGTAGATGATCCCTGGGGTTCCCTTCCAACTCTACAATTCTATGATTTAGGGCTTACTATAGCTTTGGACTGTCTCTAAGAAAGTTTAAGGCAATCCAGCAACTATTCCTGGACCTCCTCACCTCCCCCTGTATGAAGTCTTCTCTACCTCCAGTTTATTCTGGGTTGCAGATAACTTTTGGGAGGGATCCTTCCTGTTCAGCTTAATTTGCACTTGGCAAACCGGTCCACAGTTTCTCTTGACCCGTATTTTGATGGGCTTGTGTACCAAATATTTGCCCTCAGGCAAAGCTGAGAGCTTTTCTTGTTCTGCAGCTCAGCCTGGCAAAAATCCCATCTTACCTGCTGAATGGGATTTTATCTTATGTTATCTTTTCTGCCTTACTGATTTCAGACATTCACCTTCACTGTATGCTTTTCATCACTTGCTAAAAACAATTTTGTTTAGGCAAGCCTACTCACATGTTAAGGAAGTTGATGTGAGTTTTAGTCTGTTTTCAGTCTTTTGTTATTTTAACTTTTCAAAAGTTTTTAGTTAATGCTGTTCATCTTTCTTATTGGTAATGTGAATGCTTCATGCTTTTCGTAAACCTTTGAGGGGTTTTGTTTTGTTTGCACTCAGGTGGTGTATACATTTTACAAAATAAATAATAAATCAGTGAAGTTATCAGATGTGCAGAAAACCAGAAGAGAGATATTGCTTAAGGAAGCTTCATTTCTCTAGTGGGCAAGATCGGGTTTTCACAAGGCACAGCCACAGAACAATGGAGAAAGCTCTTATGTGTACTCGAAACAAAATTTAAAAAATCCTTCCAGTAGCACCTTAAAGTAAAGGTAAAGAGACCCCTGACCATTAGGTCCAGTCGTGACTGACTCTAGGGTTGCGGCGCTCATCTCGCTTTCTTGGCTGAGGGAGCCGGCGTACAGCTTCTGGGTCATGTGGCCAGCATGACTAAGCCGCTTCTGGCAAACCAGAGCAGCACACGGAAACGCCGTTTACCTTCCCACCAGAGCGGTACCTATTGATCTACTTGCACTTTGACGTGCTTTCGAACTGCTAGGTTGGCAGGAGCAGGGACCGAGCAATGGGAGCTCACCCCGTCGCAGGGATTCGAACCGCCGACCTTCTGATCGGCAAGCCCTAGGCTCTGTGGTTTAACCCACAGCACCACTGCGCACCTTAGAGACCAACTAAATATGTTATTGGTATGAGCTTTCATGTGCATGAACACTTCTGAAAGCTCATACCAATAACAAACTTAGTTGGTCTCTAAGGTGCTACTGGAAGGAACTTTATTATTTTGTTTCGACCCCGGCAGACCAATACGGCTACCTACCTGTAACTTGTGTGTACTGTTCATCAGTACACAGTTATCCCTTGAAATTCACACTTCTCTGAATTTTTGGATGCAGTTCTCCAGCCAAATAATGTGTGCAAAATTTCTTGTGTTGGTGGACAGTAATATAAACAAGGCGTAATATTAGGAGGCGCTTGCTCTCCAAAAAGTGCATATTAGGAAAAATGTTGCTGTAAGCTACTGACAAATTTCCATGAGTGAAACTAATATAACCTAAAGCTAATGTAGAATTGTAGAGAAATGAAGTTGGCAACTATCAGAAAGTGGGCAAAATTGAAATAGACAAACACATCTCCCCCAGTTACTGTTTAAGGAAGTTCAAAAAGGGCACTGAGACACACACAAAAGTCACCACCATGCGCACCTAACTAAGACTCACTCCACAATCTCTTACAACTCAAAAAAAAGAAGAAGGGAACCCCGCCCAAGAACAGTCATTTGCTTGAGCCTGTGACTTCAATTGTCCTTGCTCAAGTTCTTGCATTAGAAGCTCGTCTCAGGAAATGGTTCAGACGGTGAGGAAATAGTGTTGTTTAGCCAAGAGGAAGTTCAGGTTATTACACACAAAAAATGCTTTTGATTTGGCTTTTCCTTTATAATATTAAAAGCGTAGAATGGTAGAGTTGGAAGGGAACCTGAGGGACATCTAGTCCAACCCCCTGCAATGCTGGAATCTCAACTAAAGAATCCCTGACAGATGGCCACCCAACCTTTGCTTGAAAACCTCCAAGGAAGGAGAGTCCATCACTTCTTATAGGAGTCTGATCCACTGTCAAATACAAAGTTCTTCCTGATGTTTAGTCAGAACCTCCATTCTTGTAACTTGAAGCCATTGGTTTGGGTCCTACCCTCTGGAGCAGGAGAAAACCATCTTGTTCCATCTTCCATGTGACAGCCCTTTAGATATTTGAAGCTGGCTATCGTATCTCCTTTCAATCTCCTCTTTACCTGGCTAAACATCCCCAGTTCCCTCAACCATTCCTCATAAGGCTTGGTTTCGAGACCCTTGATCATCTTTGTCATCCACCTCTGCACACATTCCAGCTTGTTATAAAATCATAGTGTTGTAGAGTTGAAAGTGACCCCGAGGGTCATCTAGTCAAATCAAATACCTTTATTGGCATCACAGTATAAAACATTTCAGGTCACTGGGATAATTAAAAGGGGCAAGGGTGAAGCTGCGAGGATCATAAAGTCACATTGTGATTGTGTGCACTTAGGTATTCTGCTTCACCCTCTCTGTTTCCCAAAAGTAAGGTTCGTTGGAAACCCTTTCGGGTAAAATTGAGACTAAAAAGGAAGCTACTAAAACAGTAATACCTTTGTCCCGATCTGCCAGGAGAGACCTCAATTTACTTCTTTTCAGAGTTTTAGGCTAGAGGCCTGTTAAGTTGTGGGTGAACATATCAGACAACACAGTGATTCTTCAAACAGCTCTTGTTTATTCACAGGCCAGGACAGAACTGAACTGAAGGGTTCAGCCAGCCTGCTTATATAGAGCTCCAGTACAACGTTACTGTAGCAACTTTCTAAAACTATCCAATCACTGAACATCACTTTCGATCCTTCATTTGCATAACTATCTACAGTATCCCCCTGCTGGCCCAGGGTGAGAACTTCAGTATATAACAAGGCCCAACATTTTGCTCAGCATCAGTTGGTGAGGTCTACTGTGTAAAGAGCAATCCAAGAGATTGAATCAGGTCCTCCTCAGTTGCAGGCACACAGATGGGCTTGATATGGAATATGTGAGAATCTGTCTTTGGTCACTGCAGAGGGGAAGGCATTTAGTCTCGCAAGCATAAAGACTCTTTGATGGGAAGGGAGTAATAGGTCATTTAGATATTTGGCACAGGTTCCATAGTGTGTTGGGATCCCTAAGGCCTGCAGAGAACAGGATCTCGGAGTATGAGGTAATAAACGCTGTCTTTCGTGGTCGTAGAGCCGCTGTTTGATTGTGTGGAATACCATATTTTTCGCTGTATAAGACGCACCAGACCATAAGACGCACCTATTTTTTGGAGGAGGAAAACAAGAAAAAAAATATTCTGAATCTCAGAAGCCAGAACAACAAGAGGGATTGCTGCACAGTGAAAGCAGCAATCCCTCTTGCTGTTCTGGCTTCTGGGATAGCTGCGTAGTCTGCATTCGCTCCATAAGACGCACACACATTTCCCCTTACTTTTTAGGAGGGAAAAAGTGAGTCTTATAGAGCAAGAAATATGGTATGTAATTTTCATCACATGCTTCAAGGCTCTCAAGGGCAATGCCCAAACTACAGATTTTATCTTGAATTGCTCTATACCATCCAGATGCAATACGGCTTTCAAGCGTAGAGATTAAAAAGGAATTAGATGTTGTTCTAAAGTGGACTTTCAGCCAGGCCTTTATTGTAGTAAGCCATGCATTGGTTTCCATCAGATGTTGACCAGTTTCAACACATAAGGTTAAGTAGCTTATGCATTTAGGGGCACCAAGGGTCTTATGAAGAAAAGTCGCTTGAATTTGTTCAACTTCTCTGTTAAATGTTTGTATCAAAATTGGAATGCCATACAATAATCTTGGAATTAAATTTTTTTATAGCAGCAGAGACCATATGGTTGCCTCTGAGGAAGAAAAAGTGAAGAATCGCAGATGTGGTGCATTTTGCTTGCATGATCATTTGGCGTCTGTGTGTTGTCCAGTTTAAATTTGGCTGATAGAATATCCCTAGGTATTTACAGGATTTTACCTGGTCAATGGGGTGATTATCTAGCCTCCATTTGACAGTTTGACGGTTTTAGATTTTTCGTAATTAATTCCCAGGGAATTGATCTGGCAGAAGGAAGAAAACGAACTTAGAAGTCTTCTAAGACCGACCTGGGTCTGAGAAAGTATTGTAGTATCATCTGCATATAGAAGCAGTTTTATTTTATGTTGGCCTAATGTCCGTGGATGTCCATTTACATCCTCAAAGTGATGAGCCAGGACATTTTTTAAAAAAGATTGAATAAGTGGAGTGACAAGACGCATCCTTGCTTTACTCCTTTGGTTATATTTATACTTTTTGTCAACTCGCCTTGGGGGTTACATTTGATGTGACCGAGTGTAGCGGTGTGTAATTTTTGAATTAGAAGCAGCAGGCGTTGGTCAATTCCCTTTTTATATAATTTGCACCAAAGTAGATCACAGAGGACAGTGTCAAAAGCTCCTTTTAACTCTAGGAAGACCATGTCAAGTTCTTTCCTCCCATTTTCCAGGTATTGGACTATGCAATTATCAGTGGTGGGTTTGCCATGGCAGAAGCCTATTTGTTCAGGCCCAAGGATCTTATTAGATGTCATCCAGTCCTTAAATTTCTTTTCCAAGTGTCAGGCATACATCTTACCAAGGATTGTTAGAAGACTTAAAAGGTAAAGGTAAAGGACCCCTGACAGTTAAGTCCAGTTGCGGACGACTCTGGGGTTGTGGCGCTCATCTCACTTTACTGGCCAAGGGAGCCGACATTTGTCCACAGACAGTTTTTCCAGGTCATGTGGCTAGCATGACTAAGCAGCTTCTGGCGAACCAGAGCAGCACATGGAAACACCATTTACCTTCCCGCCGGAGTGCTACCTATTTATCTACTTGTACTTTGACGTGCTTTCGAACTGCTAGGTTGGCAGTTATCAGACGGTAATTCTCAGGCAGCTTCAGGTTACCTTTTTTGAATATAGGAGTGATGATGAAGTTTAGCCAAACATCTGGCAGTACCCCAAATTTGTCAATTAAAGTGAATAAATAGGCTAATAGAAGGGCCCACCACTCTGGACTGTGCCTTAAAAGTTCACCAGGGATCCCGTCTGGTCCTGGGGATTTATTTGGTGGATCATATAGTCTAATCCCTTGCTATGCAGGAATCTCAGCTAAAACATCCACAACAGATGGACTCTGCAACCTCCCAAGGGAGACTGTTCCAATGTCATTCTTAAATTTTGGTGCCCACAACTGGACACAGGACTCCAGGGGTGGTCAGATCAAGGCAGAAAAGAGTGTTACTATTACCGCACTTTCCCTGATTGGAACACTAGACCTCTGCTGATGTAGTCTTGAATTGCATTAGCTTGCTCTTGTCTTTTCTTTTGATGCTGATGCTGCTGTATCACACTGACTTAGTCAGTCAGTTAAGAGTAGCAGAGAGCCTTACTGGACTAGATCAAAGGTTTGGCTGTGGCTGGCCAAATTACCTCCAAGATGGCTGCAACATTCCCTAAGGAACCATGCTCTTCCGTTGTTTGTCCCTGGTGCCTGGTGCTCAAAAGTACACTGCCACTAGGCATGGTGGTTGCTCTTAGTTATCATAGCTGATGGCAGGCAGGACATTTCTCCTTCACAGATAGTAGGCTGTATCCTGTGCCAGTAACACTCAGAGGAGACCCATTGAAATCAGTGTGCATGACTGACTTGTGGCTGCTTATTCCCCTCCATCTAACACAGCAGCAAACCCATTCTTCAAGTAAGAAGTTTGCAGGTAGCCAAAACAGCATCATCCATGCACAAGAGGAAGGGAGGACCCCTGCCCTGCCCCATGAAGCCCAATGCAGACTGAGCACATATCAATGGGCATTGAACCCTGGCTGGGTATTGGTGAGGAGTGTCCTGGAAGGGGGCATGATTGGCTAGCACTCTAAACAGGAACAGCTGCGTGCTGCAACATATCATTGCAGCTACCCTTGTCCTCCCCCCACCCCACCCCAAAAAGCCAACAGCTGGTGGCTGTGAAGTCCTCTTCCTGCAGACCAGGAGCTTCACTTGATGCATCTTTGTAAACTCTGAGTTCTACCTTTAATGTGCCGTTTTAAAATACAGCCTCAGTTCATTAATAAGGTGGGTTACAAGTGAAGAGAGCTAGGAACACCTATCCATGCCAATAGCTTAGTTGCGATATTCTAATGGTCCAGTAAAATATGGCAGATAAAATACAACTAAAGCCAGTGGAGCCACAGATTCAAAAGCAGCCATTTTCCATCTTTGATCAATGGCCAAAGAACCTCTGGAATATGTGGGAGGAGTGTTCCTGTCTAAGCGTCAGCAAACAGATGCCGGCACAGATCACACCCTGCCTTCAGCCATGGCAAGAAGGGCACAGAACTGGGCCTCTGCCCCTTTGCATCTGCCCTGGGAGAAATTAAATTTCACAGTAAGGATGCCAGTAGAAAGCATTCAGCAGAGAAAGAATGAAATGCCAAAGCACTGAGTTATTGCTACGTTTTTCTCAAGCTTTGAACTCCTCCTAGCTCTTCGGGCGGGATCAAAATAAGTGGGATAGTAAGTGTATTAGTTAATAAATAGACACCATGTACAAAAAGCCACTGGCACCATTTTATCCCAGGCACAGGTGTTCCAGAAAAGTGCTCTCTGGTTCATAGAACCATCATGAACTCAGGAAAGCTGGCTCTGATTCCAGCTTTAAAGCATTTTTGTTTAGAGCTGGCCAGGGTCTCTCTCTCTCTCTCTCTCTCTCTCTCTCTCTCTCTCTCTCTCTCT
>JAXCMG010000252.1:2048242-2069042 GCA_034642415.1 Podarcis siculus
CTCTCTCTCTCTCTCTCTCTCTCTCTCTCTCTCTCTCTCTCTCTCTCGTGTGTGTGGGTGTGTGCATGTATGCTTCCACTGGAAAACAAGCAAGGATGGAAATAGCCTGCTAAAATTTAATTTAGGCAAGTGTAGCTGGGAAACAGCTTTGTTTTATAAAATAGTAATAATAATCCAAAATATTTGCACAACATCTGGTTCCATTTAGCATGCTTCCAAGCAAACAGAAAATGCTCCACAAGCACTTCAGTTCCTACTTAGCCAACTGAAATTCTATTAGCCATGATGGCCTCATCCTGTACATCCAGTGTTGGAGGCAGGGTGCCTTCGAATGCTAATTGCTGGTAATCCAAAGCAAGGAAAACATGATTGCCCTCAAGGTCTGTTTGCAGGCTTCCTATTGGCGGACCCGGTTGGCCACTGGGAGGACAGGATGTAGGTCTAGGTGTCTGGATGGCTAAGCTGACTAACTTTAGCAAACCCAGACACTTTCCATCATGTGGTTGGTTATTAATTTACACTGTTTTGTATTGTTCTTGTTCCAGCTGAGCTCCAAGCCTGTGAACAGGGATGGAGCAGGAGAAAGAAATCTGTTCAGCATATGTTTCAATGTATATGCATTTTAAGGCATGCTGCAAATGTGAGCTTCATGAACCAAGAAACAAATAAAAATGCAGCTATCCTTTGAAATTTGTAGTTCTGCTCCCCCTCCCCAGTGCAGTTCTCCAGCCAAAAAGGTGTACAAAAGGCATCTATTAAGAACCACGTGCACAGATGTGTATATTAGTGAGAATCATGTACAAAAACATCTTACAGAGAATTGTTGGCAAACAAAAAATTGCATAGAGATATCTACAAAATTTCATGTACCTTTTACTTATATTTTTTAATGCAAATTGATGTGGAAATGAGGTGAGCTGAATTTAAGACTGAGGGCATAAGTAAAAATGGAAAAATGAGAAATTGAGTCTAAGAGATGCATCCATTCCTACCAGTCTGTCACACAACAAAGAGAACCTTGAGGTCTAGCGCGTTTATTACAGCAAAAGCCTCGCATGGACTATTATTATTTGTTATGTTTGTTAATCACATTATACCCAAAGGGGGGGGAGGGTCTCAAAGCAACTTGCATTGAGATAGAATGCAAACGGACAAAATCAATTAAAAACCAGAAAATTGAAAACAATGCACAATCTATAAGAGAGCTATCGTGTGGCTGGCAAAAATGCTTTTTTTCTTCAGGGTCTTTGGGGATTCTGGAGCCATGAAGCCTCCTGGCTAGATGGACCGGCCTGTCAGCTGGTAACCAGGTCAGGGCCCTAGAATCAAAATACCTTCCAATTCAGAGGCTGGCCCTGCCTAGTGATGCCCTCTCTTGAACCCATGACCTTCTGCATGCAAAGCAGGAGCTTTGTCACTGAATTACAGCCTTTCCCTGGAATACTCTCCCTGGACTGGTTTTCCTGATGCTTCTGCTGCTGCCCTCCTTGGTGCCAGGCAAACATGCTATTGTACTCCTGCTTCAACCTTTTAAATAGCACTGTAAAACAAACAAAAGCATCTTGGCTTGCTCTGCCATTGACTCTTAGCTGCATTTTTTTATTTGTTTTTCCTTGCAAATTCAGGCTTAAATGGCTTGCCTTGCATACTGTGCATCAGCTGTTTTGATTGCATTTGTGCTCAAGATACCAGGATACAACCTCGACTCTGTTAATGATGATGAAGTCAGGGCCCTCAGGTGGCAGTGGTGTGGGGGGTGAAATCCCCCACCTAATATATATACTTCCAACTAGATTCCCAGCATTTTGGGTATCCATGCTTTTTTCTCGTTTCTTTGCAGCGCACGAACGGACATGCCCACCCTGACCCCTTGGTCAGCGCCCATCATCTGGGATGGAACAGTCGGGAGACTGGTCTTGGACAACTACTATAAGCAGCAGAAAGTCACCATTGGCCTGACGGTTTTCGCTATTGGGAGGTAAGTTCACTTGTAGCCCAATCTGATGCACGTTACTCTTGAGTAAGTCTCCTTGTGTTCAGTGGCACTAGCTCACAGGTAAAATATGGATCAGGATTGGGGCCTGCTGCTTGCTTGCCAGACTTTTCCTGGCTGGATGTGCAAAGCAACATCCATTGTCCGGCCACGTATTTTATTTATTACCCGTCCTTTGCCTTAAGGACCCAGGGCAGGTTTCAACAATTACAACACAAAAGGAGTGCAAAATAACTTAAGATTGCAGCTGTAAGGCGGGTCCTAAAAACTGCACCACCTTACCCTTGAAATGTGCATCTTCAGCTTTCATCAGAAGCTGGGCAATGAAGGTGCCAGGCACTCCTCTCTGGGGAGAAGTTTCCACAGAGTAGGGGCTGCCACAGAGAAGACCCATTCCCAGCCTGCAACACACACACACACCGAGCTTCTGAGGGTGGTGGTGCAACCAAGGGTGCCCCGTGTGCCAGTCGTAGCACCAGAGAGGGTCTGTCAGGAAGGAAGCAGTTTTTCAGGTATTTGTCACATTCTGAGTCACAATGACCCTTGGTCACCTCCGTTGCCCTTCCTCTGGGCAAACCCACCATAAGAACACCAGAAGAGTCTACTAGATCAGGCCAATGTCTTTAAAAGAAGATCAGACAAATTCATGGAGGAGAAGGTTGGCAAAAGCTACTAGCCACAATTACTATTCTCTGCCTCTAAGGTCAGAGGTGGTAAATGCTTCTTAATTCCTTGAGGGGAGTTGGAGAGAGAATGCTCTTGTGTTTGGATCAAGCATGTGGGTTTCTCATTGAGTCATCTGGTTGGCCACTGTGAGAACAGAATGCTGGCCTAGATCCAGCAATCTGGTGTTCTTATGGTGGGTTTGCCCAATGGAAGGGCAACGGAGGTGACCAAGGGGTCTTCTTATGCTCTTAATTGGGTGCTGATTCACATCTGAAAAACAATGTTGGTCTTAGTCCAGAGTTGAGCACTGGAACCCTCACCCTGCTTTAAAGTCAGCTTCTGGGATCCTGGGTTAGGAGATCTGCCCAGAACCCACCTGTCTCCATTTGTCCCTCTCCATTCCCCAGGTACCTAGACAAATACTTGAAGAACTTCTTGACTTCTGCAAACGCTTTCTTCATGACTGGGCACAATGTGATCTTCTACATCATGGTGGACGACCTCACCAAAGTGCCTCTTATTGAGCTGGGCCCCCTGCGGGTGCTGAAAGTCTTCCAGGTGAAAAGGGAGAGCCGGTGGCAAGACATCAGCATGATGCGGATGAAGGTGATTGGGGACCTAATTGAGAGCCACATCCGCCACGAGGTGGACTTCCTCTTCTGCATGGATGTTGACCAGGTCTTCCAGAGTGACTATGGGGTGGAGACCCTTGATGAGTCTGTGGCCCAGCTCCATGCTTGGTTTTACAATGCAGACAATACTGCGTTCACTTATGAGAGGAGTCCTGAGTCGGCTGCGTACATCCCCTATGGGGAAGGGGACTACTATTACCATGGGGCCATATTTGGGGGGACCCCACTGCGTGTTCTGAACCTCACCCGTCAATGCTATCAAGGCATCAAGGAGGACAAGGAACACAACTTTGAGGCGGTGTGGCATGACGAAAGCCACCTGAACAAATATTACCTCCTCAACAAACCAACCAAGGTGTTATCCCCTGAGTACTGCTGGGATTATAAAATTGGCATCCCCAGCGCCATAAGAAATGTCAAGTTATCCTGGATGCCCAAAGAATATGGTGAAGTTAGAAGTAATTTATGACTCCGCGGCCCTCCTCAAATCACACCGGCAGGGGTCGACGAACTGTTTCGGTCGCAGAACCGTTTGAGCATTTCAACTCTCGTCCTCTGCAGGAAGGAGAACAAACTTTGCCAAAATATTTTAGTTCACTAAACTGTGACGCTCTCTCAGCTCTTCTCTATAGATTCCTTGGAAGGCTTGTAGGAACCAGATGTCGGAAGAGCCTTTTGCGAACAGGTTGTTGATTTGGTTGCTGATCTTTTGCTCTCAGGAAATTCTGTTGATGTTGAGAACATTTGTGGAAGCAGCACACAGATACGTGCCAAGCTAGGGTCCCTCCACAGTGGCACGGTGACATCAGAGAGGTTGGCAAGATGGTCGTTGTATTCCTTGGATGTGCAAAGAAGGGAGAGTTGGAACCACCAAGGGGTCAGGAGGGTAGCAGTAAATGGGGGAGGGGTGGCGTCACCGAGGCCAGGAGGTTGCAGGACAGCTGGTGCAAATGCAGAAGTGTCACTGAGAATGTCAGAACGTGTGTGTTTTTAAACAAAGATTTTTGAATGACGGTCTAAATCTTGCCTTCATAATTGTTCAGTTTTGTTTTCCCCCCAAATGAGGATCACTGTACAGACAACATAAACCTCAATGGGGGCAATGTGAGGGGGGTCTCACTTTATTAATGCCAATTTGGGGTTTTTTGCTACCAAAGAACAGGTTCATGTCGTCGTTTGTTTTTAAAAACAAACAAACATGTTTCCTTAGCTGCCGTCCAGTGGTTGAAAGCTCCCTCATTTTGCTACATTTGTTCTCTTCTTCACGTATATCATTTTCCCACCTTAAATCTTGTTTTTGCTGCTGCCCATGGTGGTCCCAATTGCTACAACATCTTTCCCTCGCCGGCAGGTGCTGTCTTACGGGGTTCCGGACAGGGGGTTGTTCTGGGGCATTGTGGAAGGCCGTAAAGGTGGCATCTCCCACGGCCCACCACTTTTTGCGGCAGTTGCTATGTCATGTCCCTGCACACAACCTCGTGGAATGATGCCCTGTTGGTGCACTGTGGTTAAGTAACATGGCAGCCACAGGGGCAACTGCTGAGAATATCTGTCTTAGAAGAAGAAGAGTTTGGATTTGATATCCCGCTTTATCACTAGCCGAAGGAGTCTCAAAGCGGCTAACATTCTCCTTTCCCTTCCTCCCCCCCAACAAACACTCTGTGAGGTGAGTGGGGCTGAGAGACTTCAGAGAAGTGTGACTGGCCCAAGGTCACCCAGCAGCTGCATGTGGAGGAGCAGGGAATCGAACCCTGTTCACCAGATTACGAGTCTATCGCTCTTAACCACTACACCACACTGGCTCACAGTTAGTACCACTGCTGCCTGAGAGGTAAACTCTCCCACTCTCCACAACCATCATTGCGGTGCTCCCCAACACAGCCTGATTGTGATTCCCATTTGTATCCTGTTTCTTCCTTTGTGTATTTCTTTTTGCTGCAAAAATGGAAGCCCTTCCACTCAGCCAAAAGTGATTGTTTTGTTAATTTATTTGGTTGCAAATGATCCTGAGATAATAAATGCAAATCCTTATTTTATCAAAATCTTATCTGTTTGTGCTGGGAGTTGCATCCTGGAGGAAGATGTCTGTGTAATGGCGCCACAGGGATATTAGTTGGGTTGGGTTTTTGCCTGGGGGTGGGGAAATTGTTTTTATTGTTGCTGCTGCTATTGCTGAGCACTACCCCACTTTCCAAGCAATGCAAGATTCCAGGCATGATTCCAGGCAGGGTCCAGTTTCCTTGGAATGAGGGACAGCAGGGGCTGTGGTGTGCCTTTAGGATATATGGTTCATTTACACATATACACATAAATGAACACATGTTCATTTACATCGCCTTCTGGAGGTTCCCTCCCTGCGAGAAGCCAAGTTACAGGGAACCAGGCAGAGGGCCTTCTCGGTAGTGGCACCGGCCCTGTGGAACTCCCTCCCACCATATGTCAAAGAGAAGAACAACCACCAGACTTTTAGAAGACATTTGAAGGCAGCCCTGTTTAGGGAAGCTTTTAATGTTTAACAGACTACTGTATTTTAATACTTTGTTGGAAGCTACCCAGCCAGATGTGCGGTGTATAAATAATAAATTATTATTATTATTATTATTATTATTAATCCTGAGCCTGAGATGGAGGGGCTCACATCATCAAACCTGAGAAGCTTTCGCTCCTCCCATAGTCATGGCTAGGATTCCATTGGAAATCCTGCATTGCTGTCACTCTGGCTTCTAACACACACACACACACACACACACACACACTGCCTGTTGCCCTTCTCACTAGCAGCCAAGGGAGGGAGGAGGCCCACCCAATTGCCCTTTGGCACAAAACCAATGATACAAAAAACAGTACTTAAGAAGGAACTACAGCCACTAGTTCGCAGAGAGACTTGCATGGAATGCATAGCTTGGCTATGGAATCCTCCATTAGATTTTAACCCTTGCTGGATCCATGACCCCAGGGATTAGAAGGGACTCGGGCATCATCATGCTGATTAATCCTCTGCTGCCGCCGCCATGCAAACTTACATTATGATTAGAATGAATTAGCTCCCTTTCACCCTAAGGTCCTAGGGCGGTTTGCATTATTAGAGCACAATATTAAAAATGGTTTAAAACAACTCACAATCACAGATATCCTAAAAATATATCAAGTTTCAAAAGGCCAGGGTATTGAGGCTCATCTTCAGCATTCACCGGAAGCTCTACAATGAAGGGGCCAGGCACAACTCTCTGAGCCAGGTGTTCCATAATTTCACAGCCACAGAGAGGACCTTCTCCTGGGCCACCAACCCCCAAGCTTCTGAAGGTGAAGGAACAACCCAGAAGGCTCCTTGTGCTGGTCTTAGTACCCAAGGGCAGCAGGCAGCCTTCCAGGTATCTGCGGTCTGAGTCATTCAGTGCTTTAAATGCTAAGTGAGCAGCTTGAATTGGCCCTGGAAACAAAATGGTGACCAGTGCAGCTGTTCTAAACAGATCTAGAGATCTAAGCAGAACCCCAGCCAATAATCTGGCTGCTGCATTTTAGACCAACTGAAGTTTCCGAGTCATCTTCAAGGGCACCCCACGGAAAGTGCATTGCAGTAATCTAGCCTGAAAGTTACCAGAGCATGCAGTACAGTTGCCAAGTCAGCTCTGTCCAGTTGGGGCCAGATCAGGATTATGCATTAAAAAAAAAAAAAACCCTACAGACTGACACCCCATTCTGGTGCTAATCCAGCACTCAGAAAATCTAGCATTGAAGGATGAGCCTTCAGGGATATGGCAAACAGATTTCCTTTTTTTAGCAGAATGTAATCAAGCATTATTGGGGAGGGATGAGGTTAACAGCATGGAAAACTAATAAAATGCTATCATTAGAAATCTAAAACATTGATTCTTGATGCACAGCTGAGAAACCCTAATTATATTGTAACAACATGGATCAACAATGCTAAACCTGAATAGCAACAGCAGCAGCAGAAAGTGATTTGGGCTTTGGGAACGAAAGGGTGAGAGATGCTCAAATAAATTGATAATTATATAGAGCACTTCGCCTCCAGCTGGCCCATCCACTCAGCCTCCCTCCAGGATGGGGTGGACGTCTGCCATCAAGGTAGCTTAGCCCCCATTCCACGGGAACAGAGGAGCCCCACTGTGCAGACTGGGAGCCCTGTCCCTATGCCGTCAGACGCAAACAAGGAAATGCTTCTGGCCCTCCAGCAGGTAGAACCCCAAACCACCCTGGGACCTACTCCAGCCACTGGGTACATTCCAACCTCACAAGGTCTGTGCTCATCTTTGTAAAGGAATCATTCGCTTTTTCATGGGATCCTGGGTCAGGGGATTAGCCTAGCCTCAGTAGCTATCAAGCCTAGTACCATTGCCACATGCCTCTGCATTGTGGGTGCGCATTGGGTATCTCCTTATAGGATGGTGTGAGTTCCAGTATCTCGATGCTGTCCTCCCAATTGGTGGTGCAGCCACATTTGGCACACTGCAGAGTGCACAGTCCTGGCCTCTCTACCTCAAAACAGGTCTTTGAGACCTGGTGTCAGGGTGCTGTCAGCGGCTCCCAGCCCATGAAATGATAAAGGCAAGGAAAAGTTACTTACAGTAATTTTTTATTTCAAAATTTACACAGAGAGGCTATAGATCCCATCCTCTTGGATAATGGCGTTGTCCTGTGTGAATGTGCCCCCCCCCCACTTCCTCATTCATCATCCAATAGCTAGGAAAGGTCTTAGATATCTGGTGGTATAAATTACTCCGAAGTTGAACAAGTTGTATCAGTTTAATTATAGTACGGTTTTGAAAGCTCTAAATATGGATATAGTACGTTGGAATAAATGAAGACTCTCCATTATGGACAAACTAGTTGCATTGAAAACAATGATTGTACCTCCATTTCTTTTCTTCCAGACTTGGGTGAATGCCTGAGATGGAGGAAGACCCTGGAACCTATCCCTAAAGGAATCCAACAAAGCCCACCCACCCGTGGGAAGCAAGATAGGGGAGACCTGGCCATAAAAGGGATAGGCATACCTAACGCCCAAAAAGAGAACCCCCAAAGAAGCCCAAGAAGGAAGCCCCAAAAGTGGAGAAGGGGGGCATCTGAGGCATCCGAGGGAATAAAATCATCCTTGAGGAAAGGCCTAAAAAACACTCCAAAAGCTTCTTTCGGCTGATGCCCCCTCCCCAGCCCCCTCCCTGCCGAAGCCAGCGCCCAATTTGGGCAGAGGCTGGCACCCCTCTCCCTGCTCACCCATGTAGATTACCCCAAGCCGTTAACATCTGACTTGCATCCATATGGGTGGGCACCCCTCTCTCACCTTTCCCTCCCCACCCACTGGAGACCCCTGCCCAGCATTGGTGGCAGGGGTCCCACCCTACCTGACCCGCCACCTTTGCCCTCCATATTGCCAGACACCCAGCCCTCTGAAGTAACACCTCCAGGAAACCTCTCAGCTTTGACACAGAGGGAAGGATGTCTCTTTCTAGGTGCACACGGAAGGAACTGGCTTCTTAAAAAATCTCCGGCAGAGCTATGCAACACCACAGGAAACATTTTGTCAGTGAGGGGTAAAGGGTTGGTAAAGTTTGTTCTCCTTCCCGCAAAGAACAAGAGTCTGTGCTTAAATGATCAAACAGTTCTGCCATCAGTTTAGTTGCTGGTGTGATTTTCAAGAGGGCCACGGAGTCATAAGTTATTTTCATATTCTTTTGGCATCCAGGATAACTTGACATTTCTTATCTCGCTTATAAAATTGGGAATGCCAATTTTATAATCCCAGCAGTACTCGGGGGATAACATCCTGGTTTTCTGCTGCTTGTCGTAGTTGTCCAAGACCGGTTTCCCGACTGTTCCTTCCCAGATGATGGACGCCGACCAAGAGGTCAGGGTGGGCATGTCCGTGCTTCCGCTGCAAAGAAATGAGAAGAAAAGCATGGATACCCAAAATGGTGGAAATCTATCTGGAAGTATATATATTAGGTGGGGGATTTCACCCCCCACACCACTGCCACCTGAGGGCCCTGACTTCATCATCATTAACAGAGTTGAGGTTGTATCCTGGTATCTTGAGCACAAATGCAATCAAAACAGCTGATGCACAGTATGCAAGGCAAGCCATTTAAGCCTGAATTTGCAAGGAAAAACAAATTAAAAAATGCAGCTAAGAGTCAATGGCAGAGCAAGCCAAGATGCTTTCATTTTACAGTGCCTTTTAAAAGGTTGGACCAGGAGTACAACAGCACGTTTGCCAAGCACCAAGGTGGGCAGCAGCGGAAAGTATCTTGCAGTCCTGAGACCCCAGAGAACTGTTCCAGTTCTGTACATAATATTTTGCCTGCTGTGCTAGGGTCAGAGGTGCATAAAATTATATCCTCTGCAAAGAGGCCTGAATTTTGTTCATTTCCGTTTGCAACCACTCTTGTACCAGAGAGAGCATTGCATAACTTGATTGCTAATGGTTCTAGAATTAATACAACTACCAAGGCTGACAGAGAGCATCCTTCCTTCTAACCTAAAAGATCCCAATATTTCCATATAAGGGAGTTACTCTGAACCCTTGATAATTTTGGTGGTTCCTTTCTCAACCTTTCCAGGTGTCAGGGGTGGCCACAGGAGCAGGAATGGTGGACACCGCCTCCCCATCCTGACCCTTCCAGGGAAGAGGAAGAGGTACACAGTATAGATACAACAGTGGCTTGTGGGAGGTCCTCCTGCTACTGGATTATGCCCTAGTGTCCGGTTGATCCCATGGGGAAGAATCTTTCCCCCATCTTCTCCCTCTCCTTGTCTCTTCCATGGATGAATAGCCCTGCCCTGCTGCTGTGGCCATAACAGATTCTGTCTGTCAAGATGCTCTGCTATTCCCCTTCTTTTCATGGTAAACATGAGGGTGATTCCCACCCCCCACCCCATGGTCCTGAAACGCACCCGCGCTCAGTCTTAATTCAGGTCAGCATCCCATCCTGGGAGCCCAGGGAACTGGCGTCATATGAGCCCATTTCCTGCTGTCACCTCCAAGATTCAAGCTGGCCAGAGAATGTTATGATGCAAAAGGCAGTTGGCCAGAACCGAAGGTGCCAGGATAGAAACAACGTCCGTTGGGGAAGAGTAACAAGCTCTACCATACGCTCTTCCCCTGGTTGGCATCCCCCAAATTTGACCGCGTTAATCTGGACATCTAGTGAACTCACAGGCCCCGACTGAACCTGTTAAACTCACCTGTTTCTATAATTTGTTGAGATAGGGATTACAACAGCAACAAAAATCATCATTCCTCTAAAGAACAATTACTGTCTCAGGCTCTCAAACAAGAGCAGAATCTAACCAAACAGCTTTTGGTTCTGGATCAATGTGGATCTTTTATGGATATTTACTTATTTATCTGTTTTTCCTCCCAAGCTGATGTTTTGTGTTGTTGTTCCCTGGAAACTCTTGGTTCGTAAGCTGCTTTGGACAAGCGCAATGTAGTACCAAAAATAAATATGTGATCTTGAAAGAGCCTCAGACTTTATCTGAGGCACATCTAGTGAAAGATACATTCAAGACTAAGTCCCACTGAAGGCCATTGAATGTGCCTTAGTCATGGCTTATCTAAACCCCATGGGGGGTACTGGGACCTTGACTAATGGGTAGAGGGTGCCCGGTGGCTTTTTAAGGGAATCTGCTTTTCTCTTTAAGTTATCCAAAGATTTCATCCATTCCCCAGCTATAAATCCTTACCTTCTCAGCTGGCTTTTCTGTCTGCTTCATGGGACAATGAAGCAGAACAGGTGAACATCTAGATGGCACAATTTCCTACCTGCCATGTTGATAAGAATGCTGACAGAAAACACACAAATATCTAAGCTGAGAGCACCCCTCACACTGCTTACTGGCCAAGCGGTAAGAAATGAGCAACGGAATAGCGATGATGCAAAGCTGTTTCTTGCTGTCTCTACGGTAACCCTGCAGAATGTGAGGAAGGGGCTAGGAGAATATTAGAATCAGAATCAGATGATGTCATCATGGAAGGTGGAAGAGCAGCCTGGGGATGAGAAAAGGGTGATCAGTTCACCCTTCCTGGTTGACCATTCATCTTCACAGGCTCCCTACACATTTTTAAACATGGTCATCTGAATTTTCCTTTGGAGTTTGTTACTATCTTCCATGGAGACGATGTTGGAAAAAGAGAATTGCGCTCTGGAGATGGCCAGCCAAGAGGAAGTTGTAGGAAGTCTCAGACCATAAGGTTCCTGCCTTTGTAACTTATCCCCACGATATCAAAATAAGCTCCAATGGACAAGAGGGGAAGACTCAAGAGCAGCAGGTGCAGACCTTAGAGCGCTCCAAGCAGGCTTGGGAAGGAACGGCGCATAGAACGATTCCTGGCCCTCCCCAGAGGAGGAGGAGATGAGTGGTGGTGATAGGTGTCTCCCAGCTGAGGGGAATAGAGGCAGCAATGTGCAGAGGAAACAGGATGTCCCAGGAGGTGTGCTGTCTTCCAGGTGCAAAGATTGACGATGTGGCGGAGAAGTTGCCAAGTGTTATCAAGCCCACTGACCACTCCCACTTCCTTCAGATTCATGTGGGTACAAATGATACTGCCACGCACAGCCTTTAACGTATAGCAAGGGACTATGGGAGTCTGCGCATGGAGCTGAAGAGCCTTGGGGCACAGGTGGTCTTTTCATCACTCCTTCCTGTTGAAGGTCGTGGCCCAAGAAGAGAGAGGGAAATCCTGGAGGTAAACTACTGACTGCACAGGTAGTGTTGTCAGGAAGCATTTCGTTTCTTCGATCATGGTCCCCACTTCCTTGAGGAAGGACTTTTGGCAAGAGATGGGCTGCACCTCACAGCGGTTGGCAAGAATGTGTTTGCTAAGAGTCTCATGAAGGTGGTCAGGAGAGCTTTAAACTAGAACTTTAGGGGGAAGGAGACAACATTACAGATGACAGAAGAACACATGGTACTGGGGATAATAGCTACATTGATGCTCAGCAAACTGAGGTGATGTTCCAGAAACCTGCTAAAGGGCAAGAAAGTACAAGAAGGAAGCAGCTGGAGGGAAGGACTCGTGGTTTCAGTTGTCTCTACACAAATGCACAGAGTATGGGAACCAAGCCAGACCAACTGCAGCTTTTAATTCAGGATGGCAAATATGACCTGGTAGCAGTGGCGAAGCTGCATGCTCCAGCACCGGGGGCGGAGAGCAGGTGGGGGTGGGGCTGGTGTGCATCCTGGGGGCGTGGCATGTCACCTGCAGGGGTATGGTGTGCGTCCTGGGGGCGTGGCATGCAGCCCATGGGAGCGTGGCGTGCTACCCGTGGGGGCGTGACGCCTGGCATGGTGGGGGGTGCACGACGCGTATCCAGGGGTGGCCGCAATGATACCCCCCTCCCTGATGGTGACGGGGGCAGTTCGCTCCCCCCGCCCCCTGTTCCTTTGCCAGTGCCTGGTAGGCATTACTGAAATATTGTGGTATGAGACCCATGACTGGAATGTAGGAATTGAGGGGTATGACCTGTTCAAGAGAAAAGGGCCAAACAGGAAGGGAGAAGGAGTAGCATTATATGTAAAGGATGTGTTTCCTGTTGCGCCACCAATTTGCGTCCCCCCTGTGTTTCCTGTTGTGTCAATGATTTGCGTCCCCTGTTTCCTGTTGTGCTGCCCCTCTGCTGGGCAGCTGAAGCAGCATCTTGTTTCTCTCTGCTAGTGTCTGCACTCACACTGAGGCCCTCGGCGCCCTGCCCTGCCCTGGCTTTCTAGTTTGCCACTTCCAGTTTGCCACTTTCCAGTTTGCAGACTGTCCCACCGCCACTGTCCTGGGTCTAAATCAGGGGTAGGCAACCTAAGGCCCGGGGGCCGGATGCGGCCCAATCGCCTTCTAAATCTGGCCCGCGAACGGTCCAGGAATCAGTGTGTTTTTACATGAGTAGAATGTGTCCTTTTATTTAAAATGCATCTCTGGGTTATTTGAGGGGCCTGCCTGGTGTTTTTACATGAGTAGAATGTGTGCTTTTATCTAAAATGCAGCTCTGGGTTATTTGTGGGGCATAAGAATTCATTCAAACAATATAGTCCGGCCCACCACAGGGTCTGAGGGACACTGGACCAGCCCACGGCTGAAAAAGGTTGCTGAGCCCTGGTCTAAATCTTCCTCTGTGTTATCCCGCGTTCTTGGGCTGGCGTCTCCCACCACTCTTTGCCATCCAGCCAGCACCTGATGGAGGAACAGGTGCACGTTACATCCTTTTATTCCTTTCAGATTGAAATGCATCTATTGCTTTCAGTGTGGCCAAGTACTGCTCTGCAGGAAGCACTGATCCCTCTGACATTTTGTGATTTTTCCTCTTTAGGTTTGTAACATGACTATAACTTTTAAAACATTGGTGCCCATTTTACCTCACTCTGCGCTACTTCTATTTGCTTCATTTTGTTCTTCTTTAAACCCTGCTAAACATATCAGCATAGTGTGTTTCATGTCCCTCTCATTTTGTTTCCTTAATTCTGATAATTGTATAACAATAAAAGTTTGATTTGATCTGATCTGAATGAAACTCGTGCAACTGAAACAGCTGCATGTGACTTTCTTATTCACCTCTTCCGCCCCTTGCTCTCTCCTTTTCCAGTTGTTTCCAGTGTCTAATTTTAGACTGTAAGCTCTTTCAGGCAGAGATCTTTCCTCTTATGCTCTGTAAAGCACCGTACACACCGAGGACATTAAACAGCTCCCGGCTGGAGCAAAGATCAGCCTCTACCAAACAATCTTTGGGTAGATAATGGCAAGAGTTTCTGAGTCTCAGTTGCTTAACAACAGCAGTAAAAGGGAATAACTTTCCCTGCCTAAACCTGGAGGTGTGGACTTGTATGTGAAAGGCCTGATCGAGCTCCCTTCAGGTCTGGCACTGAAAGGAAATCAGAAGCAGTTCAATAGCCACTAAGGCTAGTAGCTATTGATAACCTTGGTTTCTTTTTCTTTTCTTTTTGTAACATTAGCCTTATTTTCCATGAATTTGCCCAGTCCTCTTTTAAAGCCATGCAAGGTGACAGTCATCACTATCTCCTGTGGGAGGGAGTTCCATAGTTTAACGATTAGCTGTGTGAAGGACTTTCTCATATCTGCCCTGAATCTTCCAATATTCCGCTGCATTGGATAACTCAAAATTTCTAGGATTATGAAGAAGAGGAGTTTGGATTTGATATCCCGCTTTATCACTACCCTAAGGAGTCTCAAAGCGGCTAACAATCTCCTTTCCCTTCCTCCCCCACAACAAACACTCTGTGAGGTGAGTGGGGCTGAGAGACTTCAGAGAAGTGTGACTGGCCCAAGGTCACCCAGCAGCTGCATCTGGAGGAGCGGGGAAGCGAACCCGGTTCCCCAGATTGCGAGACTACCGCTCTTAACCACTACACCACACTGGCTCCCAGTGAGGGGAGGGGGGCTTTTCTCTGCCCACTTTCTCCTTGCCATGCATATTTTATAAACTCCTATCATGTCTCTTCTTACTCGCCTTTTTTCGAAACTAAAAAGTCTCAAATGCTGCAACCTTTCCTCTTGGGGAGTCGCTACACCCCCTTGACCATTTTGACTGCCCTTTTCTGAATCTTTCCCAACTTTACAATATCCTTTTTGAGGCGAGGACACCAGAACTGTACTATTTGGATCCCTTCCTACTCCACCCTCCAACCTGGCACTTGAGAATCTTCGGCTGGCAATTTAACGTGTGCGCGGAGCACATTGTTGCTACAAATGCCCACAAGAGGGAGCTGCCTGAATGCAGCTTAGCCAGTGGAACAATCCAGATTTTGAACAGAAATCTGGCAAGGCAGGTGCTCCCATGGGCAGGGCACAGGTCCTCTCTCACACACACACACACCCCACTCCAAGGCCAGTGTGGCAAAGGAGGAGAACTTGTTTGGCACACGGTTTGCTTGTTGTGCTGCCTCTGCTCTGCTGCGTTGCACAATTGTGCAGGCATGTGTGTAACTAGGGTGCACTTACTGGCTGCTCCCTGTGCAAAAGAACATGGGGATGTAAATGCAGCAATAATTTGGTCGAATCTTTTGCAGCCTTCTAAGGTGGTGGCCACAGCTGCACAACAAGGTTATAAGCTGCTTGACCATTGATTGCATTGCCCCCCCCCCAATACTAGCATGAGGAGAGAGGGAGACACTATTGTACTGTGATTCGTTTTATACACCAAGAGGGATAAAAGACTCCAGGGCACAGCCTCATGACACATATTTGCCTCTGGGTAAATTAAGATGTTGGGTGCCTGGGATTTGCAACATGCTCCACCCTTTCAAAGCTGCTACCAAAGAAACAGGAAATCCACATAAAGGAGGAGAGAAACTGAGACTTTAGGTATTTGAGGAGCAGGTTCCCAAGTCATTTATTGATTCATACAAAGGGAAAAGGCAGACCAGTCATGAGTTGCAACAGGCTGGGGCCATAACTCTGCAGATGGGACTTTTAAAAAGTCAGTGAGGGGGAGGGCAGGAGTGGCACCCTCTGCAAACAGGAATGGGTAACCCACAGCCCCTCCAGGTGTTGGGGACTCCAACTCCCAAGATACCAGCCAGCATAGCCAGTGGGCAGGGATGACCTGTAGTCTGCAACATCTGGAAGGCGCCGGGTTCCCTGTACCTGCTTTAAAAGCCCACCTGGCAAAACCTATCCCACTTTTTAATGTTGTGTTTAACCTGGGGGGGGTGTTGGATAAAACCTAGAGATTGAGGCCCAAGCAAGACTTCCCAGGGAATGTGCCCCTACTCACCACCCCCAAGTACTACAAGATAGCTTCTGATAAAGCAAGACAGTGTGATGTCAAGATGCTCAGAATTCCCTACCCCACCTCACTAACCGCTGCTTGCAAAGGGAGGGGACAACCTTGGCAGCTGTGACATCAAGCCAGGCATCCCTCATCATGTTTGGGTTGGGCCGAAACAAAAGTCACCCCCACGAACACAGGAAGCTGCCTGGTCCAAAGTCCAGCTGAGGGATGTTGGCAATTTTGGTGTCTTCTCAATTTCTAACTTTTTCTTAAGTTCACTTCTCCACAATCACACATCAGTTTGTGATTTGTTGTTAAATAAGCTCTCACGAAAACGCATCAGAATTTTAGTGTGGAATTCACCTTTTACAACGCACTCTCATTTTGTATATTTTCACTAATATACAGTGGTACCTTGGTTCTCAAGCACCTTGGTACTCAAACAACTTTGGAACCCAAACACTGCAAACCTGGAAGTAAGTGTTCCGGTTTGCAAACTTTTTTTGGAAGCCAAACATGCTCTGTTTTGAGTGTTACATTTTCAATTTGAGTGTGACGCTGATGTCTGTCTGTTTTTGCTTTTTATTTTGCGTTTTTGTTCATGTGACTCTTTTTTTGTTCAGCTACTGATTGATTGTGTGACTGCAGTACATTGTTTATTGCTTTCATTTTATGGCTCTATCTCGTTAGATAGTAAAATTCATGTTAAATTGCTGTTTTAGGGGTTGTTTTTAAAAGTCTGGAACGGATTAATCCCTTTAGCATTACTTTCTATGTGAAATCACACCTTGGTTTGGAACGCCTTGGTTTTTGGAATGGACTTCTGGAACGGATTAAGTTTGAGAACCAAAGTACCACTGTATGTGCATTTATATGCACGCTATGCCCCAGCACTGCAACATTCAGAGAGCTGCGAATTTCATAGGGTGGGTGAGTTTCGGTTTGCAGATTGCTTTGGATAATTAGGTAGGTTTGCCTATAAATGCAAACTGAATTGCTTCTCTCCAGCATAAAATAAATGCAGACTAACAGCTGCTTCTCCAGGGTCTCAAGCAGAGAAGGGTTTTTCCTTCAGATCCTTTTAAAAAAACTAGGGATGTCAAAGGTTGATTCCGGGGCCATTGCTGAGCTACAGCCCATCATACTTTGCACACCTCTTTTTATGCCACACTCCCCATCTTGAACTTCCACCCTTCTCATCACTTGCCCATGGTGACTTGTAAACAGGGAGCTCCCCAGGAACAGTACTGATGCTGCAGGAATAAATGTGAGATCTGCCCTTGACAGGGACACCTCAAAATGTGGACCATTGCTAGGAAGAGGTGGAACGATGGATGCCAGAGCATTGGTCATGCAGGCTGAGGCTGATGGGGGCAGTGAGGGTGGAGTTCAAAGCCCCATGGAGAGCCACAGGCTCCCCTATGCCTGGCTTAGGAAGAAATAAGGTCTGGCAAGAGGAGAAAGTCTTCTGCTGAAAAATGGGGACTTCTCAGGGCTAAATATGGAAACAAGGACTGTTTTGCTGAAGCTTGACCCCTAGTCGAGTATACTGCTTCCAAGCATAGAACAGCCAGGAGGCTCCATGAAGTGGCACAAAGGCTGCATCTCTCACCTGCTGTTTGCCCCACCACCAGCAGCTTATTCAGAGCTACACTGCTTCTGTTTGGCCATCATGGTGAACAGGCAACTCCTTGCTGCAATCCCCGAATCACATGTTGCAAAAGATGGGCTGCAAGGACGGAGGAGCTCCAACGAAGCATAGATCTATTGCGCCCAGCCTCCCATTCCCCACAACATCCTAGCAGATGCCCATTTTTGGAAACCCACAAACGGGCATTTGCCTTTCCCAGTGGATGATTTATTTGCACAGAGATCCCACTATCAGCCACCACAGCTCCTAGCTAGCTCCACTTTGACAAATTTTGTCTAAGCCCCCAGTGTCATTCTATGGCACCACGTTCTATCTGTTAATTAAACTTCGCATTGAGAAAAAGTGCTCTCTCTCTCTCTCATTGTGTGTGCATGGTTGCCTCTCATTTGGCCTGATCCTGGCACCAGTTAAGAAGCAGAAACAGCCAAGAAGCGACAGCAAGATGGCCAGGGAATGGGGTGGGGGAGGCCTAAGGAACAGATTTTTCTTTTCTTTTTTTGTGCCTATAGTTTTTGTATACAAATAAAAATTCAATAAAATGTTGTGTGGGGAGGGGAGAACAGACCAGAAAAGGTTTTTGGGCTGGCAGTTGCAGTGGATTTGCTGCCTTTTCCATGCACCTTGGGCTCACTGGCTAGAGCTACCTAAAGCCCATTTCTTCAGCAGGCACTGGTCTGGAGAGGTGGGTGGCCTTTCCCCCCCGCTTGTGTGGTACACCTTGCTTGCTCTGCAAGCAAAAGGACCTTGGCAGGACCATCTTTTCTTAAAAGCTGTTCTGTAAGAGAGGCTCTGCAGTGGACAGATCCAGGGGGCTAGCCAGGCACAAACAGAACCCCCTCTTCCTCTATACAAGTCGCAGATCTGTCCTGAAATGGGTGAGCAGGGCAAGGCACCCCTTTAATATTTTGCCGTGAGGCCCTTTCCCCTCCTGCTCACCGCTGTCCGTTTCAAGATATACAAGTACATTTACAGCTCAGGTCCCCGGTGCTTCAGCCGGGGGTCTGCTTGCCCACTGTAGACTCCAGCCTCTCCGCAGTGTCTTCCAGCTCCTCCAAGATCTCTGAGAACGATGGGCGCTTGAACGCTTCCACCTGGAAGGAGCAGGAAGGGGTTGCGGGGAGAAGCAGCAAGAGAAAAATCAAGGCCAGGAAGAAGAAGAAGGAGGAAGAGGAGGATAGTTTGGATTTGATATCCCACTTTATCATTACCCAAAGGAGTCTCAAAGTGGCCTACAATCTCATTTCCCTTCCTCCCCCACAACAAACACTCTGTGAGGTGAGTGGGGCTGAGAGACTTCAGGGAAGTGTGACTAGCCCAAGGTCACCCAGCAGCTGCATCTGGAGGAGCGGGGAAGCGAATCCAGTTCACCAGATTACGAGTCTACCGCTCTGAACCACTACACCACACTGGCTCTCTTTGGAAGCCAAATGAAGCAGAAGGTTGGAAGATTAAAAGAAGATTGGACAAATTCATGGAGGCTGTCGATGGCTGCTGGCTATGATGGCCAGACTCTGCCCCCACAGCCAGAGGCAGCGACACTTCTGGATAACAGTTGCTGGACGTGCAGGAGGGAAGATGGCTCTAGTGCTTAAATCCTGCTTCAGAGTTTCCCACAGGCCTATAGTTAGCCACTGCGAGAACAGAATGCTGGACCAGATGGGCCATGGGCCTGATCCAGCCAGCTCTCCTTCCTAATTATGGAATTAATCAAGAAGGATTAAACCTCCATCAGGTCCAGCATCCTGCTCCCCATAGTGGCTAACCGGATGCCAGGGACTAAAGTCAACAGTCCTTAGTTTCTACCTGTAGCCTACTGTCCTGCCCATAACACCGGTCTTGAAAGACCTACATTGGCTCCCAGTACGTTTCCGACCACAATTCAAAGTGTTGGTGCTGACCTTTAAAGCCCTAAATGGCCTTGGTCCAGTATATCTGAAGGAGTGTCTCCACCCCCATCGTTCAACCCGGACACTGAGGTCCAGCACCGAGGCCCTTCTGGCAGTTCCCTCGCTGCGAGAAGCCAGGTTGCAGGGAACCAGGCAGAGGGCCTTCTCGGTAGTGGCACCCACCCTGTGGAACGCCCCCCCCCCAGATATCAAAGAGAAAAATAACTACCAAACTTTTAGAAGACATCTGAAGGCAGCCCTGTTTAGGGAAGCTTTTAATGTTTAATAGGTTATTGTATTTTAGTGTTTTGTTGGAAGCCGCCCAGAGTGGCTGGGGAAACCCAGCCAGATGGGTGGGCTACAAATAAATTATTATTATTATTATTATTATTATTATTATTATTATTATTATTATTATTTAGACAGCCTCTAATTATGGAGGCTCTATTCTTAACTACCAAGAATCTTGCTGAACAGAACTGTCCTCATAAAAAAGAAAAAAAAAGTTACTTCTTCGCTTTTGAAACCATCCAAGCTAATTGGCTATCACGGCAACAATTTTTGTAAGTTAATGATACACTGCATGATGAGGACTTTCTTTTAACTCCTCCCAGTAACTTCCTTACCCTGCAGCAGCTGGCAGCCAGATCCAAGACCTGCTTGGGACATTCGCGGATCATGTCATAGAAGGACGCCACATCCAGACCATAATCCTAGCAGGGAAAATGATAAAGGGATTCACAGGTGATTCGGCTTTTCATCCACTTATGCAGCTCGAGAACAGCAGAGCTTGTGCCACCACAAGTTTGTGCAGACTGCTGCCCCCTCTGTTACACTTGAGCCCCAGGGATTCCACTCCCCTTCCACAAAAGAGGACCCCTTAAAATGAGTGGGAAACACCTGTGGCCAGAGGCCCCTGCCAGTTTGGTCAACATCTCAGAAGCCTATTTTGGCATGAAGATTATTCAAATGATATACCGTATTTTTCGCTCTATAAAACGTACTTTTCCCCTCCTAAAAAGTAAGGGGAAATGTGTGTGCGTCTTATGGAGCGAATGCAGGCGGGAGGCTCTGTCAGTGCTCCCTTTAAAGAGCGCGTGGAGTATGTGTGCGGCTCTTGGGGGCTTTTCCCAAGGAGGGAGAAGGGCTGCCCTTCTCCCTCCTCGGGGAAAAGTCCCCAAGAGTCGCACACACGCTCCACGCAGCTCTTTAAAGGGAGCACTGACAGAGCC
>JAXCMG010000252.1:2069142-2133493 GCA_034642415.1 Podarcis siculus
GGCTCTGTCAGTGCTCCCTTTAAAGAGCTGCGTGGAGCGTGTGTGCGACTCTTGGGGACTTTTCCCCGAGGAGGGAGAAGGGCAGCCCTTCTCCCTCCTTGGGAAAAGCCCCCAAGAGCCGCACACATACTCCACGCGCTCTTTAAAGGGAGTGCGGCTCTTGGGGGAGCCTTAGCCGCATGCAGCCTCTCCCAGGCAGGGGATGAAGGCTTCCCTTGCCCAGTAGAGGTTGCGCGCAGCTAAAGAGGAAGCCAGGAGAGTGAGCGGGATGCATCCCGCTGGCTGTCTTGGCTTATGCCATAGCCGCGCGCAGCCTCTCCCGGCCGGAGAGGTTGCACATGGCTAAAGAGGAAGCCAGGACAGCGAGCGTGATCCCGCTGGCTGTTCTAGCTTCTGGCTTTGCCAGGGGAAGCCTCCGCATGCGAAGCCTTCATCCCGCTCCCCTGCGGAGGCTTCATGCAGCTATCCCTGGCTTTTGTGGGAGAAAAGCCCCCAAGAGCCACGCTCTCTTTAAAGAGGAAAGGAGGAAAGCCAATAGGCTTGCTTTCGCTGAAGCACACCGATCCCGCTTGCTCTCCTGGCTTCAGGGGTAGCCCCGCAAAGCCTCCTGAGCGAAGATGAGGAGCGCTCCCTCTTAGCTCAGGATGCTTTGCGTTCCTTTCTTATTTCTTGTTTTCCTCCCCTAAAAACTAGGTGCGTCCAATCGTCCGGTGCGTCTAATAGAGCGAAAAATATGGGTATGTGCTAAAACATTTTCTTCTGTATTTGAGAAAGATAATCAAATATTATCTTGCAATTCAAAATAAATTTAGCAGCTTCAAGATTTGTGATTTTATTTTATTTTGGTTTTGTCTACAAGACAACAAGACAGTTTTTGAAAACTGAAGTTAGCAATTTTTTTGGGTGGGGAGTGCAAGTAGATAGCCTTGCCTAGGGAGCAAAACAGCCTGGCAGCTGCACTGATCTCCTGAGAACAAACAGGCAAACAAGGCTTCTTGGTTTCTCCAAATACTTAGTTAGCATAGACTACAGAACCCTTTCCTTTCAAGAAATCTACTTCCCTTAAGCTTTCTTATTTTATCCCAAGTCTTAGTCTGAGCATCTTCCAGTTAAAAGTTTCCTCTAAGCAAGGATTCAGTTCACTGAAGTTAACTTCTCCTGCAACATACAAACTCCACCTGCTGACACAGATGGTGCTGTACAAAACCATCACTGTCACTAGGCAGAGTCCCCAATGCATGTGCTTTTAAACAGAGCATAGCATCTTGTGGGCCCTGCATGGACGGTGCATGATGCAACATGCCAAAGCCTTGCTGTCAGCCAATGTTACAGGTGGAACTTGAAAAATTAGAATATCGTGGAAAAGTTCCTTTATTTCACTAATTCAACTTCAAAGGTGAAACTAATATTTGAGATAGACTCATGACATGCAAAGTGAGATATGTCAAGCCTTTATTTGTTCTACAGGTGAAACTCGAAAAATTAGAGCATCGTGGAAAAGTTCCTTTATTTCCGTAATCCAACTTGAAGGGTGAAACTAATATATGAGATAGACTCGTGACATGCCAAGCGAGATATGTCAAGCCTTGATTTGTTATCACTGCGATGATCATGGCGTACAGCTGATGAAAACCCCAAATTAACAATCTCAGAAAATTAGAATATTCAATGAAATCAGCAAAACAAGGATTGCAAATGGAGCAAGATTGGACCTCTGAGAAGTAGAAGCATATCTCGCTTTGCATGTCATGAGTTTTACCTTTTAAGTTGAATTACTGAAATAAACAGACTTTTCCACGATATTCTAATTTTTCGAGTTTCACCTGTACTTGAGATGGAAAAGCAGATAAAAGCACCATAATGACCTGGGTCCGGGGCAGCACCTCAGGGTCAGCTGGGATTCTCCCTAGTATTTCGCACAGGACAATGCCGAAAGAGAAGACGTCCACCTACAGGAGGGAGCAAGGGGTCAGTGGGAGGAGGCAGTGGGAGATGGTCTCTGGAGGCCACACAGGCAGTGAGCAGAGGGACTAACAATCCAGCCTTTCACAGAAGTTGGAGGCGACATCATAAAGGGTTGGAAGACAGGAACCCTGAGGTTACTAGTCCACAAACAGAGGTGCCTTGCTAATAAAAGACTGCTTTTAACATTCCTGTGAGACTGGGAGCTTGGAGGAGAGCCAGTGCTGGATAATTAAGTCCTTAATGAGCCTGGCAAAGTTGCCAAGTGCCTCTTTTGTCGGGGAGGTTGGCTAAATGCCATCAGTGGGTGGATCCCCTGAAGTCTTCTGAATGGCTTGGAAATACCTGAAAGCAGGCAGACTTCTCCACCCACCACAGCTAAGGATGATGCTGTCTAGGTTTCTGCATAAAAGCAAACACTGTTGTCTGAGTCAGAGATTGATGGCTCATCTGCATTGTTGTTTAATGTGGAGAGGAAGCTTTCTGCACCTCCATCACTTCTCCACTACCCATATGACTCTCTCCTCTTAAATCACTCTCTGCCCACACTTTCCTCTCCTCCAGTCTGGATTGTTTCATGCCCTCGCCTTTTTCAAGTATCGCTGGTATGAGAAAATCCTGATCGATAGAGGAGAATGTGTGGGAAGAGAGTGATTTAAGAGAAGAATGCTGGCGAGACAACATAGAATGAACGGAAGTACAAGAAATTTACTACCCACATTAAACAATGGTGCAGGTGAGCTTGTACAAGGGGTTTCTGTAAAATGCTTTTTGGTTTTACAGTCATACCTTGGATCCCAAATGCCTTGTGAGATGAACCTTTTGGCTCCTGAATGCCACAAACCTGGAAGTGAGTGTTCTGGTTTGTGAACTTCCTTTGGAACCCAAACATCGAACACGGGTTCCGATTGGCTGCAGGAGCTTCCTGCAGCCAATTAGAAGCTGCGCTTTGGTTTCTGAACATTTTGGAAGTCGAATGGACTTCCGGAACAGATTCCATTCAACTTCCGAGGTACGACTGTATAGTGATCAAGCATTATATAAATGTTGCAAAATAAAATAAATAGACAGGCAGGGGTGAGGGGTGGATTCTGTTCAGTTCACATTTTTATGCAAACCTACCCAATTAATACTTCCTGAAACTAGATATGAACCTAAATACAGCTATCCTTGAACTTCAAACGTCTCCAAATTTTGCCATGCGGTTCTCCAATCCAAGAAAAATGTGTGTGTGTGCATGTGCGTGCGCTCTCACTCACACACATACACGCAAACACTTGGGGAAAGTGTATGAAAATGCATATTCATGAAAATGGCATTAAAGACAAATAATATTAGGGGAAATTGCATATAAAATGGGGAAATGTGCTAAGTTGTCAACTAATTATTTTGAGGACTTTAAAAAAATACAAATAGATGTAAGCTGAACATAAGATTGGGGGACTGAAATTCATAGGCTCATCCATCACTATTAACAAGGCACACTACTCTAGTACCCTGGGGATAAGGGCCAGATTGGGTCCCACAAAGAACAGCCCTCAAACTAATGGCTGGGGGGTGGACAACATGGTACCTTCCGGTCATAAGGTTCCCCTCGCAACATCTCAGGGGCCATCCAGAAAGCCGAGCCCACCAAAGAAAGCTTTCTCTCAGGGTCCTTCGCAGAAAGCTCCGCCACTTCCTTGGCTAGGCCGAAATCCGTCACCAGGGCCTCACGCCCCCGCTGGGTCACCCGAATGAGGCAGTTCTGAAACCCATTTCAAGGCACACTTTACAAGGCTGCACATTCTCTCTTCCTGTCCTGCTCTAAGTGGCAACTTTGAACACATACGAGAATCATCGAGTTGTAGAGCTGGAAGGGACCCGACGGTCATCTAGCCCAACCCCCTGAAATTCAGGAATCTCAACATGCGTTCCCTCATCCCATTTGAAATCATACCGGATCCTGCTTAGCTTTGCAAGTGTGCCAGCAGTTTTATCGCCACACCACTAGGAGGCGTGTGTGAATTCTTGTAAGGTAAAGGTAAAGGGACCCCTGACCGTTACATCCAGTCGCGGATAACTCTGGGGTTGCGGTGTTCATCTCACTTTACTGGCCGAGGGAGCCTTCAATCAGAAAGTCGATGAATTCTTGTACACTCATACCTCATGTTACATTTGCTTCAAGATACGTTTTTTCAGGTTGCGTCCCGCGGCGACCCGGAAGTACCGGAAAGGCTTACTTCCGGGTTTCACCGCCCGTGCATGCGCAGAAGCGCAAAATGTCATGCACATGCGCAGAAGTGGTGGATCGCAGCCTGTGTGTGTGTGGGTTGCACTCTTTTCATGTTGCAAACGGGTCTCCAGAACAGATCCCATTCACAATCAGAGGTACCACTGTACCAGCCCCAGAAGATGCTACAGATCTGAAGGCACCATAAGAACATAAAATGAACCCTGCTAGATTTGGCCAAAGGGGGCCCCTCTAGTCCAGCACCCTCTTCTTGCAATGGCCAATCAGATGCCTGTGGGAAGCCAGCAAGCAGGCCTGAGTGCAAGAAAACCCCACACACAATGGTTCCCATCAAATAAAATTTCATCCAGCAGCATCACCAGATTAGCTTACTGCAGTGGTTTTCAACCAGTGTGCTGCAGCACCCTCTGCAACCCTGGCCCCCTTCTCTTCCCTCCCTCCCTCCTCTGATGTCCTCTCGTGCATCTGCCTCTCAAAGGCTTGCACAGCTGTTTGTTGCAGCAGCCCTGGCTACAAATTCCGCGAGCGAGTGGTGCCTCTGGGACTGGCCACACAGGGTGCTGGTTGCAGGAGCTGAGGCCGTCTTGGAGCAAGCAAGCAAGTGGTTGAGGGAGCCCAGCTAGCCAGTCCATCAGCCCTTGCTGCTGGGAATGGACAGATAAGTCCCAGGCCCCTGTGGGGCAGTGTGAGGCTGGGGGGCAGCTCAGAGACGAGGGACGGCAGCAGCCGCTGCCCGGAGGACTCTGAAGGAGAGGGGAGAGGAGAGGAGGCTGAGGAAACACTCCACAAGGGAACGTGTTCGAAAAAGGGCGAGAGGCTGCCAGCTCTACAGGCAAGGGGGGACCTAATTGGGCTCCTGAGCCCCACAGAGGAGCCGCACAAAGAATGGAGTTGGTCAATGTACCGTATTTTTTGCTCCATAAGACGCACTCTTTCCTCCTAAAAAGTAAGGGGAAATGTCTGTGCGTCTTATGGAGCGAATGCATGGTCTGTCGCTGGCTCCCTATCCGGCCCCGGCCCCTATAAAAACAGTTTTTCCCCCCTTTGCAAAAGAAGCTGCAAAACTGTGAGCTGATCCCAAAAAAAACCAGGACTTTCCCCGTTCCCTCCTCTAAAAACCAGGTGTGTCTTATGGTCAGGTGTGTCTTATGGAGTGAAAAATACAGTAGCTGTGGACTAAAAATGGTTGGAAACCACTGGCTTACTGGATCAGGCCTGCTGCCCTTAGCGTAGACAACTAGTTCCTCGGTCTCCCCTTATGCCTATGACACCCTGATAAACAGACACAGATGCCTTATGCCTATGACACCCACTTTATTCCCCACCACAGATGGGTGCTATCGCTAGGAGTGAGGCAGAAATTCAGTTCAGTCTTCATTTTAATATAAACCTACCAGACCTACATCTCCCCAAACAATATATGAACGGAAATGCAACTGTGCTTCAAAATTTGCACTTCTCCAAATATTTGCCTATTCTCCAACTAAAAATCAAGTACAAAAAATTATAATTTTGGGGAAAGCGTCACCGGTGTTTGCTCCTTCAGGGTGGTTCCCCTTGGGCAACTGTGGATATGAGCTAACTTGGATTCTAAGTAAGAGGTGGAACGCAAGGGAGCTGTATCTGTGGTGAGATAATGAACCCAGCTCACAAACTGGATTGATGGAGCATCTAGCAACTTCACTATTTTATAATTTTATTGAATTGTTGTATTTATTCATTGTACTTCTATACGTACTGTATATTTCTTTCTCTATTAATCTGTTCACTGCTTTGGAGGCTTTTGGGCCAAAAAGCAGAATAGAAACAAACTTATGGTTACAAATGTATATATTAGTGTAAACAACATATGAATTATATTTGGGGAAATTGCTTGTAAGTGTGTGTGTGCAGCCAAAGTGAGGACCTTCTTGTGAGAATTTTTTAAACACACAAATTAAGACCGTGGAGGAAATTAGAAAGAGAAAGAGGTGGATTTGTTCATCCCTCGTTGACACCGCTTTTGTAGGAAGAGCCTTCCTAGATCAACACACACATACACACATTGCTTCCCACAATTATCAGCAGGATACCTTAAGAAATCCACATGTAGGGCATGAAGCTCTCCAAAGAACTGCATCCTGTTGTCCCCCCGCCCCCCGATTGCAGCTGTTAGAGGTAGACTTGACTTCAACATGGAAGTTCCATTAATTTAATAGTCACTGACAGACCTTCTTATCCAATAATTTGCCTGACCGCCTTTTAATCATAGCTATTGCTGCATCACTGTGCAAACAAGTACACTCTTCCAGGAATCTTCTGCCCACTTGTTTCCCTTGGGGTGACCCCAAATTCCAATCTGACACGAACCTCTACCCACACCACCAACAGCTCTGCAAATTTGGAGGCTTCTGGAAAAGGCCCAAGAAATGCAGAGGCCAAAATCCCATTAAGCGATGATGCCATTAACCAGCAGATGATCTGCCTCTCCTCTAAGTAGATTGGCAATGACCTCACTGTTCAGCTTGGAGAGCTTTGCCTCTGAGAGGCAGGCAGCAAAAAAGATGCGTCTCTCCCCTACTCAGCCAGTTTTCTTTTCAGGTTCACGTGGAAGATTTCCTGCAAGGGCTCTTTGTTAATGTGTGTTGAATTTGTAAGCCACTCTGAGGTTACTTTCTTTTTTTAACAATCAAGCTGCGTACAAATTTTATGAAATGAATACAAAATGTAAAATAATTTGCAAAATCTCCGAAGAGCATAAAGAACTGCCTTTGCTTAGAGACCAAGGGCTCGTCTAATCAGGAAGGGCCAGAAGTTCAGTAGCCGATCATCTGCTTTGCATGCAGAAGGTCTCAGATTCAATGCCTAGGTTCTCCAGGCAGGGCTGGGAAAGATTCCCTCTCTGAAATCCTGGAGAACTGCTGTCAGTTGATATAGACCATGGGTAGGCACTGTGGGTTAAACCACAGAGCCTAGGACTTGCCAATCAGGAGGTCGGCGGTTCGAAACCCCGCAACGGAGTGAGCTCCCGTTGCTCAGTCCCTGCTCCTGCCAACCTAGCAGTTCAAAAGCACGTCAAAGTGCAAGTAGATAAATAGGTACCGCTCCGGTGGGAAGGTAAACGGCGTTTCGGTGCGCTGCTCTAGTTCGCCAGAAGCGGATTAGTCATGCTGGCCACATGACCTGTACACTGGCTCCCTCGGCCAATAAAGCGAGATGAGCGCCGCAACCCCAGAGTCGACCACGACTGGACCTAATGGTCAGGGGTCCCTTTACCTTTAGGCAAACTAAGGCCCGGGGGCTGGATCTGGCCAAATCGCCTTCTAAATCCGGCCTGCGGACGGTCCAGGAATCAGTTTTTTTTTACATGAGTAGAATGTGTCCTTTTATTTAGAATGCATCTCGGTTATTTGTGGGACATAGGAATTCGTTCATTTTTTTCTTCAAAATATATTCCGGCCCCCCACAACGTCTGAGGGACAGTGGACCGGCCCCCTGCTGAAAAAGGTTGCTGACCCCTGGTATAGACAGTACTCCTAATGCAAGAACTTGTGGACACCCAACGAAGCTGAACGTTGGAAGGTTCAGGACAGATAAAACAAAGTCCTTCACGCAGCGCAGTGTTGAACTATGGAACACCCTCCCTCCCACAGAGACGGCTTTAAAAAAGGACTGGGCAAATAAATGGAGGTTGAGGCTATTAGGGGCTCCTGGCCACGGTGGCTATGCTCTAGCTCCATGGTCAGGGGTAGCAATGCTTCCCAGATTCTGGGAAACACAGAAAAGGCAGAGTGCTCTGGTCCTCAAGTCCTGCTTGCTGGTTTTCCACAGGTTGGCCACTGTGAGAACAGGGTGCTGGACTAGACGGGTCATGGGCCTGATCCAGCAGAGCTTTTCTTCCATCCTTGGTACTGAGCTACATGGGTGAATGTCCTGATTTGGACTAAGCTCCCAGTTTAGCATCCTGTTTTCCGCAGTGGCCAACTAAACGCCCTGGCAAGTCCACAAGCAGGACGTAAAGACCACAACCCTCCCTTGCTATTGCTGCCCAGCAACCAGTGGAGCTTAGTCCGTTAGGGTGCAAGAGGCACTGCCAACCCCCACCTGCCTGCTCTGGTTCTGGTTCTGGTTCTGACAACCTGCTTGTCTTCTGCCCTAACAGTGCCAGTGGCCACCAACCATCACAGCCAGCAACTGGTCCTTAAGAGGTAGACTGCCCCTGCCCAGGGAGGATCTCCAGTTAGCTTACCTTGGAGTTGAGATCCCGGTGGTAGATGTTCTTGGAGTGCAAATAGACCATCCCCCGGGTGATGTCTGAAGCCAGGTCCACTTTCTCCTTCCAGCTGAGAGAGATGTCTTTGCAGGCCAACAGCTCTTCCAGGCACCCACCATTCACATACTACCAGCAGAAAATTGAAGAGGGACAGCCATTATCATTTCCATAAGAGGCTGGAATGGACACCAGCCAAACAGAACAGGCTGTTCATGGACCAAGGTTAAATTGCCGCCAACAGCAACCCGTGCCCAGAGTGTTCCTCTTCAGTTTGCCTGCAAGGGTTCTCATGGCAGACCACTCCACTAGTCCAAAAAGGAAACAAGTCCTCGCACACAGAAAGCTAGTAAATCATAAATGCTCTACTTGCTAGTTTTCTATGTGCAGGGATTTGTTGTTTGCTGGTGCTCTAGTGGAAGCTTCCATCACATTAGTCCTAAAAGAACGAGATGACTCTTGGGTGGGAATGACAGTATTATCTGGAGCCCACCACCGAAAGAATAAGTGGATCCCTCAGCCAGCACTCACTGGAAAGGGTTCAAGCCTTGAGGGCTGCCTAACAATCAGTACCATCATGGGGAAACAATTGGTTATGTTATGGTTACTGCTTGTATAGTTATAGGCATAATAACAGTAAAGAGGAATCACTGGGGGAATTGTTCCTTACCTCCAGAATGGGATACAGCTTCTCACCCTTCACACAGATCCCAAGATACCTTTATTAGGGAATATAATGTACAAAAATCATAGTCACGGACATGCCTTAGACCTGGTGTTCACCTCTATGGGTGTAGTAAAAGTGAAACAAAAGAAGTGCCATGGTCAGATCACTTCCTGGTGCAACTGGACTTCTCCGTGACCCTTCCCCTCCGCAGGGACGTAGGACCGATTCAGATGGTTCGCCCCCACCACTTAATGGATCCAAATGGTTTCCAGAAAGTGGTAGGGGATGTTTTATCCCATGTTGATGGCCTTTCAGCTGATTCCAGCCTACTGGAATGAGGAGTTAACCAGTGCTATCTACTGTCTGGCTCCGAAGTGCTCTCTCCGATTGAATGGAGACCGGACAGCCATGTGGTTTTCCCAGGAGCTGAGGGCGATGAAATGGCTAGAGCGCCGGTGGCGGATAACTCATTCTGAATCAGACCAGACACGGGTTAGAGCTCAAAGTTGAGCCTACCAAGTGGTGATGGCGGCGGCAAAGAGGACCTTCTTCACTGCCTCTATTGCATCTGCAGAAAACAGCAGCAGGAGACTCTTTCAGGTGGTTTGCAATTTAACGGATCCACCTGTGTGATCTGGGCCTGGTAAGGACCCCAAGATCTCCTGCAATGATTTTGCAAAGTTTTTGCAGATGAAGTCGCTCAGATCCAGAAAGAGGTAGACTCCACCGTGGGAGCAGGGCCAGGGCGGGAGAGTGCTAGAGTCCTGTCTGGTTAAGTTGCATGGGATCAATTCTAATCTGTTACCTCCAAGGATGTGGACAGGCTGCTTGGACAAGTGAAACCGACCATCTGTCTCCTTGATCCTTGCCCATCCTGGCTCATAAAAGCGAGCTGGGAGGGCTAGGCGATGGGCTCTGCGGAGTGGTGAATGCTTCCCTCTGTGAGGGAGCCTTCCCAGACCCGCTGAAAGAGGTGGTCATTAAATCGCTTCTTAAATAAACATATTTAGACGCAGCCAATATGGCCAACTATCGCCCAGTCTCAAATGTTCCACTCTTGGGCAAGGTGATTGAGCAGGTAGTTGCTGAACAACTCCAGGCACACCTGGAAGAAGCGGACCATTTGGATCCCTTCCAGTCGGGATTCAGGCCTCATCATGGGACTAAAACTGCCTTGGTCTCACTGGTTGATGATCTCTGGCAGGCTAGGGACAAAGGTGAGAGCTGCTTCCTAGTTCTGCTGGATCTCTCAGCAGCTTTTAATACCATCAACCATGACATCCTTCTGGACCACCTAGAGGGGCTGGAAGCTCTTTTATACAGTGATTCCGCTTTTTCCTCCTGGGTTATGTTCAGAAAGTGGTGTTGGGGGATGAGTGTTCAGACCCCTGGGCTCTCACTTGTGGGGTCCCTCAGGGTTCCATCCTCTCCTCCATGCTTTTTAACATCTATATGAAGCCGCTGGGGGAGATCATCAGGGGGTTTGGCCTGGGTGTTCATCAGTATGTGGAAGATACACAGCTCTACCTCTCTTTCAAATCAGAATCAGCGAAGGCAGTGTAGGTCCTGTGTGAGTGACTGGAGGCAGTTGGAGGATGGATGGAGTGTAACAGATTGACGTTGAATCCTGACAAGACAGAAGTACTGTTTTGGGGGGGACAGGGGGCAAGCAGGTATGCAGGACTCCCTGGTTCTGAATGGGGCAGCTGTGCCCCTGAAAAACCAGGTGCACAGCCTGGGAGTCATTTTGGACTCACAGCTACTCATAGAGATGCAGGTCAATTCTGTGTCCAGGGCAGCTGTTTATCGGCTCCATCTGGTACACAGGCTGAGACCCTACCTGCCCGTGGACTGTCTCGCCAGAGTGGTGCATGCTCTGGTTATCTCCTGCTTGGACTATTGCCATGCACTCTACATGGGGCTACCTTTGAAGGTGACCTGGAAACTACAACTAATCCAGAATGCGGCAGCTAGACTGGTGACTGGGAGTGGCCACCGAGACCATAAAACACCAGTTCTAAAGAATCTACATTGGCTCCCAGTGCATTTCTGAGCACAATTCAAAGTGTTAGTCCTGACCTTTAAACTCCTAAACGGCCTCGGCCCAGTATACCTGAAGGAGTATCTCCACCCCCATCGTTCAGCCGGACACTGAGGTCCAGCTCTTAGGGCTTTCTGGCAGTTCCCTCACTGCACTCTCATCAGATGTCAAGGAAATAAACACATATCTGACTTTTAGAAGACATCTGAAGGCAGCCCTGTTTAGGGAAGTTTTTAATGTTTGAAGTTTTATTCTGTTTTCAGTGTTCTGTTGGAAGCCGCCTAGAGTAGCTGGGGAAACCTAGCCAGATGGGCAGGGTACAAATAATAATAATATAATAATAATAATTACAATAATTACATCATGACATTTCCCTTTTTGTTGTCTAGCATGAGGTCATTTAAACCAAGAACAAGAATGATGATACTTCAATCGGGAGAAAGCCACACTCACAGAGCTCAGGCAATGCTGGATTTCAGCATCAAGGTCGGCCCTTGTGGGAAGATAACTGCCCAGGTAGGAGAAGTGATCGAAATTTTTCAACATTACATCATTGAGTTGGATTTGGTGGCGCTGGAGAAGGGTTATTTTGTACTTGCTGGTGCAGCACTTTGGTTTTTTGAATGTTGAATGATGGGCCAAGCTTTTCATAAGCTTCTGCAAAGATATTTAGGATGGTTTGGAGGTCATCCTCTGAATGTGCACACACTACATTGTCATCAGCATACTGAAGCTCTATGACAGAAGTTACGGTAACCTTTCTCTTTGCTTTCAGCCTGAGGCAGCTAGAGGTCGCTCAGGGAAGAACCAACATCCTGGAAGCAGCAAGGGAGAAAAAAGGAAGCCAAAGGGGAGCAGGTGGACGAAGAATTTCTCCCACTCTTTCAGGACCATGGCCATGGGAGACAAGTGCAGAAGGTAGTGTGAGGCATGCTTCTTGGGGCCCTGGATCTGCCGCCCCTCCCAGTTGTCTCCAGCCTGCCACCTGAGGCGACTGCCTCACCGAGGCGAGTGGGGGGGCCACCCCTGGTCACCTGCCACCCAGAGACCCACCTGACAATGTTGGGATGGGAGAGCTTCTGCAGCAAGCTGATCTCGCGTACGATCCCCTCCTGGTCTGCGTCATTCTTGTAGATCTTCACCACCATTGCTTTGCCTCCAGGGCTTTGGGCAACCTGTGAGTTTTTGGAAGATTCAGAACAGGTAAAAGAAAGTACTTATTCATGCAGATTGCAGGGCATAGTCGAAGTATGGAACTCCTTCCCACTGGAGTCAGTGACGGCCACCAACTTGAATGACTTTAAAAAAGGGGGAGACAGGTTCATGAAAGAGAGGGCAGTCAATGGCTACTACCCAAAGTGGCTGTACTCCACAGTTGGAGGCAACAATGCTTTTGAATACTAGTTGCTGGAAGCCACAGGAGGGGAGAATGCTTTAGTGCATGGGTAGGCAAACTAAGGCCCGGGGGCTGGATCCAGCCCAATCGCCTTCTCAATCCGGCCCGCAGATGGTCTAGTATTCAGCGTGTTTTTACATGAGTAGAAAGTGTCCTTTTATTTAGAATGCATCTCTGGGTTATTTGTGGGGCCTGCCTGGTGTCTTTACATGCGTAGAATGTGTGCTTTTATTTAAAACACATCTCTGAGTTATTTGTGGGGCATAGGAATTTGTTCATTTTTTCCCTCCAAAATATAGTCCAGCCCCCCACAAGGTCTGAGGGACAGTGGACTGGCCCCGTGCTGAAAAAGTTTGCTGACCCCTGCTCTAGAGCTTGAATCCTGCTTGCTGGTCTCCCATTGAGCTATCTGGGTGAGCTACTGTGGGAACAGATGCTGGACTAGATGGGCCATTGGCCTGATCCAGCAGAATCTCCTCATGTTCCTAGTACTGAGCTTGATGCGGTCTCACTCGGTATAAGACGGCCTCCTACGTCCCTACTTAAGCATCCTGCAGTTGGTATGGGCATGTGCTGATAAAACCAAAGTTGCAGGTTCAGTCCCCATACAGCTGCATAATCCTGCATTGCAGGGGTTTGGCTAGATGATTCTCAGGTCCGCTTCCAACTGTACGATTCTATGATCCTGTTTCCTACAGTGGCCAACCAGGCACCTCTGATAGGCCCACAAGCAGGATGTAAAGCATGGGTAGGCAACCTAGGGTGCGGGGGCCGGATCCGGCCCAATCGCCTTCTCAATCTGGCCCACGGATGGGCCGGGAATCAGTGTGTTTTTACATGAGCAGAATGTGAGCTTTTATTTAAAATAAATCTCTGGGTTCTTCCCCGCCCCCCCCAAAAAATATAGTCCTGCCCCCCACAAGGTCTGAGGGACAGTGGACCGGCCCCCTGCTGAAAAAGTTTGCTGACCTCTGATGTAAAGGGTTGTATTTAAATTCTGTTTTTAAATAATGTTGTGCAATTGTTTTTCTGTTTTGCAAGCTGCTTAGAAGCCACCTGGGCATTAAGCAGTATGTAAATTAAATTGCCACTTATTATTATCTGACTTGGCAGGATTAATAATAATAATAATAATAATAATAGTAACAGTAATAGTAATAGTACCTCCAAGTCAGACTGCTGACCCATCTACCTTAGTATTATACCCTGGGAAGGGCGGTGTATAAATAAATTATTATTATTATTATTATTATTATTATTATTATTATTATTATTATTATTATTATCTTTGTCTTTCCCTATCTCTGGGCAGCCCTGCAGAGCAAACAAAATTTAAAACCACCGTACTAGGATCTCCTTGGTATAACGTCACATCACCTTGATGGCTCCTTTAAAACCCTGGCACTTGGAGGTGAACCTAAATTAAGCTGGTACCTGCTGGATCCTTCTGATCAAGCTATCAGACCGAACAGAGGCCCTTTGTTGACACTTTCCCCTGACTATCGTATTAGTGATTTGCTCAGTAAGATGGAAACAGCTTAAACAAAGTTTGGGAGGGCACACAGGCTTAAGGTACCAAAGCACACGCAAAGGACATGACAAGCTAAGGATAACAGAATCACAGAATTATAGAGCTCGAAGGGAACCCCAAGGGTCATCTAGTCCAACCCTGACAATGCAGGGATCACAACAAAAGAATACCTGACAGATGGTCATCCAAACTCCACTTAAAAACCTACCAAGGCATAAGAGTCTCCCACCTTCCAAGGCAGGCCGTTCCACATTCAAACAGCTCTTATCATCAAAAAGTTCTTCCAAATGTTTAGTTGGAATCTTTCTTGCAATTTGAATCCATTGGTTTGGATCCTCCCCTCTGGCACAACAGAAAACAAGCATGCTCCATCTTCCATGGGTGTCTGAAGATGGCTATTCTGTCAATTCTCAGCCTCTTCTTCTCCAGGCTAAACATTCCCAGTTCCTTCAACTGTCCCTCATTTTATTTATTTATTTATTTATTTATTTATTTGTTTATTTATTTATTTATACCCCGCCCATCTGGCTGGGTTTCCCCAGCCACTCTGGGTGGCTTCCAACAAAGTATTAAAATACAGTAGTCTGTTAAACATTAAAAGCTTCCCTAAACAGAGCTGCCTTCAGATGTCTCCTAAAAGTTTGGTAATTGTTCTTCTCTTTGACATCTGGTGGGAGGGCGTTCCACAGGGCGGGTGCCACTACTGAGAAGGCCCTCTGTCTGGTTCCCTGTAGCGTTGCTTCTCGTGGTGACGGAACCGCCAGAAGGCCCTCGGCGCTGGACCGCAGTGTCTGGGCAGAATGATGGGGGTGGACACACTCCTTCAGGTCTACTGGACCAAGGCCGTTTAGGGCTTTAAAGGTCAGCACCAACACTTTGCACCAACCTCCTAAGGCTTGGTTTCCAGACCCTCAATCATCTTGGTCACCCTCCTCTCCACACCTTCCAGCTCGTCAATATCCTTCTTAAACTGGACACAGGACTCCAGGTGAGGTTTGACCAAGGCAGAAGGGAGTAGTGCTATCACATCCCTTTATCTGGACACTTTAAACAGATTAAAGCCTCCAAATGACACCTGCCAAAGAGGCTGCCACATCACTGCACTTCTCCCACAGCCAATTTATAAACAGCCACTCCTTGCATGTGGCACTCATGGGATGTGAATTTTCCAGCTGGGGCAGCAAGGAGGTGCTCTGGTTAATAGGAAGAGACCTTCATACACAAGGCCTGCTGAAATCCACCAAAACCGCTTCCAGGTTGGGGCTTCTACATACTGTATATATTTTCTTTATGGTATTATAAGGAATTTTATTAAGATGCACAATCAAGCATAAACAAAACCATACCAGCAGAAAACTGGTAAGAAATATTGAAGCAGAGACAAAAACAGGGGATGGGGACTTCAGCGATACATTCCAGACTTTTTGTGTAATAGAAATTAGAACCAAAACTATTAAAACAAAAACACCATTGACATGGATACGCCTTATTTTCTAGAAAGACAGACTTCATTTCCAGTGAACCTTAGTTTGTCAGGCTCTGCACATATTCCTTTTTCCCTGTATTATCCACAGCCATTCATAGGCTGGGGTGACTGGTTCTGTTTTACATTATTTAACATTTTTAAAACCTAACTAAAGAAAGAAAATTGTCCTTACATTTTTTTTACCTCTAGAGCAGTGTTTCCCAACCTTTTCTGGGCAAAGGCACACTTGTTTCATGAAAAAAATCTCGAGGCACACCACCATTAGAAAATGTTTAAAAAATTAACTCTGTGCCTATATTGACTATATATAAACTTTTACTTATGTAAAAAAAAAATAAAAAAATAGTAACAGCATAGAAGGTAATGCTTCCAAATATGCTGGGTTTTTATTTGCAGGGACTGTTCTACATGGGAAAGCATTCAGCACTGTCATTCTCCCATCTGCCATCTGAATTGGTACTATTCTGGGTCAACTTACTCTGCTGCATGTGTAGATGAAAATGGCACCAAGTGTGGGGGAGGGGGCAGGACAGGTTTCAGATACAGGATATTAAGCATACACGTACTTCAGATTGAACTGGTTGCTTGCTTTGCAAGTTTTCATTTCCCAAATGACTGCCTTGGCAAGCGCAATACCTACCAGGCTCAAGGCCGGTCTCGCGCTGCCGCTTCCCGCGCTCTCAAGGACCCAGGAGGAGGAAGGCGTGAAGGGAATCCCGAAGGCGCGAAAACATCGTGCATGCGCAGGCCTTCCGCCTGCGACAGCCCAGTAGGCCGGCCGAAGCGAGCGGCGATGGGATGTGGGAGGGAGCTCGCTCGCCGCCCCGCATGTGCCTATGTGGGGCACGTTACAGCCCCGTGACGTCAGCGCCACGCAGGCAGCCAGGCAGGCAGACGGCGAGAGCCCCGCGCTGGGCGGCCTCTCCTCGCCGCCGCCGCCCCGCCTCTCGCCGCCCGACTCGCCCGCCTCCCTCCCACGGCACACCAGGCAACGTCTCGCGGCACACTAGTGTGCCGCGGAACACTGGTTGGGAAACACTGCTCTAGAGGATCTCATGTTTACATATTGATTTTTCTAGTGGGCCTGATTCCTTTATCTTCAGCAGGTAATATCTGCTGCAGCTAAATTTTCATTTGTCTTTTAGTGCCAGAGCTGCAATTTCAGAAAGCAGGAGTGTTAGATTAAATCAACTAAAGCTTTATTTATTGGCCGAGAGTAATTCTACACTCAGTGCAGCTGTGTGCTAAGGGTACACTAATGTGAATTCTGAAGCATTACAGGGCTAGGGAATGAAAACAAAAACAAAAAAAATGTTAAAAGCATTATCTCTCTTTCCAATAATTAGTGCCAGAATTTGTGGGGTCCTCTTACTGAAACTGACATATGCAAATTTCAGATTCATCCAAAGCCACACTTTAAAAGGGTTCCTTGTTGATTTGTGAAGGCCTTTTAATTAACTAATAGCCCTGCTTAGCACTTCTATCACAGGTCTGACCTTTATCTCCTCCCGCATCCCTCTTTGTGCACTACCTTGGCTGCTCCACATTCCCAGCTTCAAAACAAGATTGATGGGGGCAGCTCAGCTGTTCAGCTCCATAAAACAGTCACTATGCCGCCTCTAATGGATGCAAAATTGTGGAGCGACCTTTGCAAACAGGCAATGCAGGAAATCATCACTCGGCTCCATACGCCTCTTCCTAATAAAATATGTTTTGCTGAGGACAGCGCTGCCATTTGCTAATGTCCACCTTGCCTTGCCTCCTCTTAATCACTTTCAAGGCATGTCTAATCTAGACCAACAGTTCAGGGTATTTGGCACCCACAATCGGAAGCCTTCCGGATTCACTCACCCACCATCTGCTTCTCTCTGTGCTCAGTGGAATATCAGTGCTCCCACACTGGGCTACCCTGAGTCGGAAGTCATCAGGAATTCAATCAATTTGGCATTAAGATTCAGGAAAGAAAAGGTTACAGTGGAAGCTCTTGCCTCACTCCACAGGTAACCCCACCAACTGGCCTGCCTCATCCCCAGAGCACGGATACTGCCTACTTTGGGAGCAACTGCTTCAGGTGCCCTCCAGCTTTTGGACTCAAACTCCCATCAGCTCCAGCCAGCAGGGCCAATGTTCAGGATGACTGAAAGCAACTGTGGGGTCAGTGGGATTCCACCACGATGGCCTATTAGAAACTTCTGGGCTTGAAGACAACAACAACTTTCTCCACTGTCCTCTCCCCCCATAACAGTTATCTAGAGGTACACTGCCTCTGAGCACGCAGGTTTTATTTTTAGCAGTTGTGAAAGGCAAAAAAACCCCAACTATCTACAGGAACTTCTTGATATATCTAGGCGGACCCATTAGAAGCTTTTACACTTACCTGGGAGAAGGGCTTAGAGCTGAAAATAGATGACTCTTAACTGGAATGCAATATGAGTATCCAAGCCCTATAAATCAATCTCAGCTTAGAGAAGGGAATGGTCCTTTAAAATTTTGCACTGCTAGCCCCAGAATAGTGAGAAATGGTTAAACTAGCCACCCTATTTGTTTAACAAAAGGGTGAAAGACTTGTAATAGTTATCTGAACCTAGGCATCCCTAGGTATCTGAAGAAGTGTGCATGCACACGAAAGCTCATACCAATTACAAATTTAGTTGGTCTCTAAGGTGCTACTGGAAGGAATTTTTTAATTTTGTTTCGACTACAGCAGACCAACATGGTTACCTACCTGTAACTAGGCATCCCTGTCTGCTATCTGCCTTCAAATCACCTCACCATTATACAAATACTGAGGAGTTGAATATTCTGCACTTAGCCACTTAATTTGCATGTGTTAATCATTTAGGTCAGATATGGGTGAACTCAGGGACAGGGAGGTGCTATGGTCTAAACCACTGAGCCTCTTGGGCTTGCCAAACATAAAGGTCAGAGGTTCAAATCCCCGCAACAGAGTGAGCTCCCATTGCTTGGTCCCTGCTCCTGCCAACCTAGCAGTTCGAAAGCACGCCAAAAAGTACAAGTAGATAAATAGGTACCGCTCCGGCGGGAAGGCAAACGGCATTTATGTGTGCTGCTCTGGTTTCACCAGAAGCGGCTTAGTCACGCTGGCCACATGACCCGGAAGCTGTACACCGGCTCCCTTGGCCAATAAACCAAAATGAGTGCCGCAACCCCAGAGTCGTTCACGACTGGACTTAACTGTCAGGGGTCCCTTTACCTTTACCTTTTTACGGGTGAACTCAAGATGCCCAAATGCCTTTCAGCAGGCAGTCGGAATCTGCCTTGTTCCAGGGTCACCAAAGCTCATCATGGGGGGGAGGGTCTCATGCCACATTAGAGCTATGTCAATCTTATACTTATGCCATGATTTAAAGATATAAACCATATCATAAGTTCAGATTCACACACACCTCCTCACAACTTGTGGGGGGAAATATATATATATAATATTTACCCTTCCACAAATATAATCAATCTATCAAATAAAACTCATACGATATCTCCTTGGAATTCTGTGTATTAGGGAGCAGCAGTTTGCATCTTCAAGATCTTCAGGTTTTCCCCTGGAACATCTGGGTGTAAAAGACCAGCCAGCCTTAAAATAGAGAGCTGCAGGCTCCAGGCAATTGCAAGCAATTGGCAAACATCTTAAAAGACTTAGTTTGCTTTGTAACTGAGTAAACAACTATCAAAAACCTCTCATTTGCTTTGGCTATTAACCAGCCCGGCAGCACTGTGGCTCAGCAGTTGTTTTTAGTGAAGAATAAAAGGGATTTACACGCTCACAGCTTTCAGAGGAACAGGCAGCCAGCTCAAACAAGGCTGATGCTTTAACCAGGCTGGCGGAATAGCGGGGTCAGTGGCATATTGCACCAAGTATTTGGCATTTAAAGACCTGCTATAACCACCTGTGAAGTGTCTACGTACTGTGCTCGGATGAGGGCTTTATGAGCAGAAACTGGGGGAGGTGGTGCAACAACATAAACAGAAGTGACATTAATGTCCGACCTCCACCACGCATGCTCTGCCGTGGATAGTTGAAGCCTTGGTACTGTACTCAATGATACCATTATTTGGCCGTGTCCTTGGTCAATGACATCTTACTATAAATTCAATAAAACATTTGGAAACACAACACAACCACCTCCCCTCCACCACAAACTCACTGGGAGGCTGGAGGGAAATTCCTGTCCTTTTTACTTTAGACCAGCTTCAGGCTGATCTACCAGGGCAGGGCTATTGTGAAGATATTATCTTAGTCATATAATATAAGTCAGGGGTGGCCAACTCCCAAGAGGCCGTGATCTACTCACAGAGTTAACAACTGGTAGTGATCTACCCCCTTTTTTGGAGTTCAGATCAAAGTTGTTGAGCTTTTTTGGGGAGAGCCAGTGATCTACCACAGATGTCCAGTGATCTACCAGTAGATCACAATCTACCTGTTGGACGTGCCTGATATAAGTGAAGCACTTTCAACTGGGTCTGTTTGACTAGATCTGTTTGTGGTATTTTTTATGTGTTGAGCAGTTTAGAAACTCCTACAAATAAATAAATAGCCGAGCGCTTCCCCACCACCGCCTCCCATTAAGGAGAGACTCCACACAAGTGGACGAGGGAGGCTAAGAATGAGGGCTGCAACCTTTACTTCAGGGGTGGGGAACAAGACTCTTGCTAAGTAACCATCAGACTCTGAGAAGCTGGTGTCTCTGGATCAAGTTAATCAGTTTTGTTAGCTAAACTTAAGTTTTAATTGGATTTTGAATACACGAGCACGTTACTGTTTCAAATTTTACTGTGCTGTTCTGACCAATGCTTTTTATCGGGTGAGTTTATGGAACCAAGGGGGCAGCAGCCCAAAAGAGTTCAAGAACCAATGGATTAAACCCCAGGGAACAGCTCTCCTGGATGCCATACAAACCCAAACATCAAATGCTATTTCATCACTGGGCATTATAAAACTAGAAGGACGATGCCCTCAGTATGAGAAAACACAATTTCACCTATGTCCAACGAGAAACCCCCCTCTCTATTCTAAACAAAGGCTTCATAGTGGATCTCTGGGAATCCTTCTTGTTATCTAAAACGGTTTCATTCTACAGTGAAATGTCTCCAGCTTTGCTGGCTGCTGGGATTCTACAGAGCGCCAAGAAAGGAGAGAGAGGGAAAGAAATGCTGCAAGAAAATTGTGTGTGTGTGTGTGTGTGTGTGTGTGTGTGTGTGTGTGTGTGCAGGGAGGGGGAAGGAGATAGTAACTATCACAACAACAATTTGCAAGAGTGGGAGGAACAAGAGAGCCAGGAGGCTGCAGTGAGTAGGTGGGGATGACGGATTGGGAACCAGCTCGTGGTTGCCAGTTGCCAGGGGAGGGGGTGCCTGGGATGGAGAGAATGTGCTATGCTTCCAAATCTGCTTGCATCAGGAAGGCTGGCAGGAGACTGGCAATTTTTACAGCTGACCTTCCTTGTCTGAAACACTGCACTGTGTCTTTTCTCAGCTTCTTTGACCACTGTTAAGTTGTGGGTTTAACACATACAGGCTTGAGTAAAGGTCTAGCACAGGGGTCAGCAAACTTTCAGCAGGGGGCCGGTCCACTGTCCCTCAGACCTTGTGGGGAGCCAGACTATATTTTGGAAAAAAATAATGAATGAATTCCTATGCCACACAAATAACCCAGAGGTGCATTTTAAATAAAAGCACACATTCTACTCATTAAAAAAAAACCGCTGATTCCCGGACTGTCCACGGGCCGGATTGAGAAGGTGATTGGGCCGCATCTGGGCCCCTGGGCCTTAGGTTGCCTACCCCAGTCTAGGAACATAAGAAGCTGTGTTATCCGTGCCAGGCCACCAGACTGTCTTGTTCACTGTGTCCTCTCACCGGCAGCAGCTCTGTGGGGCTTCAGGCAGGGGGTCTCTCTCTCAGCCTTACTGGGAGATGCAGGGAATTAAGCCTGGGACCCCACCACATAGACACCCCTGGCACACAAAACAGATGCTGCACACCACCACCACAGTACAGCCTTACCTGCCCTCTCCAGGCTGCAACAGGTTTCTGTTTTAGGTAAAGGTAAAGGTAAAGGTACCCCTGACCATTAGGTCCAGTCATGACCGACTCTGGGGTTGCAGTGCTCATCTCGCTTTATTGGCCGAGGGAGCCGGCGTACAGCTTCCGGGTCATGTGGCCAGCATGACTAAGCCACTTCTGGCAAACCAGAGCAGCGCATGGAAACGCCATTTACCTTCCCGCCGGAGCGGTACCTATTTATCTACTTGCACTGTGACGTGCTTTCGAACTGCTAGGTTGGCAGGAGCAGGAACCAAGCAACGGGAGCTCACCCCGTCGTGGGGATTCGAACCACCTACCTTCTGATCAGCAAGTCCTAGGCTCTGTGGTTTAACCCACAGCGCCACCTGCATCCCCTGTTTCTGTTTTACAGCAGCACAAAAAAGGCTGCCAGAGTAACACTCTCTCCCTTCTCTGACAGGGCAGCTGTCCTGAAGAGGCAGCACAGACAGACAGGCAAAGGGTTGCAAGCGCCCTGCACTCCTGAGGGTGAATCTGCACTAGAAGCTTAAGCCAGTGTCAAAGCATTGCAAAGGCTGCATTTGGCTTCAGTCATACCTTGAACACTTTGGAGAAGAAGCCGCTGCCAATCAATTCCGCTTCAAAGTTCTCCCAGAATTCCAGCTTCCTGACAGCCGTGCGCAACCTCTGCCAGCGGTCGTCCTGACAATAAGCGTCCGGCATCTCCCCATAGTATGGCGTCAGGCTGGAGGGCTCAGGAGAGACCAGCCCCATTTCACACATCTCAGAGACAGGTGCTGCAAAGAGGAGGGAGAAGGAATGAACAGGTTTCATTGCCGGCTCTGCCAAATGGGTGAAGAAGCCCTTCAAGGCTGGCTGTTGTCGTACCTGCTTTGCAAACAGAAGGTCCCTTCCGGGGGACAGAGCTTTTAGCCATCCTCACCAGCTGACTGACAGCTTCCTATGTCCCAAGGTGTGGCCCGAGGGCCACATCCCCCCATGAACAAGCTTCTGAGGTGCCATATGCCAGTGACAGGCAGGGTCAGAACCAAAAGCAGGTGGAGCAATGGATGTGCCTTTCACCTTCCTACAACATGCTACACTCCAGCAAAAGTCAGGAGCTTCTGCACAAGCTTCAAGCATACGTCACCCTGCACAGGAAACATCTCTTTTCACCATCCAGGAAAGCAAGAAGCATTACCCGAGTGCAAGGATGCATCCCAGACAGGCTTAAGCACTGGAGGAGAGAACACAGATCAGGGCTAGTGAATGGCCAGATTCTGCCACTGAGACCTCCCCACCCACGCCCAAAGGCCTTCAAACTTCAGGAAAACTACTTCTCCCTTGGTACATCTACTCCAGAAAGTGGTGCACGTCTACCAGGAGAGCCCTGAAGGCTGCAAAGCTGTTCCAGAACATTCAAGATGGTTCTAGAACATTATGGAATGTTCTTGTGGGGCCTTCTGGGTGCCCAGGGCCACAGCCAGCACCCTTCTTCCCTGGAGCGCTACCTGGGAAGATGAGCAGTGGCAATGGGTCAGCTCTGATGAGGCACCCTCTTCCACCATTACTGGTCAGAATGACCCAGGGTGGTGGTGTGAAACATTCTTATTACTAATTACCTGCCCACAGATTGGCAGATACTTATGATAGAGTATTTCCAACTGGCAAAGCTGACGGGAAAAGTCAGGGGAGTTTTAAACCAGAAAACATAGGGAGAATGGAAAATATTTAAGGAATATATAAGATTACATTGCAAAAATGATACCATCTTAGCAGAATTGGAATGATACTTGCGAATAATAGATAAATGATATAAATATTATAGTGGAATGTATGAAAAAGGATATAAAACAAAACTGCACAATAATACCATGACAACAGAAAAAGTATAACTAGAAAGATTGGAAGTTTTTTGCAAAAAAAAAAAAATTATAATGTCGTATAAATCTTTGGTCTTTTTTCTTTTTACCCTTTTTTTGTCTTTGTTTCAAAATTTTCTCTCCCCCCTTCTTTTCTTTCCCCCCCGTATTTAAATCTGAAATACTTACCTTCATTGTATGTTTGTATCATTGTATCTTTGTATTTAAAACCAATAAAGACTTAATTAAAAAACAAAAATACTAATTACCTGCCCTTCATCCTAAGGTCCTGGGACAGGTTGCAATGTTAAAAAACACAATATTGGAAACAGATTTAAGCAGCTTACAACCGCAAGCTGTAAGTTTTAAAAATATGCACCTCAAGCATCAACGGCCAGGGTACAGAGGCACATCTTCAGCATTTGCCAAAAGCTATGTAATGAAGGTGCCAAGCATGTCTCTGTAGGGAGGGAGTTCCACCACTGGGGCCACCACAGAGAAGGCCTTCTCCTGGGTCACTGCCACTCTGAATCTCTAAGGGTGGAAGAACTACCAATCTTAGCACCCAAAGGGTTCTGCAGGGAAGGAGGTGGGCTTTCAGATATTTGGGGCCCAAGTCATTTAGGATTTTAAAACCAAGTGAACACCTTTGATTGGGCCCAGAAACAAACTGGCTGCCACTGCAGCTTTTTAAAAACAGGGGTTATATGAAATCTAAACGGAAGCCCACCCAGCAATATGGCAGCTGCATTATGGACCAAGTTGAGTTTCCAAGTTGTCTTCAAGGACAGTCCCACAGAGAGTGCATTGTATTGATAGGGAGTGAGAGTTGGTTCTGGGTAGAAACATCCACTCTGAGGAAAATATCACAAGCTAGAGAAAGGAGTCTCTGAGCTTAGTGTGAAGGACAGTGTGTGGTGTCCTGTGAGAGTAATAGGCCAGGAATTAACTGGGAGGCTGAGGTTGAGACAGGAGAAGCTGTAAAGAGACAGTCTACTTAGGTGTCATTCCAGTCAGGAGGGGAGAGATCCTTCTAGTAAGAGAAGACTCCCAAACCAGTGAAAACTTGGGTCTATTACTTGGAGTACCTCAGGAGTAGGGTTGTCAAAGGGGTGTGCAACTGACAGAAAGTACCACCTTGCTAAGAACCAAAGTATTAAGTTAAGAACCAAAGTATTAAGTGTGAAACAACCGAGAAAACCTTGAAGTGAAATAACATTGTAAACTGAAGTATCCTAAGTGTTATCTACCGGTGTCATAAACTTCCTTGTTAAATAAAATCATTATTGTTTATTAGAACAAATCCTGCCTCAGACTCCTAATTATTAAGTTTTACCTCACGCAAGTCCCCCACAAGATAATCTGAGATAGTCTGTGGGAATTCGTGGGATTAGAGTTCTGTGAGTTGGGTGCACACTCTATTTTTAAGTGAGAGGACAGGCCCAATGGCGCCAGGGGGAAAAGGGCCATTGCGCCATCGCACCCCCTACCTTGGCATTTGACATTCTATGGGAAACATCTACTGTATTTCCTCAAGTTCATGGCTTTTCTCAAGATCAATCTCCTGCTGGCCCAGCCTCCTTCCCTCAAAGAGCCTTTTGTGTAGAAGTGAATTTGCATCATGCCCCTTCCCCAGGCGCTAGAGACAAGCCATTCACACCACTGCACCCAAGCAGGAACCCCATTCTTATGACAAGCAGAGAGGCGCTTTTGTCTTCTCTTCAGACACAGACGCCCAGGCTCAGGGGACGGGGAGCGTAGAGAAGGAGGGAAACTTGGCTGGAAACAACCAGCTTGATGGCTGGCCTCTGGGAGGAGAGCTGGATAGCTCCGCAGTCTTTCAAAAGAGTCACTAGCTATGAAATGGGGCCTTTGTATTTTCAACCTAAATAGTTTGGATGGATTGGGGGTGGGGGGGGTCAGTCTCCAAGGCCATATCATGCAACCTAGCAAGAATTTCCTATTGCATCGCCTGCTGGCTGGCTGTTTCTATGTGGTAAACTCTTTAAGAGACCCGGTTCACATCACACATTTGAAGCAGTACAGCACCATTTCAAACAGCCACAGCTTTCCCCCCCAAAGAATTCTGGTAGCTATAGTTTGATAGGGGTGTTGAGAGATACTGCACTACCCCCCCCCATGAGCTACAATTCCAAAAGTTCCCTGAGGAGGCTGATTGTTACACCGCTCTAGAAACTGTAGCTCTGGGAGGGAAACTGTGGCCTCCGAATGACTCTCAGGGGTGTAGGGCTATCTAGACCAGGGGTCAGCAACCTTTTTCAGCAGGGGGCTGATCCACCGTCCCTCAGACCATGTAGTGGGCCGGACTATATGTTTTTTTGGGGGGTGAATGAATTCCTATGCCCCACAAATTACCCAGAGATGCATTTTAAATAAAAGGACACATTCTACTCATGTAAAAACACACTGATTCCTGGACCGTCCATGGGCCGGATTGAGAAGGCGATTGGGCCAGATCCGGCCCCCCAGGCCTTAGGCTGCCTATCCATCAAAAGACAGATGCAATCGACATCCAGCGATACAGCAGCACAAAGGGATGCATAATATATAATGAACACAGAGGCAGTTTGATTAGCATCAGAGTCTTTTCCCCCTCTGGGTCCAAATATGCATAAAGGAAAAAACTGGCCCTTGGTTCGTTTTCTCTTAGCAGAATTAGCTAAGAGCCTGGAATTTATATTGCTCTGATAGTGGGGGGGTTTTTTGACCAGGTAAGCTAAAGACTTGGATGCAGAATGAACACCAGAAATTCTCCTAATATATTGGCAAAATGATTTCCCCCAATATAATGCATTTTGCATGTTGCAGTTAACCCCCGTAATATGACTTTTGTACACCTGGTGAACTTGGTTGGAGAACAGCACCGCAAAACTCAGACATGTGAGTATTTGGTGGTGGTGGTTTTTCAGCTCTCATGTTGCTTTAGAAAGCGGCAATTAGCCAAGTTCACCTATAAATGTGAATCAAATGAAATCCTCCCCCCACCACCATTCCCTTGTTCCAACTAGGTAATACATATGGGGGGAGAGAGGGGGGGAGAATGAGCAGGGTTGTTGGAGAGTGAACAGGGAATGAACAAAGGGAAATAACCCCTCTATGAACTTTCAAGAACGAGGGGGGGCGGTCAGCAAACATTTTCAGCAGGGGGCCGGTTCACTGTCCCTCAGACCTTGTGGGGGGCCGGACTATATTTTGAAGCGGGGGGGTGAACGAATTCCTATGCCCCTCAAATAACCCAGAGATGCATTTTAAATAAAAGGACACATTCTACTCATGTAAAAACACGCTGAGTCCCAGACTGTCCGTGGGCCAGATTTAGAAGGCGATTGGGCCGGATCCGGCCCCCAGGCCTTAGGTTCCCTACCCATGTTCAAGAATCTCCATGTGCCTCTGTGGCATAACGCCCCTGCTTTGCAGGCAGAAGGTCTCAGGTTCAAATCCTGACATATCCAGTTGAAATAACCTCAGGGAGCTGATGGAGGTGGCTTCTCTCTCTCTGCCTGGGAGCCTGGAAAGCCCCTGCTGGCAGTCAAAGCAGACAACACCCAAACTCTAGCATAAGGCAGCCTCTGCTTCTATAGACTCAGTCCAGATGTTTTCGACTATGACTCCCACCAATCCCTATACCACAGCTAGATAGGGCTGTGTTGATGCAAGCTGTAGTCCAAAGCATCTGGAGGGCACCAGAGGTTGGTAAAGAAAGCAGTATGGAGAAAGATTGATGAGAATGCAACACTTTTTAGCCTCTCAGCCTTGCTAAAGAAGAAACAGAAGTCATGTTGAAACATCTGGGTAAAAGGCGTTAACACAGAAAAAAATTGGAAGCATGTTGGCAAAGACGAATTGATCTTGTGGGGCTGAGTTTGAAGCTTGTGGCCAGGGGGAAAGGCATCAATGCTTTCTCTTCCCGCCCCCGCCCCATGAATGCATTATGGACTCTCCTCCTCCTGAAAGGAGCCAAAGCACGCACATTTTCTAAATTCAAAGCCGCCACAGACTTTCCATTTTCCTTGTGACAGACTCTACAATTATTTATGTAATTATTCTTACTGCTATTTCAATTTCTATATCTGGCACTTCAATCATAATACAGTGGTACTTCAGGCTAAGAAATTAATTCATTCTGGAGGTCCGTTCTTAACCTGAAACCGTTCTTAACCTGAGGTACCACTTTAGCTAATGGGGCCTCCCGCCATCGCCGCACGATTTCTGTTCTCATCCTGAAGCAAAGTTCTTAACCCGAAGTACTATTTCTGGGTTAGCAGAGTCTGTAACCTGAAGCGTCTGTAACCGAAGGTACCACTGTAGTCTTACTCAGTCTGTTCCCATGTATGCTGAGTAGGCACACACACACACAAACTCGCACCCTGCAAATCACATTCAAAAGGAAAAAACACCTTGTGTAGGACCTAAGAGACCCATAGAGGAGGATTTGTCTGGGAAAAGTCCATCCACAGCAGAAGCTGGATGCCAACTCCATTAGCACACAGGTCACCTGGTGAAATTCGAGCTACCACACCTCTTTGCAAAAACAGCCGGTGGGAGACTCATCACTGCACATTGCATCTTTCCCTCCTCCCTCCTTGCACTATGAGAAAGCACAAAGAACTACCTGAGGGACAGCTTTTCTTTTCTGTTTTTAAGGAAAGAACCAAAATGTTTCCAACACTTTCTGGAATCAGCACAGGAGGTTGTGTCTGGTTGCTAGGAAACAGTATGTATTCACACCAGGGCTGCTACTGTTGAGTCCTAAGGCAGCAGCCCAGAGATCATATACGGTAGTTCACACTACTGACTGACAGGCAGAGATGTCTAACTTCTAATCATCACAATCCAGATCTGTGTGTGTGTGTATTCACACATATGCCACAACGGACATGTGGTGCAAATAGCATAGCTACAGATAATAACTCACACAAGGAAGCCAAGCCACGTGACCCAGGGGGAGGCAACTTGCCCTCGGTCATGGCCAGGCTGGGGCTTTGGAGACACCTGGAGGGTGAACCCACTGTCCTGAGCTTTCCACAGTCTGGGCTGGAGAGCCTGGGGTCCTGCTCTGTTAACCCAGCAAAAGGCCAGGATCCACACTGCCAGACAATTTTGAGGGTTGATGCTGCACCTCCCTTCTGTAGCAATATGAGGCTCCACATCAATTCAAAGTCCTTGAGGTTCCAGTCTGGAGTTTCATTGTTTTATTTGTATTTATTTGTATTTATTTGTTTCATTTAAAGCCCAGCTTTTCTCCAAGGAGCTCATGGTTCTCCCCACCTCATTTAATCCCCACAACCTTGTGAGGTGGGTTAGGCCATGGGTAGGCAAACTAAGGCTCGGGGGCCGGATCCAGCCCAATCGCCTTCTAAATCCAGCCTGCAGATGGTCCAGGACTCAGCGTGTTTTTACATGAGTAGAATGTGTCCTTTTATTTAAAATGCATCTCTGGGTTATTTGTGTGGCACAGAAATTCATTCATTCCCCCCCCCCAATATAGTCTGGCCCTCCACAAGGTCTGAGGGACAGTGGACCGACCCCTGCTGAAAAAGTTTGCTGACCCCTGGGTTAGGCTGAGAGGCTACCTGGTAAGCTCCATGGCCAAGTGGGGATTCAAATCATGGTCTCCCACATGCCAAAACATCTGGAGGGCACCAGGCTGAGGAAGGCTGCATTGGGAGTAAACTCCCTTCTCATTTCCCAGCACAGGGAGTGGTCAAGTCACAAGGGCATCCATCCATCCCTAGATGTGATTTACAAGTCAAGCTCTCCTCCAGTTGCCGCAACGAAACTGAACAGGCCGCTGGCAGGCCAGGAGGAAGCTTAGCAGTCAGTGAAAACGAAATCCTGCCCCAGGCCAGAAGCATCTTTGCCAAATGCCCGGCCCCACCTCTGTGACATTTGCCAAAAAAAAGCAGCAGCAGCAGCAAATATAGGTTGGATTATATATAGCATTTGCACCAAAAAACAGCAGAAGCCACGAAGAATAAGTCACCTGGTTGCGTTTTATGCCGATTTACTGGAATTCCAAAGCAAGCATAACCAAGCACAACCGTATTTGTATAGTGCTGTGGATGTGGCATGGCATTCTGCAAGAAGTGCAAAATGAGAGTCTCTGCCCCAAGGAGCTTACAATCCATTGTTCAACACAGCGGAAGACAACTGAGGCAGGGGAGGGCAGCAGGAGGGGTAAAAGTCATGCCAACTTGTTGCAGTAACACCTACCTAGGGTCTAGTTAACAGTGAGTAGAGGTGGGGCGTTAGGGACGCGGGTGGCGCTGTGGGTAAAAGCCTCAGCGCCTAGGGCTTGCCGATCGAAAGGTCGGCGGTTCGAATCCCCGCGGCGGGGTGCGCTCCCGCTGCTTGGTCCCAGCGCCTGCCAACCTAGCAGTTCGAAAGCACCCTCGGGTGCAAGTAGATAAATAGGGACCGCTTACAGGCGGAAAGGTAAACGGCGTTTCCGTGTGCGGCTCTGGCTCGCCAGATGCAGCTTTGTCACACTGGCCATGTGACCCGGAAGTGTCTGCGGACAGCGCTGGCCCCCGGCCTCTAGAGTGAGATGGGCGCACCAACCCCAGAGTCTGTCAAGACTGGCCCGTACGGGCAGGGGTACCTTTACCTTTACCTTTACCTTTACCTTTAGAGGTGGGGCGTTGGGTGGCAACCCTTTCATCTGGCCCAGCTATTCTTGCCCAGCTATTTCACATCCCTGCTTCCATTTGTCAGACTGCTATTACCATTACAAATTACACGTGTTTGTGTAGCCATAACTATTACAAATCAAAATGCATAAAACGGAACACAGTTAAAATAATGATTAAAACCAGGCATCCTGTTAGATAGGAGTTTGCTGCCCTGAAGAGTTTAGCTTATCATCCCCACAAACTTTTCTCCTTAAAATTGCTGCTCAAAAGGCAGAATAAGCCGCATTTTCAGAGGTGTAGGGGGTCCTGTCCCCTAATAAAAAATTAATTTGATACCAAATCAATCTCCCAACAAGGCTGTTCTTAATTCCTCATGGATCGGACAAACCAGTAAGTAGTGGGGTAAATATTCAGGCACACGAACTCCTAAGTGAGCAAACTCTCTCTTCATAAAGGATCAGGCGATAGCGTCTTTCAACTGTGAACTGCAGAGCTATAAAGGCTTTTCTCCAACTGGCATTTGTGATGCCGGTTACATGGTGGGGGCGAGGGTGGGTAGTTTGGCATCCCGAGGGGCACATTTTGACAGACAGCCTCTTACTATTAAGAAGTGTCTCCAAACATTCAAACAAACTATTGCCTTCCGCAACTTACCGTAAGTTTGAAAATGCTAACCCTCTGGGACAGAAGTCACTGCTCTCCTGAGCATTAACTGATGAACGGGTGTTAGAAGAATAGAAATATAAGTAGGCTGCAAATGTAAGTATGTGCACTGCATAAAATAAAAAGCATGAATATGTATACTCTTTATCCCATGTTGTTGCATTTTAACTGCATTTTGTATAAATTTTAATGGCTGAGTTTTAACAACCAACTTGTTTTTATTGTATTTTTTAATGATGTTCCTAAAGGTTGTACGCCACCTGGTATCCCAATTTGGGAGAATGGCAGGATTTATATACATTAAGTAATAATAATGTAATAATAATCTGTAACCTCAAGACTTGATTATTGCAAAGTGCTCTCTGTGTGGATACCCTTGAGCTGGTGCAAATTGCTGAGGCTGGACTGTTGATTGGGACAGACTACAGCCAGCACATAACTCTGGTGCTGAAAAACTTGCACAAGATGCCCATGACTAGGTCAAGGTCAATGTCCTTGCATTAATTTACAACTTTGTCCATGTGAATAAATCTGCAGCATTTGAATAAATTGCAGCAAGACTCTTCACTTGGCTGGGAAAAGCCTATCTCCATGACAGACCCTGGAAAGCTTCTGCCAGTCAGAACAAGGCAATATGAGACCAGACGTGCCAACATCTCTCTTGTGCTTTAAAAAGCAAGCTGTAACACACACAGCTTCAGTGGCTGGTGAACCAAAGGAAAATAAATTAAAAAGCAGCTGAAACCACCAAGCAGGGATTTCCCCACAACACTTACAGACAGCAACTTGTTAATTTTTTTATTTAAAAAATGGGGTGTGGGGGTTCAGACTTTGCTTGCCTCAGAACCTCAGCTCCCAAACTTGCAAGCACATGAGAATGGTGGTTATGGTTAAATGAATGCTGAATGTGCTCAAAGGCACAAGGTTGTATCCAATGCACTGAAGTTAATGGACATGAGTAACTACTACTACTTCTTACATATTTATTTATACCTCACATTTTCACCTGACTCAAGGCAGCTTACAAATAAAAATAATAATTACTATAAAAAATAAATCATTATAAAGCAATTAAATAGAATTAAAGTTATATACATATATAACATTTGTTTAAAATATATAAATAATGACAATAAAAACAGCACAGCCCCACCCCATTCATTAAAAGCAGTCAGTTCTCAAAAGCCACTTGGAACAAGGTCTTCATCAGATGGCAGGCAGTCAAACTTAGGTTCAATTCTTTCAGTGGACCTACTCTGAGTAGAACTTTGTTGGCCACAACCAATCACTATTATTACTGCTATTGTTAAAGGCTGCAAATCCAGTTCTGGGGAAAGGATGAGTTTGAGAAGGGAGTAAAAAAAACCCACCCAGCCCACCCCCGGGGGTTAGGGAATTACCCCAATGGCTCTTAACGGAAGTCCCATTACAAGGCTGGGCCATTACCTGCAACTGATCTCGCTTCTGTTATGTGATACCTTCAATGAAACTGGATTTTTGTTTTAAAACCTCGGGACTTTTTCTACCTTAAGAAAACCCTTATGGATAGGAGAGAGAAATCTGTAATGAGGCGGAGAGAGGGAGAAGAAGCGCCCAAACCCATCACTGCCGGGGTCTGCAAAGGCGGATCGGGCAGTTGCGCTGAGCACGCCCAGGAGCCTTCCTTCGCCTCTGCCCTCCCAGCTCACGGCTAGACAAGCACCGGGGCTCACCCATCGTTCTCTGCCCTTCCTCCCTAAGCCTAGAAGATGAGCTTAGGGTAATCCTCGGAGGGAAAGGAAGGCGCTTTACCCGCGCTCGGAGGAAATCGATTTAGGGGATTTCTTCACCTGCTCCACCAAACGGGTCTCGGGGCTCAGATGGAACCGCTCTTCTCCTGTCTGTAGGACAAGTCACCGGTTTGGCTCGTCTCTTCCTACGCCTTGGAGGAGAAAGAACTTTACGGGCTGGCCAGAAAGGGCCGAGGAGCAGCGCACTCACCTGCCGGGGCCCCCGAGGCGCGCTCAGCTTCTGCTGGAAGGCGCCTTGCTGCTGCTGCCTTCTTCTCCTCTTGCCGGCTGAAGTGCTGCCTCTTTCCGGCGAAGCGGAGGCGCGCCGTGCGTAAATGCACAGCGGGCGCCGGTTTCCGATCAGCTCTCCAAGGCGCGCTCCGCCGCGTTTAGCTCCCGGCAGCCCAAGTCTGGGGGAGAAAGGCGAGGCAGTCGGGTTCAGCGCCGCCCTCTGGACAAACAAGAGCTCGGTGCCATCGGGCACTTCACAAGCAGCCGAGAATGGATTGCATCCGGCGCGCTCTTTGATGGCCGCGGAGCGCTAAGCGAAAACTTTCAGTGGGTTGCGAAGAATGACGCTTACATGGAGCCTCCAAGTTCAGCGGTATTCTGTCTTCAGTATAAACGTGTCTCATAATTGCATATAAATCATTGTGCACGTGACACCAAAATCGCCATACAAGTGTTTTCTTTTTAGTTTTTAGTAGATTACAAGAGATAATTCGTTAGACGGTGATTTTTACATGCCTGTTATACTCGCACATTGGCAACAAAATGCTTAAAATAATAAAGAAACTAAAACACAACCCTACCCGTTAATCAGCTGGAGCCTTAAATTTCCCATCTGAGGTGTTGCATAATGTTTTTACCTGTAACTGCTTTTAGAATGTTTTTGCTGCAATTCTTTTAGAAGGTTTTCACTTTTTAATATAATCCACTTCTTTTTGTCTTTGTTTAAAAATAGTCTTTTAAATGTTGCCAGACTCCTTTGAGAGAAAGGGCAGGATATGAATTCAATAAAATAAAATAATAAATATTAAACACACAGGAGCCTAGCCAGAACAGAACCACTGGCAGTCCTAATATCTTCCCTTAACTTCAGGAACAAGGAGTGATGGATACTGTGTTTAGTTTCTAACTGCAATCCATTGCTTGTTTACTCAGAAGTAATCATGTTTGTGCATGGGGCCTACTTCCTAGTAAGCTTGCTGATGATTCCAGGCTACATTAAGGTACAGGACCTAAATGGCTTCTTTGAATCCATAATTTTCTTTACCTAGAAAGGAATGTGGTGGTTTTTACATCATTAACTCACAAAGCTTGTGATTAATCCATGCTGAGGAAAATCGCTAAAAAGCAGCATCCATCTGTCAGATACATGAACATTTATTTACTTATATTCATTACATTTGTTGTTTTTGGTTTTTTAAAAAAATTTACTTCTGAATTAATCCAATGTCAACCATATCAGAATGAAAACCTTTCAAACACAAAAGCGTTACATAGTTGCTTTGCTAGCAGAATGCAGCTTTGGGTATATCTACACCCCCCCCCCAATTTTGGGGGGTGGGTGTGTTTAAGTCTTTCCCCAATCCAAATCCTTACCCCCCCCTTGTTCCCCTGGAAAAATGAATAAGGCTTTCCGTGTGGCTGCAATTATTTATTAACTTTAATTTACTTTTTAATCTAATTCAACCATCAAGTTAACTTCAGTCTAGTTCAATCATATAATTTATTCATTACATTTGTGTTCTCCAGTGATATTTGTGGTGCCCACCCCCCACCCCATTTTATTCACACAGCAGCGCTGCAAGGTAGAGTGGGATGGAGGGGCTGGGAGATGGTGATGGGTTGAGCAGAAATTTGAACCCACGTCTTGTTTCTCAGTATTCTCTCTTTCTCAGTATTAAAGATACAACAACAACAACAATAGTGAACATATGAATTGCAATGTGCTTTGGAGCATTAAATTCCCCTGCTGTTTTCTCTTGATGGGGGAGCTTGAGGATCCTGAATGTTATCTACAGTACACTGAATAACATTCATTGAATGCACATTGAACTTTCTCTCTCCCAACCTGGAACTGACCTTTTCTTGTGCAACAATCCAATTCTCTGAGATCTCCTGCCCCCAAATTGATTATTAAGACTATTTTTAGCCCTTCAAGTGGAAACTCAACTCTGCAATTACAAGTTGGCTTTCCAGCATGTCGCTGTCCACCTCTTCAAGCTACTTCAGTGCATAAAGTGGGGGAAAATAATTAACTTTAAGGCTGTTTTATAGCGATCAAGTTCAGTCCTTTGCCAGAGGTTGCTTGGAGGACATTTGACCTTGACATGGCTGTGCATTAAAGCTTGTTTAGTGCACCAGCCTCCATATTCCAGAACACTCTGCCTCTGAATATCAGAGGCTACAGAGCAACAATGAGAGAAAGTTCTTATCCCCATATCTTCCTAGCTGAGGATGGAACCTGCATGTCCAAAGACAATCTATCTCTGGACATCAGTTGGTAAGGCAGGCATGGCTAACCTGTGGCCCTTCAGAGATCATTAGACACCAGCTGCTGTCAGCCCCAACAAGCATGGCCAGTGGACAGAGATGGTGGAAGTTCGTGTCCAGCAACATCTGAAAGGCCCCAGGCCATTCACCTCTGGTATATAGGACTGCTTCCCAGAGAGCAGCCTTCCCTGACCAGGTGCCCTCTAGATATTTAGTACTAGAACTCCCACCAGCCCTACCCAGCATGGCTGTATGAAGCAAGGCCTTATGGGAGTTGCAGCCCAAAACAGACCAGGTGGGCAAATACAGTGTTTCCTGGGTATCCCACTATAAAACGTCCTGTCTCCCTCATTACATGTTGAAGAGACAACACCATTTTGAATTTCAGTTTGAAACTTGCCTCTCCAGCAGTTTGAGGCAGCTGCATGAAAAGGAGCGCACAGCTGAGGGCTGTCGAATTCTCCCTAGTTGTGTGGCCTGTCATCCCAAATACATGCATTTTTTGTTCCATTGAGGCTTACGAGAGAAGCAAACGCAGTCAGACAGAGGCTCTCCCAGGAAGCCCATGTCAGGGACTGTTAGGTCCAGTCTGGTTGAGCAGCAGTCAGGGGTGGGGAAGGGAGACAAGACTGTGGGCAGCTGCCCATGGGCCCTGTTGTCTGGTGCCCCCTCACAGCTATAGAGGGAAAGACTGTCTCAGTGAGGAGCTAAAGGCACCGTGAGCCTTCAGGGCTTGCCAGCGTGGTGTCTGAGAGTGCAAGGGGACCTGTGGAGATGTCATCTGCTGCCTGTGCAAGCCGCTGAGAACCCCCTAACTCATTGCTTCTTTCATTATGAGGTGATGAAGATGATTACTTCCTAAAGGTAAAGGTAAAGGCACCCCTGACCATTAGGTCCAGTCGTGTCTGACTCTGGGGTTGCAGCGCTCATCTTGCTTTACTGGCTGAGGGAGCCGGCGTACAGCTTCCGGGTCATGTGGCCAGCAGGACTAAGCCGCTTCTGGCGAACCAGAGCAGCGCACGGAAATGCCGATTACCTTCCCGCCGGAGCGGTACCTACTTATCTACTTGCACTTCGTGCTTTTTGAACTGCTAGGTTGGCAGGAGCAGGGACCGAGCAACGGGAGCTCACCCTGTCGCGGGGATTCAAACCGCCGACCTTCTGATCTGCAAGTCCTAGGCTCTGTGGTTTAACCCACAGCACCAACTGTGTTCCTACTTCCCTTGAAAAGTACTGGTATAGGTTTGGGGCTGGGTGTCTGGGGTGTTAGGGGAGAGGTAGTACCCCTGGTGGGGGGCGTGTTGTGCTCCTTCTCAGGTAGTTCATCCCCTTTGGTCCCCCACCCTGCTCTCAGCTGTCACCTGTGGCTCCTAGAAGCTGCCGGCATGTGACAGCAGCCACAGTCCTGAGAACGGCTTCGAGTGGCCGGCTGCATCTGGTGAGGGTAGCCAGTGGGTCACAAACCCTCAGTGAGTTTGGGACTCTGTGTGCAAAGACAGGCTCCGAAGGATTGAGCAGGCAAGACCAAGAGCTACCGGTCGGATCCTGAGGTTTCCGCAACCAGAGGAGCCTCTTCTGTGCATGCATGCGGCACGATAGAGCGCTTCTACGCATGTGCGAGTGGCGAAACCCGGCAAAATACTTCCAGGTTTGCCGCCTTCACAACCCGAAGTAAGCCGAGGTTCTACTGTACTATCATCTGTATCTTAAAAGAGTGAGCTCTGTTGCCATAGAGACAAATGGGGGAGTCTGTTCCCATCTCACCTGGATAGATGCCATGTTATCTTTGTTCTGTATGTACATAGAAGTGAAGCTGGAGGAGCTTCAGTTCTATGTGATTTTCAAGATCCAGAAGCTGACCGGAAAGTGGAGTACCTCAGAGAGTGGGAGTCAAAGGATAGTGATCTGTGTTATAAGAATTCTAAGGTCTCAAATATAGAATAAATGTTCATAAATGTACAAGGCAAACACATACGTAAGTGTCTAAAGCACGTGTCTGAAATAGTAAGAAGAGCAATCCTGCAGCCATTTTGACTCTCCCAAATTGACCTCAAATATTTCTCTGCAAGGAGGAAGAAAATGGGGAAAGCTTTCCAGCTGTCTTTGGACTGTAGGGGCTTACACTTCCCTTTTCAAACACAGTCTGGGAAGAATCTGTTAAGCTGAGCAAACTATCAATATGTGTAAGAGATCCAGAAACTAAAGCATTTACCATCTCCAAGGAATGGCCAGGCTACCCAGAAAATGCTATCAAGTAAGGCATTATTGGGACGTATCCAATTATTGGGACGCAGGTGGCGCTGTGGGTTAAACCATAGAGCCTAAGACTTGCCGATCAGAAGGTCGGCAGTTCGAATCCCCGCGATGGGGTGAGCTCCCGTTCCTCGGTCCCTGCTCCTGCCAACCTAGCAGTTCGAAAGCCCGTCAAAGTGCAAGTAGATAAATAGGTAGCACTCTGGCAGGAAGGTAAACGGCGTTTCCGTGTGCTGCTCTGGTTCGCCAGAAGTGGCTTAGTCATGCTGGCCACATGACCCGGAAGCTGTACGCTAGCTCCCTTGGCCAATAAAGCGAGATGAGCACCGCAACCCCAGAGTCGGCCGCAACTGGACCTAATGGTCAGGGGTCCCTTTACCTTTAAGGCATTATTATCTGGTATCCTGGCAGACAGGAGAGAAGCAACACTCTAAAATTTCTACTGAAGACACCTCCTTCTGTGTTGTATGGATGATGTTTTGGGGGGTGGTCTTGGGCTACAGGGTGGGCATTTTCAAAAGTCTTTGTAGGGGCTTGCACATCATTGTTCTGCAGGGGCGCCGACTTATAAAAAATATTGGGGGGGCCCATACCGGGGTCCTGCCCCGGGAAGTTTTCTAAGTTCCCCACCGGGCGGGGCCGCTGCAGAAGGGTGAGTGGCGAGGGCGGGACGGGGCCGCGCGCTCCTTTCCTCGGCTGCCCTCGTCACACGCCTTGGCTCCCGCGGCCGACGAGGGGAGCCCGGGCCACGCGCGGCGGCTGCTGCTGCCCCCGCCGCCGCCTCTCCTGGGGGCGCCGCCTCCCCGAGCGGGAACGCTGCGGGTGCGCGAGGGAGGAGGGCGGCCCCCGGGGGCTGGGAGAGCCGGGCTGCCGTGGCCGAGAGGGCTGCTCTGCCGGGCGCCGCTGAATATAACTAATTATTTTTGTTAAATTATTGGGGGGGCAGAGCCCCCCAATAAAATTTTTGAGGGGGCTCGGGCCCCCTCAGGCCCCATGGAGTCGGCGCCTATGTTGTTCTGTGTCTCTCCTACCTCCTTGCAAGGAGGGGAGGGAACTCTGCCTTGCTTTCTATGGATCTTGCCCCCATCCATTCATCTCTGACCGATCATGGTCTTAGAGGACTCAGTCCCTTGGGGAGTTGGGGAGCAAAAGCCAAACCCCCTATTATTTCTAAAACAACTGTAAAATGGGGGCAGAGGGTGTAGGAAGAAGAAAATGTGAGTTGAGAGAGAGAGAGAACATGTGCAGAAATTTGGATCCAGTAAAACAGAGCCTCTTGAGATTGCAGTTTTTTCACCAGCTCACAATTGACTGAACATTAAACATCATGGATCTGGTGCTTTGCAGTGAGGGCCGACCCTTCCATGAGACAAAATGAGACAGCTGCCTTGGGTAACAAATTCTGAAGGGTGGGAAGTGGCTAGAAATGTGGGTCATGTGGCCTGCCCTACAAGCTGTAAGCTAGCTTGCTGCCCTAGCCCCCTAGGGTCCATCACCAGAGCTGAGGAAAGAGTCAACTACCAGTCTAGTCAGATTTCCCACACAGAATGGGGGATGCACTGTTGCCTCAAACAGCAAAATGGCTTAGGCTGCTCCTGTTTGCGGCACTGTCAAGCACAGAAACATGGTTCTGAGCATAGATCTTTATGGAACCTCGTCATTTTCATCAAAAACATCCACAAAAACCACAATCAAAATCATAGGTCTTCCGTTCCAGGAGTCAGACATGCACCCAGGACACCCTTGTCAGGGCAGCACATTAGTCCTAATGGATACATGCTGGGATTTAATAAACTGTCAAATGGATTATACATCTACAATGGTGGGATAGTGGTTAGAGTGCTGGACATGGGGGAGACCAGGGTTCAAATCTCCACTCAGCCATGAAGCTTACTAGGTGTGGCCTTGGGGAATAATCAGCCTGCTTCACAGGGTTGTTGTGGGAGCTTTACTAACTATGAACCCCAAAATGTGGGACTCCCTCCAAACTGGTGCCAAAGTTTTGCAATCATTTTGCAGTGAAAACCCCATGCTCTGCAGTGGCCTCCAACCTGAACAACTGATACTTAAATCAGGGGTCATAGCCATCAAACAAGGCTGGGTTTTGGTGTGACACCCATCACCTCCAGTTTGAGTATCAGTTATTCAGTTTTGGTGTGTGCTGCAAAACCACCACAAAACATTGGAGGGGAACCCAAATTTCAGGGTTCATAGTTAATGAAGCTTGTTGTGAGGATAATATGGGGAAAGGAAGAACCACACAGGCCACCATGAGCTCCTGGGAAGGCAGGTGGGATATAAATTCAGAATGCTGTTGTGCTTTCAGTCTATTGCTGTTCTTTGAAGTTTGTTAATGTTATTCTCTTTGCAAGCTGCTTTTGAAGGGTGTGTGTGTGTTACAATCAAGCGGCACATAAATTTTACAAAACAATAAAATAAGAATAAAGATCAATTAAAAAAAACAAGAAAATAAACGTAATATAAATAAACAAAACAAGTAAATTATATTTACATAAGCAAACAATTTATTACAGGGTCCAGGAAAGCAATTTAAATTCGCGTCCGGCCTTCAGGCTGCCCCTTTTTTTATAAAAATGACGTGCCCTTGAGCATGTGCAGAGTGCAGTGGAGAGGGGGCGGGGCCAGTGCCCTTTGATGTCCAAGATGGCGGCAGGGCGACGAGAGGCGAGCCGCGCCCCTTTCTCCTTCCCCGCCCCTTCGGGGGAAACCACATGGCCCTCCCTTCGCCCCGCCCCTCTGCCGGCAGGTCTTTCACGTGACGCCCCGGGCTCCTCTCACGTGACACCACCGCTTTCCGTGCCCACGCTGCAGAAGAAGGGACCGCCGCGCCCGTGGTCATGGCTACGCGACCCGCGCTCTACCTGCGCCTCGTCTCTCTGGCGTTGCTGCCGGGGGTCCTTGCAGGTAAGGCGGCGGCGGGCCTCGGGTCCGCTGCTCCCAGAGAGAGGGTCAGCGGAAATCGGTGGTGGTGATCGCAGGGAAGGGATGCAACTCTGCACATGCTCAGGCGCACCAGAGGGAAGGGATGCAAGACTGCACAAGAATAGATTAACTCTCCTTTGTGAATGCATTTATTCGTTCTTCGTTAAATCCTTATTTCAGGGTCTTCCCGGCTGGAGTTGGTTTCTGAGGCAGAAAGCATGTGATTGAGAAGTACAGTCTTCACATGCTCAGGAGCAATTCCTTTATAATTAATCCCCACAACTCAGAACCCGCCCGCCCCATCCCGGTCCACTTGGAGAACATATAAAGCTGCTTTGCTAGTGTTTTCTGGGGCTGTTTTGAGTAAGAGTGCTTCTGAGCATTTGCAGAGAGCACCACCCCTCTCATTCAGTAACTTCAAATCAGCTGGTTGCAGTTTGTAATTCTGTCTTGCAATAGAAATCTTGGAAATAAAGCAATATATCACTTGGAGCATCATGCCACTTCCACAGTTTGAGCAATATTGTGTGTCAAGGGCTAGTGGACATGCTTTCTGGGAAGATTTGAGCTCCACAACTTCATGTTTTAGAAATTACTGGCCATCTTTTCCTTGTTTCAGTTATCAGATTTGTTACAAAGCTATCAGCCCCTTTCTAGCAGTGTGTGGTTACTTAATGGAGGTCCTGGGGTGGAAATGTAACTTTCTGTGCTTTGTAAGTGTTTCCTCTGTCTCCCCACCCCAGTTCATCTCATTATAGTAGTGAGGCTCACTTAGTTACTTTGCATGTTGCAGGGTTTAGCCCCACCAACAAAAAACAGTTCCAGCCCTACTTCAATCTTCCTCACCTTCTGTTTACATTTCTTAATGTCCAGACCTGACCAGAAATGCCATGTTTTTTACTATAAAAAATGATTTAATTTCTGCAGCACATGCTTCACCAAATTTGCAGCCTTGAATAATTTTTTGACAGTAACAGAGAAATACAGCCAGCATTTTGGAGTGGCAGAGGAAAGTACGTGCAGTGGACACTCAGGTTGCAAACGTGATCCATGCGGGATGCATGTTCGCAACCCACAGCAGCGCGTCTGCGCACATGCAGGTTGCAATTCAGCGCTTCTGCGCATACGCAAAATGTGATTTAGTGTTTCTGCGCATGCGCGACCACCAAAACCCGGAAGTAACCCGTTCCAGTACTTCTGGGTTTTGGCGGTCCATAACCCGAAAAAACGGAACCTGAAGCGTCTGTAACCCGAGGTATGACTGTAAAGCCTAGCTGTTCTTGTACAATAGAATCCACAGCAGAGCAGATTTCACGGAGCAGATACTGGAGTAGTTGACCTCTTTTCCATGGTCAGTAGACTGACACTGCCATTTTTTAACCCCCTTTTATCTGAAAGTGACACGGTTTGTTTCTTCTAAGGTTACAGAAACCCCCAGCTTGACTTCAAAGAGAAATATTTTGAGCAGTGGCTAGATCACTTCAACTTTGAAACCTACAGCAACAAAACCTTTGCCCAGAGATACCTCATCACAGGTATGCTTTTGGTGATGAAAATATATAAAAACATGAAAAGATCGCTTCTAGATTGGAGCAAGCATTTATCTAGTTCATTATCCTGTCTCACCCACAATGACCAGCCAGGTCCTCCAGGAGGCCCACAAGTGGGACATGAGACCCATAGTCTTCTCCCACTGTTGTTCTGCAGCAACAGAGGACAGGTATACTGCATCTGACCATGGAGGTTCTATATTGTAACCATGGCTCAGAGGTATTATTAGATCTCCCCTCTCCTGTGTCCAGTGCTGACAGTTCCTCAGGGGCTTGCCTGGGCCACCTGCCTCAGCCTGGGCCTGCCTCCTCTGCTTCCTTTCTACTTAGAGTCCAACACTGCTGTGATGGCAAAGCAGCTCTTGTGGTGGCCAAGCAAATTGCACCATGACAACAGCCTTACTTTCCTATTATATGTGTACAAAATAAATTCTATGGGAATCCAAGAGCTAGTGTCACCAGCACATTCCATAAATTAATTGTGTGTTAATGACCTATTCTGTCTCATACCAAATTAGACCTCTGGCCCATCTCGTCCCATGTTGCCTCCTCTGACTGAAGCGGTTCTTCAAGGCCTCAGGCAGAGGCTGCCCTTTCCTAGTCCTGCTACTTAAAACCCTTTTGGTTACTGGAGATGCCAACTTGAGACCTTCTTTTTGAAACACATGAACTTTACTGTTGAGCTATGTCCCTGATGTGGACAGCCCCTTAATATCAAATGTCTATTCCTTAGTTAATTTGAGCAGGTGTCCACTTATCTGGAGTGATCTGTGGAAAAAAGTAGTGCTTCAAAGAGCCTACCTCCCCTCAGGGCTGATTGCTGTGGCACACAGATGTGGGAATGTGCGGCCCTCCATATCTTGTGGGGCTCCTGCTCTCTGCCTCAGCCAGCACAGCTGATGACAGGGAGTATGGTAGTCCTACAACATATGAAGGGCCCAGCGGCTGGGCCCCGGCCTCTCCATTTTTGCTCTGGCAGCACCCAAAGGTGCAAGTAGTGCCAGTTCCATTGCTGAAGACCAGTCAGAAAGTTGAGGACTGTGCTATCCTAGAGGGGGAAAGAATATGGCAATCCTAATACAGGCACCGTCCTCTAAGTTTCTTAGAGGTCTCTCTGTTCTTAAATGGGATTCTTCTTAGTTGCCTCAATGTACTTCTGCTGCCTCACACAGATAAATACTGGAAGAGGGGAGCTGGACCCATCTTCTTCTACACCGGGAATGAAGGAGATGTCTGGGCCTTTGCTCAGAACAGCGGCTTTATCCTGGAGCTAGCTGAGCAGCAGAACGCCCTGGTGGTCTTTGCGGAGCATGTGAGTGTTTTTGCAAAGATGTCCTTATTGCCTGAGGCAGTGTGCTTGATGGGGATTATGGTGGCCTTGTTGTCTGAGATGCCTCTTGTGCTCCTCTGCTGGCTTTTCAGAGATACTATGGGAAGTCGCTTCCATTTGGGGCAGCGTCGCTGCAGAGGGAAAACGCTGGCCTGCTGAGTGTGGAGCAAGCCCTCGCTGACTATGCAGTTCTCGTCATGGCGCTAAAGAAGGAGTACGCAGCAAGGGACTCACCTGTCATTGCATTTGGAGGCAGGTGGGGGCTCACTCGCTTGTTCCTCCTAGCAGTTCCCTGCATCTGATGTGTGTAATGTTCTTTGTGCAGGGCTGGCAAAATATTTCCAAGTTGCTGTGTGCCAGCTGCCTTTGGGAAGGGGGTCTGTTCTGAGCAGGGAATGAGGCAGATATTTCAAATGTTTAGGCACCACCACCTAAACTTCATAGTAACCAGGATTTCTCCAAAGGGTTGTCTTAACCAAGGACCAAGGAAGGTGAGGAGAGCTCATGGGCCAAGAGGAGTTGAAGTATGAAAAGGTTGTACCCCAGTATGTTTGGTGAGGGCAATGCTAGCTTCCCCCCAAAACTGTGGGTCACTTGAATCAGTATTTACTGTCTTGTTCCAAGATGGCGGCGCGTTCATACGCTGCGGCTCTGAGCTCCCAATTTTGTAATCTCCCTGTATACAAGTTGTACAAGTGACAATAAAGTATTTCATTTATTTTGGGACTGTTTAGGTTGGAAGTTGAGTGCCCTGAATTGTATTCTCTCTGGGGTATGCTTCATGGCATGCTTAGTGGGGCACCCTGGACACAGGCCATGCCTTGGCGGATCTTGTCATGTGCTTGTTCTCTACAGCACTCCAACTGGAAACACCCTAAAGTCTCCAGGGAAATTATTGCCCCTCCCCTAGGATAATAGCTGTCCCTTGTCTGAAGTAAAAATATCCTTTGACCCAAGAACCACACTGAGCAGGGGGCACACTTTTCTCCCCCTCTTACCTGGGGCCAATGATACCCTTTCCTTCTGAGCAATGGGGTCTGAGTTTGGTGTGAGCTACTAGGGAAGGAAAGAATCCAAAGTTCAGCCATTTTGTCCACTTCCTCCTGCCCCCTACCTGTGGCTCTTGTATTCTGACTCTTTGAGGGTGGCAAATCTGCACCCGCTAATTCAGGCCAACAATTTGAAGAGACTTCTGTCCCTTTCCAGTGAGCGAGCAGTCCACCTGAATGTCTCATGGTGTCAAAGAACATAACTTCTTTTTCTCTCTCTTTTCTTCCAGTTATGGAGGGATGCTGAGTGCCTACATGAGAATGAAGTATCCCAACATAGTGGCTGGCGCACTCGCTGCCAGTGCCCCTGTGTTGTCTGTGGCTGGGATTGGAGACTCCAACCAGTTCTTCAAGGATGTCACAGCGGTAAGCTTTAGGTGGAAACTTTTGAGTGGGATCATTTCATCTTACTAGACAAACCTCCGAATCTTCCATCGTAAAATTGTGTGCCTGAACCTGTGAAGCAGTGTGAAAGTCTCAGGCTCCCTCAAAGATGCAAGTCACTTAAATCAGAAAATGCATTTTGTCTCTCTTTTTTTCCAGGACTTTCAGAACTACAATCCGGACTGTGCCACGGCTGTACGAGAAGCATTTAGGGAAATCAAAGACCTGTACCTGGCTGGAGGTAAAGTGAGCTCACCTGTCAGACAAGGAACAGCCCCTTGGGAGAGAGGACTTTTAAGCTACGAGACCTCTGGAGCAGCTATAGAATAAACAAATTGCCTTAAAATGGTTTTAGGAAAGCAGTACCGCTCCCATCTTGTGTGTGCATAAGAAAATAAACAAATATTGAAGGAAATGTGCCCACTTTAATTGGGCAGCACTTCTATAGCTAATACAAATTGTTCTCCCTACCCCCACCCCCGATGTAAGCAGTCAGTTGACTAAGCACTGCCGTTTAAAACCATGAGGTCTAGGCACTTCATTTTTTTTTGTGAATGAAAGCAGAAAACCTCACTCATCCAAGCACTGCGTAGCCCAAACACTATACTTAGGCTGCTATCCTAAAGCATACTAGCCTCTATGAATGTGGTGAGACACGCTTAATCATGTAACACACTACACACCTCTCTTCTCCACATTCAGCTTATGAGAGAATCAGCCGTGGGATGTCTACATGCCAAAAGCTTTCGTCTAAGGATGATATCTACCAGCTCTTCGGATTTGCCCGGAATGCCTTCACCATGATAGCCATGATGGACTACCCTTACGAGACAGACTTTATGGGCCACTTTCCAGCAAATCCTGTCAAGGTGAGGCCTGCACAGATCAGGCAACTTCATGAACCAGAGAACACTCAACTCCCCCACCTCCACAGGTTGCCACTGGGCTGGGCTAAAGCTCTCGCAGCATGTCTATAGGCCAGGTGTACAAAATTAATGCATACCTACCTATAGTAGTCATTTGAATGTTTGCTTATTTTTTAAAATCTCAAACCGCACTACCGCCAGCCGCCTTTTGTGGAGCTTGCCTGCCTGGTGCTGATTTATACCTGACATAGGTTAACATAGTTATAAACTTGGGTTCCTCGTTCTTTCTTGCAAAGAGACCCTGGTTAATGTTGCAAGTGTTTGCAGGTGCCTCCTCAAACAAAGGCTGCACCAAAGTATTTCTGGTCTGGTCTGTCCACACTCTGCTCAACAGTGAGGAAACTGAGCGGGATTACAGAAGAGGAGGGTGTTTATTGCCATGTTACAGATGATAAACATAGAATCATAGAAGTGTAGAGTTGGAAGGGACCCCAAGGGTCATCTAGTCCAACCCCTGCTAAGCAGGAATCTCACCTAAAACACCCATGACAGATAGCCATCCAACCTCTCTTAAAAACCTCCAAGGAAGGAGAATCCTAATATAATACAGTCATACCTTGTGTTACGTTTGCTTCGTGTTAGTTTTTTCAGGTTGCGTCCCGCGGTGACCCGGAAGTACTGGAAAGGGGTTTGGCTACCCGCGAATGCGCAGTAGTGCTAAATCATGCTTCATGCATGCGCACAAGCGCCAAATCACACCACGCACCTGTGCAGATACAGCACTTCAGGTTGCGGGCTTTTCACGTTGCAAACGGGCCTCCAGAACGGATCCCGTTCTCAACCAGAGGTACCACTGTATAGGTACATAATATGAGAAGTATACTGTTTACATAGCAATGGGATCATTTTATGACTATCTGCTAGGGTGAAATTGCAGGATGTTAATGCTGGAACTCCCCTTTGACTCTAGGTCTGGTAGGCTGAAAATGAACTGGAAACCCAGAAGTTATTCTGTCCGTCTTTTGAACTTTCAACTTAGCCATATCTAGCCTTTGTAAGCAGCTTTTTCCATCATTGTTTTATTTATTTTGCAGTGACCAATGTATTTTGTTAGTCTTAGCTAAGATCCTGTAACTTTCTTCCAATTTCTCTTTGGCTCTCGGAAAACCTAATTTGGTGTGTGTGTTTGTGTGTTTAACTCAGATTGGCTGTGAGCTGATGCTGGAGAACAAGGACCGGATCAGGGGCTTGGCAGCTCTTAGTGGTGAGTGACTGTAAGACATCTGACTTCCTTCCAAAGTGTACATGAGCACTGTGCTTTCTCTCAGGTTGTGTCAGGCCTGAAAATGTGCATGGTGGCTGCATTCGGACAGTCCCCTAATCCACACTTTTGAGGGGAGCAGGGGCAAGCCTTGAGCTTACGTGCTCCCTTCTCCCTCCTCTCACCTCCCTCCAGCCTTTCTTCAGTGCACAAAGGAAGGTTAGGACATTTCTGCTTCTGATTTGCACATAAGGCAGGATAGAGAGAGAGCCAGTGTGGTGTAGTGGTTAAGAGCGGTGGACTCGTAATCTGGTGAACCAGGTTCGCTTCCCCGCTTCTCCACATGCAGCTGCTGGGTGACCTTGGGCCAGTCACACTTCTCTGAAGTCTCTCAGCCCCACTCACCTCACAGAGTGTTTGCTGTGGCGGAGGAAGGGAGAGGAGAATGTTAGCTGCTTTGAGACTCCTTAAAGGGAGTGAAAGGCGGGATATCAAGTCCAAACTCTCTTAAAAGCATGTCTCTGGATTTTGCCTTAGACGCAAACTATGGTTTGCTCAAACTATCATTTAGACAGACTGGTAAGCTACTGAGAAATTCTAATCTCCTCCCCTCATATGTGGAGGATGGAGTACACGAACCTGAGGCTCATTCCCAGTCATCCTGCCTGTGGACCGGGAGGCCATCTGAATGTGGCCGCAGGCTTGGAAAAAATCATGTGCCACTTCCATTCATTTCAGTGGGGCTTCTACCAGAGATCTTCCCCCTGCATTTTGCCCAAAGCCTCTTTCTCTGCCTGAAGAGCTGGCTGGGATGAAGTCTTGCTAGTGATGAACAGGTTGAGGGTGGATTTCTTTCTGCCAGCAGCTGAAGGCCCCTCTCCATTATGCTGCTGCTCACCTGTGACCAGGTGACGCGGCAGCTGAACAAAGAAAGAGGCATGATCCACCAAAGGCTTGGGCAAGGAGCCCGCCTTTTCCCACACTTTCCCACCAGGGTTGCAGATGTAGACGCCGTCCTCTTTCCGCTTCTGTCTCACTGACCCACCACCTGTGATGTACAATTGCTGCCCGTGCACAGCGAGACCAAACTGACAAAGGTCGAAGGGCGAGAGACTGAGCAGGGTCCACTGATCACTAACCGGGCAGTAGTATTCCGTCTCGTTCACAGGAACCCATTCCTGAGCCTGTAAAGAACCAAATATCAGAGGGATGGAGCCAGTCCCTGTTCAGTGGAGGGTGAGGGAGGTATGCTGTAGCTCTAGGAGACAGCATGGCCTGCCAGTTGCTCAGACAGACCTGGCACAGAAGTTGTTTTAAGGCAGCCTTTCCCTTCCTGGTGCCCCGTAGATGTTTCAGAATGCAACTCCCACCAGACCCGCCTAGCCAGTATTCCAGAAACATTGGGAAGGTTTCATGTGAGCCACCTTTAAAGAGCTCAGAGAGCAGCTCTTGTCAGTTGGTGTAGAAGCTGTGCTGGTGTGCAGTTCCCGCTAATTGCACAGGAGACCTTCGCAATGCATTGTTCAGCTGCCACCCCCACCACCTGTGTTAATCAGTTAGTAGTAATGCTACCAGTCTGCTCTGGTTTTAGTTCAAGGGAACACCTGAGCATATGCAGAGGAATGATGATGATGATGATGATTTATATGCCCCCCCATCTGACTGGGTTGCCCCAGTCACTCTGGGTGGCTTCCAACAAATTTTAAAGACCAAGATTGTAATGAAGACTTTTCTGACTTCATCAGGAGACAGACCATGTAGGTGTGTTTTCCCCAAATGACTGCATTTTCTGTCCAACCCTTTGGGCAAATAAAACTGACAGGGATCTGCTTCTCAGTCATGGAACCCAATCTGTCAAACTCTGGGATGCTACTTGGTTAAACAAACCTTAAGAGTATGGGTCAAATAGGGAATCAGTCACATAATGAAAAGGCTCCCCCCCCCCCAGATATTCCTCTCTTTTAAAAACCTGCTGCCCAGCTAGTTGGCAGCACGTTTAAAAAATATTTTAATCTGTTTGATTAAACTTGGCTGCCTTGTTAATTAGCAAATAAGGGGGAACCACCTGGCCTTTCAGCCCCAGGTAGTAAAATATATTAGGCTTGCCACATGATCCAGCTACATAGAAATGAAAATTTGGAAACGGCATGAAGAGTTTCTATTTTTTTAAGGGCTTGCTAGTTCTATGTGCCTGGGGTGTGTGTGTGTGTGTGTGTCGTAAAGTAAGAAATGCTTCAATGCCCTATCAGGAAACCTAGAATATTGTGGTGTAGAAAGCAGCCTCTTCCAACCAGGTACCCTCCCCCACATATATTGGACCATGTCTCCCATCATTCTCAGCCAAAATGACTGGTGCTCATGGGTGATGGGAGGTGGGAGTCTGAAACATCTGGAGGTCACCAGGTTGAGGAAGGCTGTCATGGATCACAAAAAGAGCCCTGCGGCTGAGTCAGGCCAAAGGGGGTCCCTTCTGGTCCAACATCCTGCTCTCAAAGTGGACACCCAGATTCCTGTGGGGAACCCACAAGCGGGACCTGAGTGCAACAGCAACTCTTCCCCATGTGTGAATATCAACAGGTCAGCACCTGCCAGATACTGCCTTAGGAGGGACACTCCGCTTTCTCAACCTGTGGGTCCCCAGATGTTGTTGGACTACAACTCCCATCATTCCTGAGCTCTGGCCTTGCTAGCTAGGGGTGAGGGGAGTTGTCGTTCAACAACATCTGGGGACCCACAGGTTGAGAAAGGCTGGACTAGAGCCATTGCTCCCATTGTCAGACTGTACAGAAGGGGATGCTCCCCCTTCTGGGAAGGGAGCCTGGCCACAAGGAGCCAGGAAGTGAGAAATGAGAGCCCATTGTGTAGCTCAGGGCAACACCAGACATGGAGAACCTGGGGCTGGCGCTTGGCCCCACCGCAACTCGTTAAATAAATGAAGCTCAACATACATTTGCCAGGGCCCTTCCTCCTATGCAGAAGATTCTGTCTCCAGCAATTGCCATTCCGTGGTCGCACCGGGCAAAAGTCATTGGCTGGTTCCTGACCCAGCGACGCAGGCGGGAGAGATAGCTGTATGTGTCGCGTAAAGGTTTGCCAGCGGCGAATCCCCCTGGTGGAAACAGGCGAGAGAAGATTGGGTTGGGTGGCTGCGGTTTTCCCTTTGGGTTGCACAGTAGCCTTTTCCTGTCCCGGTCCTGTGGAGTCGAACTGTCCCTGCGGAGCATGTTGCCTACCACTTAGCCAAGGCCTCTCCCAAGCCTTAAGAGACTGGGTCGTAAAAGGGGGCGCAAAGTGTGTTCATAGCGCTGAGAGCCTCCCTTCTGTGTCTGTAGCATCTCACTATATTGAACGCTGTTCTCCACTGGTTGGCTGCCCCATCATGGCTGTCTCCTCTTCTCTACTCTTGGCCCTCCCCTCATGCCCAGTCGGTTGAGCACAATAGGAAGGGAGTCTATTCAACCCTCTTCTCAGGCACTCCACTGCAGGACCCTTCCTTTCCCTTGCTCATATACAGTGGTACCTCGGGTTAAGTACTTAATTCGTTTCGGAGGTCTGTTCTTAACCTGAAACTGTTCTTAACCTGAAGCACCACTTTAGCTAATGGGGCCTCCTGCTGCCACTGCGCCGCCGGAGCACGATTTCTGTTCTCATCCTGAAGCAAAGTTCTTAACCTGAGGTACTATTTCTGGGTTAGCGGAGTCTGTAACCTGAAGCTTATGTAACCTGAATCGTATGTAACCTAAGGTACCACCGTACCTGCTCCTGCCTCTTTTTTCTCGTTCATGCACTGGGATGCTGCAAATTCAGTACAGTCAGACCTCAGGTTAAGTGTGCTTCAGTTGGAACGTTTTCAGGTTACGCTCCGCGGCGACCTGGAAGTAACAGAGCGCGTTACTTCCAGGTTTTGCTGCTCACGCATGCGCAGATGCTCAAAATAATGCGGAAGTGGTGAATTGCGACCTGCGCATGTGCAGACGCGGGTTGCGTTTGCTTCAGGATGTGAACGGGGCTCCAGAACGGATCCTGTTCACATCCAGAGGTACCACTGTACAGATTTCTTTTAATACCTCCCTTCAATTTTAATAAATCCCTAGGGCAGTTTCCATAAGAAGCAGAAGATACAAAAATAATTAAAATGCAAATAATACATATCCAAACAAAATCAGGGTTGTGAGGAGTAAAGAGGGAACAAGATTTTTAAAGCCAGATTGCTTTTAAGTCTAAAAAGCCTGGGAAAACATTATGGCTTTTGACTGGCATTGAAAGTATGTGCATGCTGGCCTTTTCTGGGGTGGGCATTCCATCATTGGGGCACCACCACTGAAAAGGACCTCTCTCTCTTCCAGCTGGCCACTCAACTCAACCTCACCTGAGGAGTAGGGGAGCCTGCGTACAGAAGAGCTCAACATACTTCAAGTCTGCCAGTCTAATGCTGGAAAGGGCTTTAAAGGTCAGAACCAGCACTTTGAATTGAGCCAGTGCAATCCATCTGCCATTGTTCTTGAGGTCTTTATTTTATGCTCTTAATTAATGTACAGTATACTTCAAGTGAGATACTTTTGCACCCTGCCCTGGGCCCATTTGGTAAAGTGCAAACTTAGAAGTGCAAAGGATGAGCACATGAAGCTGATTTGCAACCCCAGCGGTTGCATTCTGAGCTAATGGTGGTTTCCAGATCCTCTTCAGGGGCAGCCCCTAGTAGAGCATATTACACCAGTCTAAGCTGGAGTTTACAGGAGCATAGATCACAGCCACATCACCAGGAACCCTCCCTTTATGCTTTGTCTGTATGCCCCCTTAAAATCAGCAACCCTTGATAGTGGTCTGTATTCTAGAAGGCGAAGTGAAGCAACTGAACAAGCGCCAGAAGCCAAGATCCAGCCTCCCACCCCTTTCCCTCCACCCTGAGCCAAGACTTCTGATGGTGGTCCCCCTCGGTCAAGCCATCAATGGTCTCTCACCTGAGATGTAGAGGATCCCCTTGTGGGTGGCCCCTGCGTGGTCTGCCACGGGCATTGGGAAGGGCGTGATGGGCTGCCACTTGTTCTCAGCTGGCTGGTACTCCTCTGCCGTGTCGGTGAGCGTCCCCAGCAGGGCTCCCCCGCCCACAGCCACGAGGCAGTTGTTCAGCACCCCTGCATGGAAGCGAGTCCGCCGTCCCAGCATGCTCGCCACCTGGAGCCAGCTGCCGTGTCGTGGGTCAAACCTGAACACCTGGAGCCGGAAGGAGGAAAGGGCAGTGGCAGAAGAACCCCCTCTGGCAGCTGGGGCGGGGCATCACGTACAGAGTGCGCATGTGCAGCAGCCCGTACGGTCACCATGCGAGAAGCAGCGAGAGCGGCAGCCTGTACGGTCACAGTGCGAGAGGCAGCAAAGCAGCACCCTTACGGACTGTGTGCACCCTCGGCCGCTCTGCAGCTGGGGGGAGGCAGGGGCCATCTTGTCACCTCTGCGAGTGGCACCCAGGGCGGCCCGCCCCCTCCACCCCCCACTTCGTACGCTCCTGGGAAAGGGATTACAGGGCCCTGCTGGACTTGTTCTCCAGCTGGCAATCATTCAGCAGTATGGGCAGGGGAGAGTCATTTAAGGGCTCTCCTGCAGCAGCTAGTAGCTAAGTCAGAAGCAGGCAAGGACTCCCCGTCAGTGAGAAAGCTCGTTTTCCTCTCTGCTGCTTGGCAGGTTTGTATTGCTAGGGTTTACACTGAGCTGATCTTATTCCAAGCTTGTGAATGAGGATGAGGATGATCATGATGATTTACTAAATTCATAAATTGCTTTATCTTGCCCAGGGCAACCCAAAGCAACTTACAACCACATAAATACATGCAAAAACCCCACGTAGATACAGTGGACGATCTGGTTGCAAACGTGATCCGTGCGGGAGGCACATTCGCAACCCGCAGCGTTTGCAACCCGCAGCGCCACGTCTGCGCATGTGTAGGTCGTGATTTAGCGCTTCAGCGCATGTGCAAGCACTGAAAACTGGAAGTAACCCATTCTGGTACTTCTGGGTTCGGCGCTGTGCACAACCTGAAAACATGCAACCTGAAGCATCTGTAACCCGAGGTATGACTGTACATTAAAACCAAGCGGGGGAAAGAAATACATTAAAATCAACCCACCCACTTCTCAAAGGCCACATATAATTAAAAGCCTCATAGAGGAAAGTTTTTACTTGGCGCCTAAAGGTGTATAATCCCGAACCTCCCTGAGAGCATTCCACAAATGAGGAGCCACTGTAGAGAAGGCCCTGTTCTCATGTTGCCACCCTCTGGACCTCTTGGGGAGGGAGCACATGAAGAATGGCCTCAGGGTGATCTCAGGATCCGGGTCTGTTCATATGGTGGTTCTTCAAGTTTTGTGGTCCTCAGGCATTAAATACTTTATAGGACAAAACCAAGACTGGTTGGTCCTGGAATGGATTGGTAGCCAGTGCATTCGGGCCAGGACCGGTGTAATATTCTCAAACAGTTTTGCCCCTGTGAGCAACTTGGCTGTGGAATCCTTCAGCAGCTTGACAAGGATTCTGTGGGGCACGTAGTTCATTCCGTTCTATCCCTTGCTAGATTTGAGTCCATGGGGGCATGCCTTCCTCGCCCCAAGCCCTTTCCAAGGTGCCCCTAGTGTTTCTGGGGTGTGTGATGGATGACAGGGAACTGGAACAGGAGTGTGACCTGAGTTACTAGGAAGGAGACTAAATAGTTCCCCAGATTAAGATGTCCTCATTATGTAGAAGCGATGTGGAGGACAACAGAATGGGGGCAGGTGAAAGGGAACGGGATCGTTGGGAAATGGTTTGGCTGCAAATGTAGAGGAACTGATCTGAGATGATATGGGGTGGTGTGGGGGACAAATCAGTTGAAGGACTTTTATGTGGCAGTTTGGGAAAGTAGCTAACATGACTTCTGTGACGTTTCAATTCTATACCTGCATCTGTACATATAAATTACAGTGGTACCTCCGGTTGCGAACGGGATCCGTTACGGAGCCCCATTCACAACCTGAGCAGAACACAACCCGCGTCTGTGTGGGTTGTGATTCGCCACTTCTGTGCATGCGCGTGACGTCATTTTGAGCGTCTGCACATGTGCGAGCAGCAAAACCCGGAAGTAACCCTTTCCGGTACCTCCAGGTCACCACAGGACGCAACCTGAAAACATTTAACCCGAAGCGTCTTTAACCCAAGGTATGACTGTATTAAAGGTAAAGGGACCCCTGAACGTTAGGTCCAGTCGTGGCTGACTCTGGGGTTGTGGCGCTCATCTCGCTTTATTGGCCAAGGGAGCCGGCGTACAGCTTCCGGGTCATGTGGCCAGCATGACTAAGCCACTTCTGGCAAACCAGAGCAGTGCATGGAAACGCCGTTTACCTTCCCGCCGGAGCGGTACCTATTTATCTACTTGCACTTTGACCTGCTAGGTTGGCAGGAGCTGGGACCGAGCAACAGGAGCTCACCCCGTCGTGGGGATTCGAACCACTGACCTTCTGATCGGCAAGTCCTAGGCTCTGTGGTTTAACCCACAGCACCACCTGTGTCCCCAACTGACTGTATGACTGTATTAGCACATGTAAACTCTGCAAAATTGTGCCTGTGAGCCCCAGATCTTTTACATCCCTGCCGGTTCCTGTGACTGCAGTAGGAATGTGGCATTCCACATAGGATGGCTTTGTTGTGGGCTGTAGAACCCATCTTGCCCTCAGACGTCACACCAATTTATACTGTGCCAATCTGAAATATTTGTCCTTGCTTCAGCCACCAGCCCAACCTTACTCTTTCAGCCTTTCCCCTCCTGCATTCCAGGTTGGGGGGGGGCGGGAAAGATGCAAAAATAAATAAATCAGTAGCATCAAGTTTTTCCTCCTCCCTTTTGCATTCTGGGGTTGGGGAAATACAAAAAAGTTACTAGCACCAAGTCTTTGGGGCATCATTCTTGCATAGGACCTTGGGGGTGGGTTGGGGGGGCAGCAACTCTTAAATGTTATCAGGCTGGAGTTCCATCAGTTGAAAGGGGAAATGTTTCAGTGTTTGCAAGTGTAACCAAAACGATGTGACTCAGCTAGAGGTGTTTACTCTCATTCCAGAAGAATGTGCGGCCTTTTACAAGCCCCAAACAGTGCTTCAAAAGGCTCCAGGTTAACCGAAGTCCTGAGCAGGAACACTCCCACTGGGTAACTGGGGAGACACTACAGCATTTTGTTTTAAGTCTCCCCTTGATAGTAGGTAGACAAGGAATACACACCCACAGAGGTCTCCCAGATAGATCAAAGGAGGACTGAGGCTTTGAAGAACACGGAGAGTGCGGACCTATCAACATGGGCAGAGCTTGTGAAATCCATGCAGTCTGCTCATTTAAGTGGGAGAAAGAGGTACAGTCATACCTTGGGTTACAGACGCTTTAGGGTGCGTTTTTTTGGGGGGGGTTACGGACCGCCGAAACCCAGAAGTACCGGAACGGGTTACTTCTGGGTTTCAGCGGTTGCACATGCGCAGAAGCACCGAATCGCAACCCACGCGTGCGCAGACGTGCAGCTGCCGGTTGCAAACACTGTGGGTTGCGAGCATGCATCCCGCACGGATCACGTTCACAACCCAAGCATCCACTGTATTGCTAAGTGCCCTGGCCCTTGGAAACTGCCTACTTGTCCCTGGGAAGGTCCACTTTGCAGACTGAATGCCTTTGCTTCAGAAAGCCCAGAACTAAGAAGTCTATTACTGTTACCCACCCTTCACCAGAAGGTCCCAGGAAGGGTGATGTAAGATACAATGTTAGAAACAATTAGCCAATTACAATCACAACTAGTAAAGTAAAGGGACCCCTGACCATTAGGTCTAGTCGTGGCCGACTCTGGGGTTGCGACACTCATCTCGCTTTATTGGCCGAGGGAGCTGGCGTACAGCTTCCGGGTCATGTGGCCAGCATGACTAAGCCACTTCTGGCGAACCAGAGCAGTGCACAGAGACACCATTTATCTTCCCGCCAGAGCAGTACCTATTCATCTACTTGCACTTTGATGTGCTTTTGAACTGCTAGGTTGGCAGGAGCAGGGACCGAGCACCGGGAGCTCATCCTGTCGCAGGAATTCAAACCGCCAACCTTCTGCTCGGCAAGTCTGAGGCTCTGTGGTTTAACCCACAGTGCCACCCGCGTCCCTAATCGCAACTAGAGTGGGTCCTAAAAATATTTATCTCAGGTGCCAAAGAGAGGTGTGTCTTCAGCACCATGAAAGCTGCATAATGAAGGTCACCAGCGCCACCCACATTTCTGATGGTGGAGCAATTATTCTGAAGGCCTTCTCTGCACCCAAGAGGGTCTATAGGGAAGGAGGTGTCTTTCACATATTTGCATCCCAAGTTGTTTAAAAGCTAGCACGAGCACCCTAAATTGAACCTGGAAAATGAATCCAATTGTTTTAAATGGGAATTATATAAATTATAAATTGAACCCCAACCAGTAATCTGGCTGCTGCATTTGGGCCAACTGAAGTTTCCAAGTCGTCTTCAAGGGTAGCCCCATGTAGAGCACATTGTGGTAATCCAGCCTGGAAGCTACCAGAGTATGGAACTACCATGTCGGAGATGAGACTCGTTATGTGCCCAACTGGGTAAGCCTTCCACTCGCTCAGATGATCGTGCTTCTTGTGATTTACCCCCCCCCCATACCCCTTTATTGCAGTCTGATTATTAAGTCACTCTTTGTCCCTTTATATACAGTCATACCTCTTGTTGTGTTTGCTTTAGGTTGAGCGTTTTCAGGTTGCGTCCGCAGCGAACCAGAAGTACCAGAAAGGGTTACTTCTGGGTTCCGCCGCTCGCGCATGCGCAGACGCGCAAAATGACGTCACGCGCATGTGCAGAAGCGGCGAATCATGACCTGCATACGCACAGATTTCGTTCTGCTCATGTTGTGAACAGGCCTCCAGAACAGATCCCATTCGCAACCAGAGATACCACTGTACAGTGGTACCCCGCTAGACGAATGCCCCGCTAAACGAAAAACGCGCAAGACGAAAGGGCTTTCCGACGTTTTTCTGCTTCGCAAGACGTTTTTTTCTATGGGGCTTACCCCCAAAAGAAATTTTTTTCCGGGGTCTCCCTTTTTTTTTTTTTTTGCCTTTTCTGAAAGGCGCTAAGCTGCTTATCTCTAAATTGCCGCTTACCCGCTAATCCGATAAGCGCTAAAAGCCACTTATCAGCTGTTTTACCGCTTATCAGCTGATCGGCTGATAGCGGAGCTCCGCAAGACGAAAATCCCTGCAAGACGAAGGCTCCCGCAGAACGGATTATTTTCGTCTTGCGGGGCACCACTGTACTAAGACTGCTGTATTTGGTGCTTCCTCCTCTGAGGATTAAAGGGCTCATTCTTTGGGGACTGAGCTGCCTTTTGCTTACACATACACCTATGGGCACTCATAACTTTGCCTGGATGTGGGTTTGGAGGGTGGGGTGGACCCCCTGGTATCTCTGGGGCTGTGCTGCAGTTAAGAGCAAGGTTAAGAGCAAACTGTGCGCACCAGCACATATAAAGGAAGCAAGGATTAGGTGGAGACGCACAAACACAGATTAAGTTTGTCTTTTTAAAAAATCAACCTCTGAGAGCAGAATGGGAAGGGTGGGACAGCATCTGGAACAAAGGCTATTCCAAAGCATTTGTACAAACAAACAAAAAAGCATCATAAGAGGGTTAGTGTTGGCTTTCTGAGGAACTAGCTTTCACAATGAGTGACCTAGAAGCAGAGACCCTAATAGGAACAGATAGGGAACAATGATACGTATTTGGGCTATCTACCTTTGTCCTTTTCTAGACTTAAGTTGTGTGTGAATGAGCTGCTGTAGGGTTCTCTTCGTTTTAAGCTTTGTGCTTACCTGGTTCGAAGGACATTGTCCTGTAGGGTCAAACCTGTCCTGGCCCCCCATCACAAAGACAAAGCCTTGGATCACAGCAACACAGTGGTTGTACAGGGGCCTGTGAAGTTGCCCAATCTTTTTCCACAAAAGGCAGTTCCGATCAGCAGCCCACATGCTGCCACAGATGGTGTTGTCCGCAGATCTGCCACCAAGCACAACCAGCATGTCAACGCCGGCACGGACCTTGGTTCGCTCGCTCTGCAGATTCGGCTGAGCATGCAGCCGGGAGTGATATTCCAAGGCCTCCTGGAGGTACTGGCGGCAGGTGGGTTCTGTCTTCATGAAGGGCACGTCCTGGACGAACTTCTGCAGGTCATGGAGAGGTATGAGGGGAAACCGAATGTGCTGCAAAACCTCGGCTGCATCCTTCAGGTGTGTGTTGTTGTGGCACAGCCAGCATTCCGCTGCATGGAACAGTTCCAGCTCACTGAATTCCTCGGTGTCTGCAGTGTCTAAGATCTCACACAGAGTAGCTGCATCCAGCTCCTGCAGCTGCGCTGGATCTGCCAAAATGTTGCTGCAGTGCCGGCTCACACAGCTCATAGCTTTCTGCCTCAACTCTTTCGGGCCAAGCCTCTTTGCGATCTCGAGGACTGCTAGGCAGGTGTGCTGATCCAAGCCCTCATCCAGAAACCGGAAGCACAAGCACATCACATCGCGCACCAGCAGCACCTCTGCTGCCTGGAAGGTCTCCTCGACATTCTGGAGCGTCAGCTCCAGCTTGTTGGAGTAGACAAAGGACAGGATGTTTTGCAGGCCCTGGGCAGTGACGCCTGGCAGCTTCATGGGACTGTTGTGACTTGCAGCATCTCTGGAAAAATGCATCTTGCAGTAGTTGCTGGCTGCAGCCAGAATGACTTTGTGCGCAGAGAAAGAGACTCCCTCTGCCTCCAGTGTGACATCGCACAAGATGTTCTTCGTGCGCAGATTCCTGAGGCCCTCTAGAAGTTTGGACAGGTAGGTGTCTGAGCAAAGACTCTGGCTCTTGGCCCTGACTGGGCTGGCAAGATACATCCCTCCCAAAGCTGCAGTCTGGTAATCCACTGGCGGTAGCCTTAGAAGATCTCCCCAGGCACCCTCTAATGGAAATATATTCAGGGCCTGTCCTTAAAGTCTAAAGGCATGCCTCTTGAATAGAGAAACTCCAACTGGTGCTTAATCTAGAAGTGGGGCTGCCTGAAGTTTTTGTTTGGGCTACTATGAGAGCAGGTCAGCTGACATGTCATTTCCAAGAACACCATTTCCTTACCCCCACCTCCACGAGCCTATTCATGTCCACAAAGCTGCAGTATCTACTCAGCTTCCTGGTCATGCCTGAAGTGGCTTGCAGTGTGCCAGGCAAGCAAGTCCAGACCTGCCTGCAACTTTTTTTGAGTCTTTGCCTAGGATCAGGCTGCTGCACCCACTGGCCTTGCATGTGAATGTTTGCTAGGTGGCAGCATAGGCAGAGGAAAGCTCTGCTTCCAGCTGTTTATCTAGCATCTACCAGTTAGATACCTGGCTAAGTTCAAGGTGCTGGTTTTGATTTATAGCTTGGGACCAGGCAGTGTGTTTTTTTCTAAAAGAAATGTTTAGGAGTACTATCATTTTCCCACTCATATTGAAATAAAAACGTAAAGGTACCCCTGACCTTTAGGTCCAGTCGCGGGATGTCTCTGGTTTTGCGGCGCTCATCTTGCTTTATTGGCCGAGGAAGCCGACGTACAGCTTCCGGGTCATGTGGCCAGCATGACAAAGCCGCTTCTGGCAAACCAGAGCAGCACACGGAAATGCCGTTTACCTTCCCGCCGGAGTGGTACCTATTTATCTACTTGCACTTTGATGTGCTTTTGAACTGCTAGGTTGGCAGGAGCAGGGACCGAGCAACGGGAGTTCACCCCGTCACGAGGATTTGAACCGCCTACCTTCTGATTGGCAAGTCCTAGGCTCTGTGATTTAACCCACAGCACCACCTGCATCCCATATTGAAATACTGCCCCTCAATAAGCCCAAATTGAGATTCACAAAATGTTTAGGGGTATGTGTGCCCCTGCGTCCCCATCCCCCCCAGAAACAAAGCACTGGGACCAGGACACCTGAGAGATTGTCTCACCCCTTGTATACTGTGTTCTGCAGGTCCTAATTTAACAGGTCCTTTCTGTGCAATCCTCTTGGCTTGTGGCACCTACCCGTTTGGAATCTCCCCTGCCCTGGAAAAAATATTCAATAGAAGTCTTCTTTTTTTGACACCAACTGAAGACTTCTGTCTTCCCACAAGCCTTTTTAAGTACAGATCTTTCTCAGATGGTATCTATATTGGAATTGCTTTCAAGGTGCTTTTAAGATGAAGGGGGTGAAGAGATTCCCCTACAAAGAAAAGTTGCAGCATTTGGAACTATTTCGTTTGGAGGAAAGGCAACTAAGAGGTGACATGATAGAAGTTTATAAAATCACGCATGACATGGACAGAGTGGACAGAAAAGTCCCTCCCCCGCCCCCGGCAGCACAAGACGTCATGGGCATCCAGTGAAGCTGAATGTTGGAAGATTCAGAACAGAGAAAAGAAGGGACTTCTTACTGCAGGGCAAAGTTAAAGAATGGCATTCACTCCCAGAGGAAGTAGCGATGGCTCCTGATTTGGATGGCCTTAAAAGAGGATTGGATGAATTCATGGAGGAGAGCAATGCCATGAATGACTACTAGCCACAGTGGCCCTGCTCTGCTTCCATGGTCGGAGGCAATAAATGATTCTGAATCCCAGTTTCTGGAAACCACAGGAGGGGAGGGAGAGGGCTCTTGTGCTCATGTTTTGCTCGTGAATTTCCCATTGAAGAATCTGCTTGACCACCGTGAAAACAGGATGCCAGACTAGATGTGCCGCTGGCCAGATCCAAAAGGCTATTCTTACATTTTCAAGTGTTTTTATTGTTTATTTCTTGTTGTCTGGTGTCCTGGGCTCCATTGGGGAGGAAGGGCAGGATGTAAATTTAATTATTACCGTTGAATGACTATGATTTTACTAAATTATATTAAGGGTTTCGATGATTTATTGTTGTGGTTTGCTTTGTTTGACGCCCAGAATGGCTTGGGCAACCCAGTCAGATGGGTGGCATATAACAACAAAAACAGCAGCAGCAGCAGCAACAACAAATTAATTGCTGCTATTATTATTATTATTATTAATGTTACTGTATTTGTTATTATAGTGTTTACAATGGGGTTCCCCCCTTTCCCCTCACGGTGCTATTGTGATTATTGTCAGCCACTTTGATCTCAATTTATGTTGCTGGAAAAAGCAAAATGCAGTCATACCTCGGGTTATGAACGCTGCGGATTGCGTGTTTTCAGGTTGCGGACTGCGGCGAACCCAGAAGTACTGGAATGATTTACTTCCAGGTTTCAGTACTCGCGCATGCACAGAAGCGCAAAATGACGTCACGCGCATGCGCAGAAGTGCCGAATCGCCTCACGCTCGTGCGCAGATACGGCACTTCAGACTACGAGCGCTGCGGGTTGTGAACGTGCCTCCTGCACGGATGGATCACGTTTGCAACTGGAGGTACGACTGGACACATATTAAATAAATCAAACATCATCATCATCATCATTATTATAATTAAACATACTGATGTTATTGATGATATTAAGCCATCTAATCTGACCCCCTGAAATGAGCAGCGTCATAACCTCCTCCCCTTTACTCACTAGGGCTGTTCTATAACTCCACTGGGATAGTTCCATGTTTCGATATTTACAAGCTGTACCAGAAATGCGCTGACCCCACAGGTTGTGGAACAGGATCAGATGCCGCTGCATGGGACTATCAGGTATGCCTGGGGGAAGAGGAGTGAAATTTAACAAGAGCGTCACCTTCACCAGTCTGGTGCCCGCCAGATACTGTGTGGACTCTGACTATCACCAGCCCTGCTGGATGATGGGCTTCTCCCAGATTTTGGAATCCCCTCCCTAGAGAAGCCAGACTGGCTCCCTCCTTGTTGTCCTTCCACCAGCAGGTGAAAACTCTTTATTTATTTTTTTGTTCCAACAGGCTTTTGGGGAACTCCATGATCTTAATGAAAGGCTTGGTGCTGTGCTGTATGGTTTTAACAGATTGCGTGTTTTAATTATATCAGTGTTTGTTTTTTAATGGAAACCCCCTCCCCCATGTTTTCAGTTGTTCTTATTTTTATCATCAAGCTGCTTTGAGTCCCTGTGAGGGAGAAAGGCAGGGTGTAAATGAATATATTTTAATGATGATGGGGATTTAGTCCAAAAGTCTGAAGCACATCAGGTTGGCAAAGGTCGCTCTGCATGCTTTATGGCAGGGGTCAGCAAACATTTTCAGCAGCGGGCCGGTCCACTGTCCCTCAGACCTTGTGGGGGGCTGGACTATATATTTTTGCAGGGGACGGGATGGATGAATTCCTGTGCTCCACAGGTAATCCAGAGATGCATTTTAAATAAAAGGACACATTCTACTCATGTAAAAACACACTGATTCCCGGACCGTCCGTGGGCCAAATTGAGAAGGCGATTGGGCCGGATCCGGCCCCCGGGCCTTAGGTTGCCTACCCATGCTTTATGGCAATGAGTTCCATAAGCTAAGTATTGAGAGTAGGACCTTTCTTTCTTTTTTTTCTTTCACTATCTCAAATCTTCTGCCCGGGGATACTAATCGTATCATTAAATACAATTAGTTGTATTTAATGATTCTTAAACTGCCTTCCAATATAAAATTATTGCCCATCTCCCCAAACTGGTTTGCAGTAGCTAATAAAACAGTAGAATCAGATTATATGAAAACATTGCAGCTGGTTGGACTAGATGACGCTTTGGGGCTCCTCCCTCACTACAGTTCCAGAATACTAAAATAACAACAGCAAATGAACAAGTTTGATAAAACAATCGGAGAGAGAATAATTCCCTTTGTTCAGGATATCCACACCGTACAGTCATACCTCGGGTTAAATATGCTTCAGGTTGAGCATTTTCAGGTTACACTCCACAGCGACCCGGAAGTAACGGAACGCGTTACTTCCAGGTTTCGCCGCTTGCGCATGCACAGACGCTCAAAATGATGTCACGTGCATGTGCAGAAGTGGCAAATCGCAACACGTGCAGACGCGCAGTTGCAGGTTGCATTCTAATCCGGAACGGATCCCGTTAGCATCCAGAGGTACCACTGTATGTAGTTTTACAATCCTCCATCCTATTTTCCCTTTTACACTTAATGAGCTCCCCCCCCCCCCCTAAATTTAAGCATCCAAAACACTTCAGCTGCTGCCCATAGGGAAAGATGCTGTAGACCAGGGGTTGGCAAGGCTTTCTGGGCATGGGCCACTCTTGCAGAGATCCTCTGTGGGCCGGACCAGTGCAGCGCGACTCCTGAAATCGCATCTGTGCATGTCTGTGACGCTGGAAATCGCTTCTGCACATGCCCAGACACTGGAAATCGCGCCTGCGCAGAACCAATTTCTGGCGTCTGTGCAGAAGCAATTTCGGGAGCTGTGGAAGAGAGTCCCTGCGCTGCACTGTGCTGGTTTAGCACCTCACGCAGGAACTTACCTATTAGTATTTCACTCCTCCCATTGCAAGGATCATCTGATCCTATTGTTTACTTTCTGTTCCGTGAGAAAGGAAGCCTGTCTGTGTGACTTCCATCTCTGGTACTATTGTACTTTTTCTTTCTGCTCTCTTTTGCGATGAGACAGGATGTCTGTATGAGGGCTGCTTCTCTCATACATGTTTGTTCTTTAATCTGTAATTAGCAGAAATAAAGTAGGTATGCCCAGATACCTCCTCACCTCCGTCTGCGCTGCTTTGCTCTGCTAAGACCTGGTGCATACAAGAGAGCAGCTGTGAGTTCCACAACACCAGGACGCCTTCCCGGGAATGCTGCGTAGCTGTTCCAGTTGCTGGAGGCGGCCATGGGGCCTGCAGGAGTGTTCCATTATTGCTGAGCTGGCAGCTCAGTTTGGGGGTGGCTCGTGGGCCGGTTAAACGGTCTCCGTGGGCCCCTTCCAGCCCATGGGGACCCCTGCTCTAGACTGATTATTCTGGTTGCCCTTTCCTGTGCTTTTCCAAGATCTACGCTAATCCTTTTTGAGATGGGGTTAGCCAGACCATCACAGAGCCTCCCAAATGCAGCTCCACCAGAGATTATACAAAAGCATTAACAGTCTGCAGATGGGAGTGTGTTTAAACATCTGTTCAATCCATAGCCCTTTCCACTTTGAGCAAGTCTTCTTAATCCACCCCCTTTAATTGCAGTGTAGACTTCAGTGTCTCTGTTCAGTACGTTTGCATCTTATTCAGGGGTTTGATTCAAAGGGTTCTGCATATATGCAAAAACGTAGGTACTCAAACCCCGGTAAATAGGGAACAGGGAGGGAGGCCGATGCCGGCTTGGGGAGGTAGTGCCAGGAGGCGGGCATGCAGTGTGCTCGGAACTGAGTGCCACCACCCCCTCCCCCTGTTCAGGGGGGTAGAGCCCACAAATAAGTCTTCAATCTTAAAGGTGCAGCTTATTTGCAGGTGCAGTTTATATTCGGGCCAATAGGGTCCCTCTCCCATAACACCACATACCACCCCTTGTATACGATTGCATTTCATGTACGATACCATGGAATCATGATTTCATGAATCATGATACCACACAATCATGGAATCATGATATCTTGATCTCGCGCTATGATTTCATGAAATCACGATGTCTTGATCTCGCGCTATGATTTCATGAAATCATAGCGCAATTATGAAATCACGATATCTTGATCTCGTGCTATGATTTCATGAAAT